>OX579638.1:22068160-22443256 GCA_951230915.1 Antitrichia curtipendula | reverse complement strand
CTAATCCATGATTGGGTGATTTTTGGGGTTATGGTGAAATTCCATTTTAGGATCCAAATTTTTTCATTTTGGAGCTCTAATTTAAGAATTTTGGTGAAATTTTGGTGAAATTTTGGTGAAAAAGAATAATTAGATAAAAAAATGAATTGCAAATGAGCCAAGATCTTTGAATTTATGTACTGTGATTCATTGTTAGATTTCTTTTTGAATCCATTTTGGTGCCTTTAGTGAAATTTTGAAAGCAATTGAGGCATTCTAAATGCATAGGCTTTAAAGGTAGAGTTCAAATGATGATTAAACATTAATAAATAAAAATTTAGATTTTTGAATGTGTTGTCTTCATTGTGTCTTAAAGCTTTATAAATAATTTGATGTATCTAAATGGGAGCCCATTGGTTAGAAGTGATTTGGCTTAGAATCTCATACATTCTATATTGACCAATTTTTGGGTGTTTCTACACGCTCTCATCAGCTTACGGCAAAAAATAAATTCTCAAATTGGAATTTTTATAAGTTGATTGAATATTAAGGCCAAAAATTTCACAATAGTCTAAAGCAAATAACTTTCCCCATCTTTAACATCTAGATTTAATTACTAGTCAATCAGATTTTTTTTTTTTTTCTTCTTGAAACACATAAATAATTTTCATTGAAAGAAGAAAACAATACACTGAATTGAAGCCCTTGGCGGAATTTATTTTGTAATATCAATTTCTATTTTTTAAGATTTCACCTAATAAACGAGGCCAGCTATAGTGGTTAAAACTAAATTTTCTGCAATGGACAGCAAAGCAACAACACAAAGAAACAAAATGACCAAATAGGTAACCACAAAATAGAGAGAATATTAGACAATGGACCCCGTCAATCAAATAACTTATTCTAATCTTTGAGAAGTATTGTCGCTCTCCTATTTTGAACATCAGTTTAGTTTAATAATTTGTCGTACATGTTGTACAAAATCTCTATCTCTACATAAATTGCAAATTTTTTAATTAAATCACAGTACACTTTGATTACCTACATTTTTTTAAAGTTGCAATTTATTACTTAATTCATCTATTTCTTTCAAAAAAAATACTTCTATTTTTTTTCAAAAATTAATTCTAATATGAATTTTTGGACCTCATTATTGTAAATAAAATATTTTATTATATACACAATCTATTATTATTTATATAATCAATTGAAATTATTTTAGTGTAATTGTACAAAAAATAAAAATTAACAATCTTAAATATTAATATACTAAAAATAATATACTAAATTTTATTAATTAATATTATTAATTTCATTTTTATAAATAGTATTCAATCAATTAAAGCACAAGACCTAATTTTATAATGGCACAAGAGTGCTTGAACCAAATTAAGTTTGCAACTTCTTGCTAAAAGAGCCTATCAATATCAACAAGACTCATCCTACCTTTGGATAAGTTTACATTCTCAACATTTAGAGGCGAGTTTGTGACTTCAGTCAGTAGTGGTACTACTGTTTTGACAGAAGAAATTACTTACCTAAAACAATATTGTAAGTTTATGAATGGTTGTTCCGGATTGGTATTACACTTCTTGATACGATCTTGTATGTATGAATTATGGATAGATGAAGTTTTAAAAATAAAACTTCATCCATCATAACTCATGCATGGAATGTTTAATCTTAAAATGTCACGTCATTATGGATTAACTGCTGCGAATTCATTGCAAAATAATTGAAAATCTGTTGCAGCTGCTACATCCTATTCTTCTGATGGGTGCAGTGCCTTTTTTGATGCCTTTTCTTGAGATTGTTTTCTTCCAGATAATGCTCAGGCGATGAGGGAAGCTGCAAATCAATTCGTGTATCCAACAGATCGGGAGAGACTCTCAACGCCTGAGCTTATTGACGATCTGAGGTCAAATGAATCTAGATATGTCAGAATGCGTTGTAAATTCGAGGACTGTGACCTTATCTCCCTTCACAGTATGTTTTTTTATGGCCTCGAAAATGGATTGTTTGAAGCCCATCCTTCAATGGATTTGAGTTACTTGCAACGAGATTTCTAAAACAGCTCAGAAACGTCCAAATCTTGGAGCTCCCCTTCCTGCCTGGGAAGATTATGGATTGGCTGTTTTGCAAAATGCACCTCAGAAATCGGTAAGTACGCCCTTAATTTTAATCTGGATGTGGTACTCTCAGGTTAAATGCAGGTGGTTTGAGGCACTCCACTTAGTTCTTCTCCTTTGCGTACTTGGATTAATATCTTGCAAATGACTGGTTTATCAGAGTTCTCAAGCGGAGACGAGGACTGAGTAGACGAAGAAGCTGAACCTGGAGCCACCAGATCAGCACCCGAAATTTGTGGGACCGTGTACAGAGTGGTTGGAAAACATCTTTCTAGATCAAGACGATCTTGCTTCCCTTCCCCTGCAGAATCGCATGGGTTTGGATGTACCGTTAGAAAATGAAACTAAAAATGCGATAAGTATGCCCATCATTGAAATATGAATGTAGTAGACAGGTTAAGCTCACTCTTTTTCTTTAAGCCTCCACGAATTAACAGAATATGTGGTTTTGGTGTTTCAGGAGCCAACACAACGGACAGAAGTTGTGTCACTTGAATTTAATGATCCGTAGCTGGAGGGGCTGGAGACTGTCATTGAAGATAGATGCGGTGATCCCAACTAGAACAACACAGTGCCAAATTTGATGAGTATGTCCATCATTCTACTCTGAATGTGATAGACTCGAATTGGGTGTACTCGGCTTTAGGTGCAGTATCGGTTGTAGAGTGCACCTAGCGTTGGATGTAGTATCGGCTCCGGAGCGAAACTCTCTTCACTCCGAGCATAGACTCTCACCTGAATACAAAAAAAAATTTCCTTCAAGCCTTCGCGAATTAACAGAATGTAACACTGAATGTGTGGTTCCTAAAAAGAGGGGCGATGACGTCATCTATTTCATTTTCACTTGCCCTTCTTTATGTAAAAGTGTTTAGGGAACAATGACTATTTTGAGCTTCTAATACGTTTATTTTTAGCCTAAAATAAAGTCATCACCTCATAGATGCTTATGAAAGCTTTTCAAAAACGTCTTTTATTTTATCATCCGACTTTTTGAATAACAGTAATGGATGGATGAAGTTCTAAAAATAAAATTTCATAACTCATGTCTATGTAAAAGTGATTATGGGGTTCATTTTTTCATTATTTTAAAACCAAAGCTTTCTGAATTAACATTCATGAATCAAGAGCAGCTTCAAATCCATACTGTGATGATAAAATCAGTATAAAATCAGTCCAATTTCTTAAGTATTCACATGATTATTGTTAACTTCAAAATAAGCAATAATAATGCAGCTCTAATCCTAACTTCTTGAATTTTATATTATCAATCTCTAAAAAAAATTAATTAATGCTTTTGAACTATTTATCTTTCAAATACACACAATCAATCCCAACACATATAATCATTAACCAATGCTTTTTCAAAAATTGAACTCTAATATTTAAATTTTATTTTATCATATCAAACAAAGAAAAATATTCAAACAATAATCAACAAAAATACATTTATATATATATATATATATATATATATATATATATATATATACATATATATTTATATATATATATATACATATATATAGATATAGATATATATAATCATAAAAATTAAAAATAATGTAATCAATAAAATAAAATAATATTAAAATTATTCTATTTCTATTATAATCCGATTAAATATAATAACTTTCAGTTTTGCTTCCCGTACATTTCTTTCATAATCTGAGTAAGCTCATGCACTCTCTCAATTGCCTTTTTAGCAGTCCCTTTTTCCCTAATCAATTTTCATAGCCTAGAAACCAAACCACAATTGATTTGAACTGAATTACCCAACCGAATAAATCCATCCATATTATTGAGTTTAAGGGTGCTATGAAAATTCTGTTTTGACTTCCATATGATTTTCACAATACCATCATGTTGATTGAAATCCACATTGATTTTATATATAGGTATGACAAATTGTCCACCTTTATATATACAATCGTTTTTATCATCCATGATGGCGAATTCAATGGTTTTCAAAACCAAAAGAGCCCAAATTCTATAGGTATAGTTATTATAATCTTTATTCCTATGAAATGAATTTGAAAAATCACCAAGAGTGTAAACCAAATTACTTGCAAAAGCGCCCTTCTTGTGCTCCAAATCAGTGAATTTGGTTTGACAAAAATCTGAAACTCTAGATGTCACCGCCTGTTTCAAAGCATCATTAAGTAGTTTTGATGTTATATTTGAAAATCTCCTTTAATATATATCACCCATTCAAGCAATGGTCTCTACTTGATCTTTCTCCCATTTCTTTAAGTGTTTTGTTAATCTTTGAGTTGAAAAAAAGGATACATATCTACCAAGGGATAAATTCAAATGAAACTCACCTCTCCATCTCAATGCATACATTGAACCACCTCCTCCTTTATGACTTGCATTCTTTACAATTTTGTTACTTCCCTTGAAAAGATGTATAAAATTTTTCATTAAAGTCTCAATCTCACACTGCTCTTCAACTTCCATATCGTTAAAAGTGGTGAATTTAATCATAACCACTATTTCCCCCGTTTCTTGATCTTTTACTACAACATGACTGTGAAAGATCCAGGTGTAATTCTTTGAGACAAGGTTGTCTATCCAAACGTGACGTGGGCTTTTCACGTTCGAATGTCATGACGCGTTCGTCTTGACGCGTTAGAACCCATCGCATATGTTGACATGATTGTTCACAGTGCGGATGACATTTGTCCATCTATGCGACAATGTTTGAACGGTCAGTCCGTCACTTGGACGGTCAGGCCATCACTGAATGACAACTGTCTCCTAGACGACCAGGTCGTGGCTGAACGTCGACCGTCTCTTGAACGGCCAGCCCGCCCGTCCCGCCCAACTCGTCCGTCAACTAAGAACGTTCATTGCGTCCGTCCATCCATTTTTTTAGTTATTCATCATTTGTCGAGGGTTCTCGGCCTGATTTCATCTTAATGGACGTCGGGGATGAATCTTGACGTCCGTTCGGACATTTGGACGTTTGGACGTGACGTAATGTGGACAACCCTGCTTTGAAATGGTCCCCATGAATTGTCTTTTGAAATTCTCATTATCACGTTTTTTCTCATAAATGTATGTGCTATCTTCACATCCAATACTATCTAAAACTTCTTGAATTTCTTCATTTTTTCTCCTCCTCCTAAATTCTTTCTCACGCTTGGACTCTGTTCTTTTCTCCCTACAAAGTTTGCCTTTGGCATTTTAGGAAAACCCTGTAAAAATTTAAATAAATACGCACATTAAAATTCATAAACAATTTTTTTTTTTTGAAATCATGATCTTTTAGTATCTGCCTAAGTCTTCAATGTAATTATGTTTCAATCTTTTTATTCATCGGACGGATCCAAATGAAGACGATAGTATGGGAGCTTGATTGGCTTGTATCAGTTGTATGCGCACAACTCGATCGGGTTCACTCAATGAATAAAAAGATTGAAACATGAGAAGGACACCCAAATCCCTGATCACTTATAATATACATTTGAATATGAAGAGAAAAAATACTTAAACAAAATCATAGTATATGTACCTTGTAAGAACAATCTTCCTTTTCTCCAGATTTTCAAAAATTCCTGTGAAAATCCAAAAAAAACTACGCACATTAAAAATCACAAGCAAATATATTTTTTGAATTCATGACCCTTTGGTATTTTGTTTAAGTCTTCAATGTAATTATGTTTCAATCCTTTTGTTCATCGGACGAACCCGAAAGCTAGTTGACTGTATGGAGCTTTGTAGGGTTGATTGTAGACATGGTATAGCCGAAATAGCCATGTATTGGCCATTGGGGGACTAAATTAGTGTTTTTAAACTGTTTGAGGAATGAACGGAGCTATTTTGAGGCACCTTTGGGGTGGTTGTAACCCTTAGCTGCCCCTTTGCTCATTCATTCTCTTTAAGTCTTGTTGTGTGAAGGTTTTATGAAGTGTTAGGAGATGATATACCTTGAGGATTATTTGTGAATGATGGCGGTTTTGCAAATTTATCTAATCTAAGGTTTCTCCTTGTGTATTTCAAGTTGTGTGCAAGACTAGTCCAATTGAGACAAAGTAGAAGCTTTTGGGAGTATTCAAGAAACTTATTACTTGAAGAGAATGAGTGAGGTGCTAATGTTTGAGCACTAGAGTAGTTGAGGAGCTTCATTGTGTTGTTTGGGCATTGTATGCTTTGGTGGTGACGTGCGGGAGTGTTGATAAATTCAAATCTTGGAGCTTTGGAGTTGAAGGTGCTGATTTGGAGTTGGAGGGGCGTGGAGGGCTTATGAGTTTGCCAAGAAGACTTAAGAAGAAGCTCTTGAGTGTAAGGATTCATGTCCAACTTGTTTTGTGCAATTCTAGTGAAAATTGAGAAAGTTATGAGAGTTTGAGTGGGATAGTCAAAACTTTCATGTGTGCGGGACCAAACTAGCATTAGTGCTGATTTGGTGTTTCGGAGCCACTAAGGTGGTGGTTTAGTGATAGAAAAATCACAAATTGCGTTAGTTATCCAAAAACTGCAAAATTGCCGAAAATCACCAAAAATTGAAGGAGTTATGGCATTTTGAAGTTTGGCATTGGGGTTTGTTTTTGGAGGTGTTTTTAGTGGTTTTGTTGATGTTTTTCAAGCGTTGATAGCTTGGAAAAACAAGAGAGACAAAGATCGATTGATTTTTAGAAGTTACTAATTATTTGTTATAGTAATTTTGGACTTTATCCAATCAATTATCGAGATAACTTTAGAAGTTACGAGGATAATTACCAAGGTGAATATTAGAAGTTACGAGGATAATTATCAGGGTAATTTTGGAAGTTACTAAAATAGTTACTAGGATAATTTTGAAAGTTACCAGGATAATTATTGCGATAACTTTGAAGTTGTTTTTGACAATCACCGCAATTTAAAAATAAAAAATAAAATAAATAAAATAAAAAATAAATTAAAATAGTGATAATTTTTCATTATATGAGTTGATGATTTTAGTTTGGAAGGTGTAGAAGATTCGACGAGCGAGTCTTGTTTATGGTACAGACACGTTCCCGTGACTATAGTATATTAGAGGAGGTTGATGTTCGTGGAGAAGCAGGCGGAAATGAGTTAGTTCTGCCACTTGCAAGGATTGATCTACCCAACACTTGGGAGATCAACGCCTTTGATAGTATGGAGGACCATGGCGGTGGATCTGTGGTTCGTGATCGGTACTCAGGGTGAGCTGAAGGCGTAGCCTTCAATGATTGGAAGACTAGATTTCGATCTTGGCAACGGACACAGAGACAACGGAATGCGCTCTTTAATGATTGGTGGGCTTTTGAGCAATTGCCCACTCATCTTGAGTTTGAGGCACTTCAAGCCTATGATTCTTGGTTTGAGGATCATAAATTTGAGCTCAAGGAGATAGAAGACTACTGGATTTGAAGGGTGGAGTTAGTTACGGCATTGAAAGAAGGAGCTGCATTTTCAACAGCTCAAGCTTCAAGGAGTGGTGTCGGAGATGAAGAGAAGGGCGAGGAAGCTACCTTAGACTTAGATGCAGCTCGAGTTGCAAGGCTGAGATCAAAATCCACTGCTGGTAGCACCAATGGAGCTACATCTACATTTATCTCTCGATTATTCCGAACATCAACTGAAGCAATAGCTACAATGGGCCCTCTTCCTCAGTTTGATCCACTCCAGTTATTTTTTGAGCATTTGGAGACGAAGTTTGTCGGCATTCGTCGAGATCGCATGCGTCACATTCAAGACTTCAAGAAAGAGGTTGGAGACACTCCCCGTATCATGTATGCAAGGCTCTCCAAATTTGCCCGTGAAAGTAGAGATGCATTCACGGAGCAGCAGTTGGTAGAGCTTTACATGGGGAAGCAAGATAAAAAGATTTGCGACATGGCACATCCTCACATGTTGCTAGCATATGGAGGTCGAGCTACTTTGGCTCAGGCCTTTGCTATTGTGGAGCAGTTGGATCGAGGACTATGTGTGGAAGAAGCTGAAAGATTGTCATCTATTATAGCTTCAACAACGGGCCAATCCAAAGCCGTTGTTAGTGGCTCTAGCAAGAGCCAAGGGACGCCTAAGGCCTCCAAGCAAATTGCAATGGCAGCTGAAGCAGAAGTGGTAGTCAACCCTCGTATGCGGTGTTGGAATTGTGAATTGTTAGGCCATGGGAAAAGAGATTGTCCTACAGATACATCATCTGAAGGCAAGAATGGTGGACAAGCAGCTACTGACAAAGGGAATACATCTACAACAAGGGGCAGCAAAAGAAGGCACAGAGTGGAGCTACACCTCCAAAGTGCACATATGCACCTTGTAGTCGAGTTGGTCATACAGAGGACAAATGTTGGGTGAAGAATCTGCAGATTAGGTCTCAGTCATTTACTCCACAAGCTACTCAAGGAGGTGGATCAAATTCTGAAGGTAATAATCTTGAAGCACGTATGGGAGAGTTGCAAAATACTCTAGCATTACTTGTTGCAGCGACAACAAAGATTATACCAACCCCGTCTAGCTCAAAGTCTGGTTCGGATAGATTTGAGTATGGTGTAGTTGATGAGGTGGTCGCAACAGTGGCTACTAGATCACAAGTTAGTTCTTTGTCAGTTGCACCTATAGTGGAAGAACATTCAACCACTCAAGGTAGGCCTCACGTGCGCCACCAAGGGCCTCCTGATAGCATTGGGCAATCAAGATTGCCGTTGACATTTGGTTTGGCGGATGTGGCGACTGGTCCGACACTTGGAGCAGTTTCTGATGGAGAAAATTCACCTATGGAGAAAGACATGGTGAAGAACTTGGCCCTAAAATTGTTGGAGGTTCCATTGTTCTCGGGGGTCCAGTTGCAAGATGGCAACTTTGATTCAGCTGTTGTATATCATATGGCAGGGAAGTTGATGCAAGGTACAGTTCAAATGCTTGTCGATGTGGCCATGAGGGAGATGGAAGAGTCTTCTTTGGCTATTGGTGAAGAAGGCATAAGGAAAGAGGCTGCCAAAATAGCAGCAGATGCCTTACGATGTTGGAAGGGGTGGCCAAAGGAGCCTCCTTCACAAACAGAGTTTGACAGTAGTTTGACTTCAAGTAGAGAAGCTGTTGACAAGAATATGGAAGTTGCTACAAGCTACTTGACAACATTACCAGCTCGAGCTACTCGTGAGCGCTTGCAAGTCAAGCTTGGAGTAGTACGTTTGGCCAATTTTGGTCATGTCTTTTCTGTGGCTCGAGGTGATACATCTCAAGTGTTTTCACAGAAAGTATTGTTTGACACTGGTGCTCAACTACACTAAAATTGGTAAATAGTGTTGGGTGACAATTAGTATTGGTCACTGTTTTTTACCCTCAACACTATTTACCAATTCATGTGTAAATAGTGTTGGGCACTGAATTCATGCCGTCAAAATCTGACCCTTCCCTGGGGAACTACAATTTTTGCCTTACATCGTCCCGAAATGACCCTTCCCTGCGGAGTTTCCAATTTCAGCACCTTGCTGCTCCAACATTCGTGGTGGTGCTGGCGGAATGCTTGCCGGGCCGGGCTTCCTTTTTTGGCGTCGGGTGCTTCTTCCATTCGTGCCTTCACTCTCTAGGAAAACTGAATTTTTCAGAGGAAGGGGGGGGGGTATAGTCCGGCGTTTTCCGCCGCTCCGTATTCCCGCCTACAAGGTAAAATTCGAACTTCCGGCTTCCATAACTTTTGACTGGGGTACTCGATTGCACTTTCGATGCTACGGTTGGATTTGTCTTCTTCTCCTCTGTATCCTCTAAAAATTTTTTTTTTTTTTTTGGTCGCCGTTTTTTTTTCTGAATCAGAATTTCTGCCATGGATCGGCCCCCGCTTGCTGAGATTCCTCTCGACTCCCCTGCCCGGCGACTACAGCAAGTTTCTAGTTTGGCCACTCGCCGATCTATTGTCAATTGGATGGTGGAGGATGTCGGCGTTCATGGCTTGATTGGCCTCAATGCCCGCGTCATCCACGCGTATCCGGAGCATTTCCGTGGCCAACACCCGGCCAACCTCATCAAAGCCAGCCGATGGTGGCAACAACGTGACCAATTTGAAGAAAATGCTCCAAGTCCCTTGACTCCGTTCTCGTGCAGCCGAAGTTGCTTAGGCAAAAGGAGGCGCCACTCTCCCAAGACAAAGCCGGGTCGAGGCCCTAAGAAGAGCGAGTAGGTGCAATATTTGTACCCACTTTTGCTTGAAGAATTCAACCGCCTATGCAAATCAGGTGTTAAATTCTTCGCATTCCTCCTTCGTGAATTAACCCTATCCATTCTCGTAGCTCCTGGATCCATTTTCATCGACCGCTCTATCGATCCCAAGGACGGTATTTTGTTGGTCCAAAAAATTACGGCAAATTGGGTCAATCAATTCATGGACAATCATAATATTGTCTTGCTATCCCAACGTGGTCGTTTGACTTGTAGCCCTGAAAAAGAGCTTCAAATCGAAATGCAAACCGCCTACCATTTGGGGGTCTTGCAAAGGGGCTTTTCATCTAGGGAATTCGATGAAAACCTCATGGAAAACCTAGATGAAACACATTTTGTTGTCAATCTTGACAACGGACGAACCTTAGGGTTTAGGGGAGATACCACTGTAAAATACGCCGAGGTTGTCTCGGGTGGAGAATCCATGACTATGGTGGTTCGGATTTCTGGGGGCCGACGGGCCACTATAGAAGCCCCTATGCTCATTTTTGCAAATCAAAATAGAAGCTATCCTATCCGAGGTTTGATGGATAATATTCCCGGCGTTTCTTATAGATCTGGCCCTAAAGGCTGGATGGACCAAACCATCTTACCCGAGTATTTCTTGGAACCTCGTGCGTATCAAGCCGATCTTCATCAACGGATGAAGATCATATGGCTTGATAATTGTACTGGGCATGCTATAACCCCTACATTGGCTGCTGTCCTAGCAGCCAAAAATACGATTTTCAAATTTCTACCTCTATGTTCTACTCACCTTTGCCAACCAGCAGATACATTCCTCATTGCTAAAATCAAGGATGCATAGACAAAATGGTGGGAAGCCAAGAAAATTGAGTTGATACAACTCAATGCTTGGCAAAATACACCTCGGGCAGATGGACAATGGTCAGGAAAATTGACAAATCCGGGCAAACAATTTTTTCTACAATTGGCTGCAAATAGTGTAGAAGATGTCAACCAAGGTTGTCTATCCGGACGTGACGTGGGGTTTTCACGTCCGGATGTCTGTCGGCGTCAGTTCGTCGGCGTCCTGATGCGTCAGAATTGCGTCAGGATCAAAATTTTTTTTTTTTTTTTTTTTTTTTCAAGGACGGCCTGTCCGTCGACCTGGACGGACCGTCTGTCCACAGGGACGGACCAGCCGTCCACAAAAAAAAAAAAAAAAAAAAAATTTTTTTTTTTTTTTTCGAGGACGGCCTGTCCGTCGACCTGGACGGCCAGCCGTCCACAGGACGGATAGACTGTCTACAAAAAAAAAAAAAAATTTTTTTTTTTTTTTTTCTGGATCCTAACGGACGTCGGGGTTGAATCCTGACGTCCGTCCGGACATCCTGACGGACTGACAGGACGTGACAGTGACAACCCTGATGTCAACCGACAAGTGGATGTTGACAACATCTCTTATGCTAGGAAAGCAATGATTCGTTGTGGCTTAGCATTAGGACTTGATGGATCTTGGAGTGTAGGGCAATTGTTTCCACATCTCCAAGACATTATTGCAAAAAACTTGCCATATTTTCAAGGGCAAGAGCTGCCCAATTTCAATTGAAATCTGATATTTTATTATATGTCTCCTCCAATTTCTGGCTTACAACTAGGATTATTATGTTGTGTTTATGGTTCTTTCTGTATTTAGCAATTTAGACATATATTGTGACCAATTTCAGCATTTCATGGTCTTTCCAGCATTTTATGGTTTCTCATAGCATTTTAAGCTCTTTTCCAGCATTTCATGGTTTCTCACAGCATTTTATGGTTTCTCACAGCATTCCAAGGTCTTTTCTACGATTTTAAGGTCTTTTCCAGTATTTTATGGTTTCTCACAACATTTTAAGCTCTTTTCCATAGCATTTTAAGCTCTTTTCCAGCATTTCATGGTTTCTCACAGCATTCCAAGGTCTTTTCACCATTTCAGGATCTTTTCCAACATTTTAGGGTCTATTCCAGCATTTCAAGGACTATTCCAGCATTTTTAGCTCTTTTCCATCATTTTCAGGTCTATTCCAACATTTTAGTGTCTTTTTCACCATTTCAGGGTCTATTCCAGCATTTCAAGGGCTCTTTTAGCATTTCAGGGATTATTTACTATCTAACACTAAATGTAGAGAGGTCAAAAACTTGAAATGACCTAATTTTACTATAAAGCTCAAATAGTGTTGGAATGGGGTAAAAATGTTCTAACACTAACTTTGCAAATCACAATTAGTGTTAGGTGGGACAATTAGTGTTGCCAACACTAATTACCAATTTTAGTGTAGTGATGTTAGAAAATTTTTTAGTTCAGAGCTTGAGACTTCATTCTAGTGACTTAGATCCATGTCCTTTCATTATAGCAATATCTTTGGGGGGCACGGAGTAACCTACGGGGTTGACAAAAGAACCTTTACGACTTTGATTTAAAGTAGGCACTGATGCGTACACTTACATCTCTGTGAGGTGTGTTGTAACAAGTGCTATTAGTTATGACATTCTTTTGGGGCAACAAGCTTTATATCCCATTGGTTTTGGTCATGACTCTTGGACTGAGGAGGCGTGGTTTCGACCAGGATGGTCACAAAGAGATGGACAGAAGGAAGTGATTCATGTTATCTTTGGCGCTTTAGCTGACAAAGTTGAGGGCGCAGTGGCAATGTATGGATGCATTGCGGATTGCTTTGCAACTAGAGATTTGCTGCTTGAGGGAAACATGTCTGCTACAGACTCCCCTCCAGAGTTGAATTTGCAAATACAAGGTGAAATCAAGCCGTTTGTAAGTCATCCTAAGGATCCCTTACCACCATGGATTTCACCAAAGGACTTGGCTGGGAAATGCAACAACTTGGTGGAAGGAATAGACTAGCATTTATGGCGGCCACAATCTACATTGCAACTTTTACAACAACTTGTAAATCTTCATAATGATCTAGAAGGCATAGTTCTTGTAGAATTATTTGCTGGACTTGGTACTGGTCTAGCTGCAGTTTTGGAGGCATGATTGTATATACGGAGTTATACATATGTGGACAATAACAATATGGTGAGAAGAGCTGCAAAACATCATTTGGAGCAGCTAAAGATGCGATATCCAAAGCAACTACCGACGAGCGCTATTCAAGGTTGTATGTCTCGAGTTCCTTCAGACATTGCCTTGATTGGAGAGGAAGATCTCTTGCAATTGGGCAAAGTGGACCTTGTGATGGCTGGATGGCCTTGCCAGGGGCATTCTTGGGCTGGTTCACACTAAGGACTCCAAGATCCACGTTCAAATTTATTTTGGGAGCTCTTGCGGTTGTTGCATTGGTGGCAAAACAGACAAGCCATAAATGTGGCTTATATTCTTGAAAATATGCCTCCATTGGGAGATGTTGGGGCTCGAGTTCACAAGGATGCAAAGATGATATGTCAGCATCTTGGAGAGCCTGTCACAACAGATGCTACAGCTCTTGGCAGGGTTGTCTTGTCGGACGGGTTTTTGGATTTTGGTGACATATTAGACGTGTCGCGTCGCGTGTCGTATATGACATGTGTTGAATATAGGCGACAAATGCGTCGCAAAAAAATTTAGGGTTTTGAAGTTTTTTATCCCATGGTAAATGGATTTGTCCTACGTGTTTGGTTGTCCGCAGTGACGTGGAAAGACAGAACCACGTCAGCTTGGGCTACTGTAGGTTAGGGCGAGTGCGGGTCAGGAAAGGGTGACCGCGGGTGAAGGGGCGCATGCGGGTAGGTGATTCGGCGACCGCGGTTAGGTGAAGGGGCGCATGCGGGTCGAGAAGGTGATTCGGCGACCGCGGTTAGGTGAAGGGGCGCATGCGGGTCGAGAAAGGGCGACCGCGGGTGAAGGGGCGCATGCGGGTAGGTGATTCGGCGACCGCGGTTAGGTGAAGGGGCGCATGCGGGTCGAGAAAGGGTGACCGCGGGTGAAGGAGCGACTGCAGGTAGGTGAAGGAGCGACTGCAGGTAGGTGAAGGGGCGACTTCAAGCCGTTCAAGGTAAATGAAGAGACGACTGTAGGTAAAGGGGCGACCGCGGGTAGGTGAAAGGAAGCGACTTCGGGTACATAGGGGACCGCGGGTAGGTGAAGGGACAATTGTAGGAAGTAATTAAAGAGGCTATTGCGGGTAGGTGAAGGGCTAGCTATAGGAAGTAAAAAATGAAGAGGCGTCTAGGGATAGGTAAAGGACCAGCTGTAGAAAGTAATTAAGCAAAGAATCCAATCTTCTTCAAATCCAATCTTTTTTAAATCTGATTTTTTTTAAAAAGGCAAAAATTCTAAAAATTAGGTATGAACATGATTAAGATGAATCTTTGCAAATTGCAAAAAATATTAAGGGAAAAACTTAGTTATATCTCTGTTTTTTATTTTTTTATTTTAAATATTAATGTGACAAATATTAAATGATTCTTTGAAAATTACAAAATACAAAAGTGATGTCTTTATTTAAATTTTTATTTTTTATTTTTATTCTTAAAATCAACATGACAAATAAATTGTAATTAGGAAGAGTCTTGGAGAATTGCAAAAATTATAAGGTAAAGTTTTTTTTAAATTTTCCACCTATTATTTTTAAATCTTTAAATCAATATGACAAATAATACTTAAGTACAATGAGTCATTGAGTATTGCAAAAAATAAATGACAAAGTTCTAATTGAAATCTCAACCCATTAGTTTTTATTTATAAAGTCAAATTGACAAATAATTTATGATTCGAAGGAGTTTATGAAAATTGAAAGAAAGAAATAGCAAAGTTTTTATTTAAATATTCATGTTTTGTTTTTTATTTTTAAATCAATGTAACAATTTATACATGAAAAGGATGACTCTTTGTGAATTGTAAAATATAATTGGCCCCATTCTTACTTCAATCTCCCGCATGCATATTTTGTTTTTAAATCAAAGTGACAAATAATACGTGAATAGGATTATTCACTTAGAATTACAAAAAATAAATAAATAAATTCTTACTTAATCTCTATTTTTTATATTTTATTTTAAAAATCAACACGACAAACTATTCAAAATTAACTTGACTCTTTAAGAATTGCAAAAATTACATGGAAAAGTTCTTAATTAATTTGCCACCATTTATTTTTATTTTTAATTCTACATGATTAATAATACATAAATAGGATGAATAGGATGATTTTAAGATTTCAAAAAATAAATACAAGAGATCATATTTAAGACTTCCACCCATTATTTTTTACTTGTAAAATCAATTTGACAAGTAACTCATTATTAGAAGTAGAGAACTATCAAAAAATAAAATAAAAAGTTCTTACTTAAATCATTATCCTTTATTTTTAATATTAGAGCAATGTGACAAATAATACATGAGTAGGATGATTCTTTGAAAATTACAAAATGTAAATAGGTATGTTCTTACTTCAATCTCCACCCTTATTTTTTTATTTTCAAAATCAACATGACGAGTAATTCATGATTAGAAGGAGTCTTTGAAAATTGCAAAAGCTAAAAACAAAAGTTCTTACTTAAATCATCATCATTTTCTTTGTGTTTATAAATCAAAGTGACAAGCAATTCATGCTTACAAGAAGCTTTGAAGAATTGCAAAAAATAAGTAGAGAGTTTCTTACATAAATGTGTACCTTTTATTTTTCATTTTTATAATCAAAGTGACAAACCATAATTAAGAAGAGTCTTAGAGAATTGCAAGAAATAAATAGGGAAGTTCTTACTTAAATCTCCATTCTTTATTTTTTTATTTATATTATCAATACAACAAATGATTTATGATTATGAAGGTTCTTAGAAAATAGTCAAAAATTAAAAAAGGAGAGTTTCTTACATAAATCACCACCATTTAATTTTTAAATCTTAAAAAAATATGACAATTTATTCATGAGTCATGATTAGAAGGATCTTTTGAAAATTACAAATTTTAAAAGAAGGAGGACATACTTAAATCTCTACCCTCTATTTTTTATTCTTAGATTAACTTCACAAACGATTCACTAGTACAATGATTCTTTGAAAATTGCAAATCTAAAAACAATGGATAAGTTCTTACTTAAATCTCCACGTTAAATTTTAAAATCAACATGATAAATGATTTATAATTAGGACAACTCATTCATAATTGCCAAAAGTAAATAAGAAAGTTTGTACTTAAATTTCTATCCAATATTATTAGATATTAAGTGACAACATGAAAAATAATACTTAAGTTAAGTAAGATGAATTAGAGAATGGAGAAAAAAAATTCTTAATTAAATCTTGATCTTTTATTTTTTTTATTTAGATCAATATGAAAAATAATTCAAGGTTAGAAGGACTTTTTGAAAATTGCAAACTAAAATAAAATGAAAAAGTTCTTACTTAAATCTCACCCTTTATTTTTATTTATATAATCAAAATGGCAATAAATTCATAATTATGAGGAGTCTTGGAGAATTATAACAAACAAATAGGGATTTTACTATTTTAAATTTCCATCCTAAATTATTTTTAATTATTAAATCAACATGACAAATAATACTTCAATAGGATGATTTTTTGAGAATTTTTAAAAGTAGGTGGAAAAGTTCTTACTTATTTCCACCCTTTATTTTTATCAATTATTAAATAAAAATAAAAAATAATTCTTACTAAATGAAGTCCTAAAGAATTGCAAAAAATAAATAGGGAAGTTCATACCTAAACGTCTATCCTTTGTGATTTATTATTAAAATCATGATGTCAAACAATATATAGGTAGTACAATTCTTTGAAAATTACAAAAAATAATAGTTATGTTCTTATTTCAATCTCTACCCATTATTTTTTATTTTTAGATCTATAATCTACATCTTTTATTTTTAATTTTTAAAATCAACAAGGACAAGTAAATTATAAAAGGACTGCAAAATTTAAAAGGAGAAGTTCTTATCTAAATCACCACCTTTACTTTAAATTTATTTAAAGTGATAAATCATTTATGATTAGAAAGAATCTTAGAGAGATGCAAAGAAGAAATTAGAAAAGTTCTAATTAAATACTTAATATGAATTGTTAGATTCTTTGAAAATTGCAAAAAACAAATGGGTGGCTTTTTTTAAAAATCTTTATTCATTATGTTTGAAAACTATTGGCCTTTTTATTTGTTTTGAATTGCTCCTTTTGCGGTTGCTGCACAGATAGTCGCCCCACCTCCTAATCTGCATGCGTCCATAAAGAAAGAAAAGAAAGAAAAAAGAAAAAAGATCTCGGGTATTTCCCTTTTACTTTACCTTTCGTCACCACATATGCATATGCCCCTTGAGGGAAATAAATTCCTTCCAAAGACATTGTAGTTTTCAACTTTCTACAATCGACCTACCACCTTGCAATTATCCCTTCTTTATAAATCCTTTGAGAGAAGTAATGTCTTTACAAAGACATTTTTACCTATACGGGGTCTTCCTATCACCTTCGGTCGCCCTTCCATCCATGGTCGCCCCTCTACCCGTAGTCGCCCCATCCACATGCGCCCCTTGAGAGAGAAAATGACTTTGCAAGGACAATGTGTATTTCTCCTATGTGCGGTCGCTCCACCATGTGCAATCGCCCCTACACCCGCGGTCGCCCCATCCGCATGCGCCCCTTGAGAAAAAAATGTCTTTCCAAAGACAATGTGCATTTCTCCTATGCGCGATCGCCCCACACCCGTAGTTGCCCCACACCCGTAGTCGCCCCTCTACCCGCGCTCGCCCCATCTGCATGCGCCCCTTGAGAGAAAAAATGTCTTTCCAAGGACAATGTGCATTTCTCCTATGCGCGGTCGCCCCACCATGTGCAGTCGCCCCTCTACCCGCGGTCGCCCCATCCGCATGTGCCCCTTAAGAAGAAAAATGTCTTTCCAAAGACAATGTGCATTTTTCCTATACGCGGTCGCCCCACACCCGTAGTCGCCCCTCTACCCGCGCTTGCCCCATCCGCATGCGCCCTTTGAGTGAAAAAATGTCTTTCCAAGGACAATGTGCATTTCTCCTATGCGCGGTCGCCCCACCATGTGCAGTCGCCCCTCTACCCACGGTCGCCCCATCCGCATGCGCCCCTTGAGAAGAAAAATGTCTTTCCAAGGACAATGTGCATTTCTCCTATGTGCGGTCGCCCCACCATGTGCAGTGGCCCCTCTACCCGCGGTCGCCTCATCTGCATGTGCCCCTTGAAAAGAAAAATGTCTTTCCCAAGACAATGTGCATTTCTCCTATGTGCGGTCGCCCCACCATGTGCAGTGGCCCCTCTACCCGCGGTCGCCCCATCCGCATGTGCCCCTTGAGAAGAAAAATGTCTTTCCCAAGACAATGTGCATTTCTCCTATGTGAGGTCGCCCCACCATGTGCAGTGGCCCCTCTACCCGCGGTCGCCCCATCCGCATGCGCCCCTTGAGAAGAAAAATGTCTTTCCCAAAACAATGTGCATTTCTCCTATGGGCGGTTGCCCCACCACTTGCAGTTCCCCCTTCTACATGCGCGCTTTGAGGAAAATTAATGTCTTTTAAAAGAGATTATCTTTTTGTATTATAAATGTTTGTGCTCTTGAGCTCACACACAAGCCCCTTGAAGGGGCCATAATTTTTTTCAAAGAATAAAGAATTAATCCTCTATAGGAATTAATTATGAGTTATTTGTCACTTTGATTTTAAATATAATAAACAAAGGGTGCTGATTCAAGGAAGATCTTTTCTTATTATTTGTAGCAATTCACAAAAATTCATTCTACTCATGTACTATTTGTGCCAACAGTTTAAAAAAATTAGTTAATAGATGGAGGTTTAAGTGATAATTTCTTTTTTTTAATTATTTTTGCAATTTTTAAAGACTCTTTGTAATCATGAATTATTTGTGACTTTGATTTAAACATAAAAGTATTAGATGGAACTGAAATTGAGACTTCTCTATTTATGTTTTGCAATTTTAAATAGTCCTCTTAATCATGAATTACTGATTGTTTTTGTTTTTTCTTAAAGTAGAGATTTAAGTAAGAATTTATCTGTTTATTTTTTTACAATTTTCAAAAACTCTTTATCATGAATTATTTGTCACTTCGAGTTTGTAAATAGAAAATAATGTTTGGATACTTAAGTAAATGCTCCTCATTTATTTTTTGAAATTTTCAGAGACTCATTCTACTCAAGGATTATTTATCACATTGATTTAATAATAAAATATAAAGGATAGAGATTTTAGTAATAACTTTCTTGTTGATTTTTTGCAATTTCCTAAGCTTCTTTTTTTTCTTAAATAATTTGTTATCTTGATTTAATAAACAAAAATTGAAAGGTGGAGATTTAATTAAGAATTAATTCTCCACTTATTTTTTGGAGTTCTCAAAGATATATTCTACTCAAATATTATTTATTACACTTCTTTAATAATAATAAATAAAAGGCGGAATTTTGGTAAGAACTTCCTCATTTAATTTTTGCATTTCTCCAAGATTCCTTTTCATCATGAATTATTTTTTACTCTGATTTTATAAAAAAAAATAGAAGGTGGAGATTTAAATAAGAATTTTTAAAATTATTTTTAGAAAATATCAAAGATTTATCGTTTTTGAGTATTATTTCATTGTTATTTTGACTTAATAACTAAAAATAAAGCATAAAGAATCTTCTATACCTTAAATGAGGTATAGAAGATTTATTAATGAGGTTTGTTTGATTTGTTTAATTGTTAAGGTGAGATCTTTGGAACCATGCTCTCCCGATTACATTCTTAATACTAGTAGAAAACCTTGTTGCAGCCAACAAAAGCTAGCTAACATTTTTTGTTTTTTTGTGACAGAAAAATAGAAAATTTGCATTCATTGTGACACAATTTTCAAAGAATGTCAGCTAGCTTTTGTTGAGTGCAATATAATTTTCTTTTAGTGTTATACAATCGGAAAGCTCTTTGTAAAGAAGGGTGCACAAACTTTGTTTCATGGCATTTGGACTTGCAACAAAAAGACTATTGAATTTGAAAGTTTTTATAAACTATAAAATTATAAAAACACTTTTACTTTTATTTTGGCTATAGCAATGGCATAAGGCACACTACTAGAGATTGAATTAAGAAACACTCTATTTATTTTTTGAAATTTTCAAAGATTCATTCTTCTTAAATTTTATTTGTGCACATGGATTTAATAATTAAAAATAAAGCATGGACTTTTATTTTCTTAAACTCCTGTTTATTTCTTGTAATTCCCTAGGATATTTTATTTCTTGAATAATTTATCACTTTGATTATATAAATAAAAATAACAATTGGAGATTTAAATAAAAACTTCATTATTTATTTTTTGGAAACTTCACAGATTCATCCTATTCAAGTATAATTTGCAACATTGATTCAATAATAAATTAATAATAGATGACAAGTGGATTTAAGTAAGAATTTTTTCATTTTTTTTTTTCAAATTTCAAATAATAATCCTATTCATGTAGTATTTGTCATGTTGATTTAAAATAAAAAAATAAAGGATGGACAATTATTATAAGTACGAGCTTTTTCATTTATTTTTTTTAATTTTCTAAGGCTCTTTATCATGAATTATTTTTTACTTTGATTTTATAGAAATGAAATTTAATGAAGATTTAAATAATAAAAATTCCTATTTAATTTTTGCATTTCCCAAGAAGTCCTACTAATTTTGAATTATTTATCACATTGATCTTTTTTTTGCATATCTAACCATAGAATCTTATTCTTGACTAGTATAAAATATGTGGAAGAAATTTCAAAAACTTTGACCACGCAGATTGCATGATATTTGCATTTAAAGTGAAGAAAACAAGATTTTTTGCACCTTGCTCAACTAGATGTTTTGGCTTTGACTTGTCTTAACTTTTGCACTAAGGATTTTGTTTTTTTAATTATTTATATTGAATAATTGAGCAAGAAATATGGAAAAAAAATCCATCAAAAAAAAAACTTAATTTTCATTCATTAAAAAATTGTTAAGTAGAAGTAGGTTCAAGATTGAAGAGAAAACTAAACCATTAATAGCTCAAAGATGGAATTGAAACACAATAATAATCAATAGTGAGATTGTTTTAGTAAGCGAACTTAACCTTGTCTAGCAATTTTTTTGGAAAGATTGTAAAAATTGCATTCAAAAATGAATTCTATATGTCATATTTTTAAAAAGATGCTTAGATTACCTAAAAAACAAGATTGTCCATAACTTTCTCATCACTAGTCCAAAGAGAATAAATCAAAACTTCTAATGTAAACAAAAATATAATCTTTGAAAAAAATAAAAAAAATAAAAAATTCAGGTTTTTCTAATTTTTTTGTACTGCTTCTTGAATAGTTGAATTGCTTTTTGGACTTAGAATGGCATAAATTTTGCTCCCAGGCATTAACTAAAATATCACCTTATATTTACAAAAAACTAAGGTGGTAACCTATCTTCAAAAAAAATTCAAAAAATCATGTAAGAAATGGAGGTCACAAAAGCCTATCCAAAGTCCCAAAAGTCCCCCGTAGGGACTTAGGGACTCTGGGACTTTACGGGTTAATTATGAACTTCCCTTTTTATTTATTTTATCTTTAAAAATTCTCCTAGACTCCATCTAATCATGAATTATTTGTTAGTTTGATTTTACAAATAAAAAGATAAAAGGTATAATTTTAAATAAGAACTTTTTCATTTATTTTTTTAAAGAATTATCCTATTTATGTATTATTTATCATTCTAACCAAAGATTATAAAACAAAGGGTGGAGATTTAATAAACTTCCCCATTTATTTTGATGATTCTCAAAGACTTGTCCAAAGAATGTATTATTTGTCAATCATGTTGATATTTAAAATAAAATGTAAAGAATAGAAATTTAAGTAAATACATTTTTTTTATTCTTTGCAATTTGTAATTTGCAAAGATTCATTCTAATTATTTAAAATTTGTCATATTGATTTTAAAATAAGAATGAAAGGTGGAAGCTTACTATTTTTCACAATCATTGCTTTTTTAAAGGAGATTGGGCTCTCTTCTTCCCGAATTGCCCTTTTGCATGCACCCCTACAAGCATGGGATTTATCCACACACACTCTTTCGCCTACCCATAATTGCCCTTTGCACCCTAAAGTTGCCTTTTGCCCCCCCCCCCAAATTATCCTTTGTCCATCCGCACCCTAAAAAATGTTTTATACCATGGTAGAGAAGTGCACCGGTTGGGAATTGTAGGAAAAAGAAATATTTATATGATTGGAGGATATTTCATTCTTTACTAGATTGGATTTATACTATGGCCAAGACTTGTTGGGTGGAGAAATTCAAGCAAGGATGAAAAAATGATATAGATGCCTATGTGGTTAAGTTTCTTAGGCGGCCTCAACCCTAGACAAGAAACTTGGCCTTAGAAAAACTCCAACTTCATTTATTATTAATTCATTGTCCTTTGGACTCCCTACACGTGCCCCACCCACAGTCGCCCCTTGGCCTACCCGCAGTCGCCCTATATGTAGTCGCCCCTTGACCTTCCTGCACGTGCCCCTTGCCCTACCCACGGTCGCCCTTATAAGTAGTCGCCCCTACCCGCGGTCGCCTACACCCGCGTTCTCCTATCCGCGCTCGCCCCAACCCGAGGTCGCCCTTACACGAAGTCGCCCATCCACGTCACACCCGCATGCGCCCCTAAAATGTGCCACGCGGACGCCACATGGCATCCACGTGGCTTAGGGAAAAGGGGGGTAATTTTTTGAAAAGTCAAAGGTAAATTTGACTTTATGTGACGTCGCGGAGGGTCTACTGGATGTCGCGTGACGTCTGTCTGTCACAATGTTGCCAGGTCGCGCAGAACAACCCTGGCTCTTGGTTCTTACGCCCATTGCTTACGGTGGAAGTGGACCAATCTGGCTCATATGCCAGGGATTTCAGCGGCATTAAATTGCATTAGTCGTCCACAAGGCAGACGCCTTGATGACATCTTAGAGGACGGGCACTCTTCTTAAGCAATGATGCAAGATGATCAAGCACCATTAGTTGCCGTCAATCGTGTAGGCATGCCTTGATTCGCATTTCCTACATTAATAAGTTATCCACGATCTTTTGCTTTTCGCAATGGTGGCCCAGGCTTGGTGTTTGATAATGTCTCTATGAGATTGGAAGAACCATGTGCCACAAAAAGGGAGCGTGCAATGGGATTTTCTACCAATACCACTTCTGGACTTGGTTTGACAGAGTCTCAAAGGCAAAATTGCCTTGGACAAGCCATGGACCTCACATCTATAGTTTGGTTTGTTGGAGTATGCTTAGCAGCTCAACGGCACAAGACGCTTGGCCTTGAAGGTCATCTGGGGGCAGATGCTTCAAGCCAGGGGGCAGAAAGTGTTGTGTCTCTAGTAGCAGAGAAGATAGCTACTCCAGATGCCAAGGCTTAGCATGATAGTCAGCAGACTTGGAGCCAAATACTTGAGAAAAGAAAGGCTTACTATGCTGTGGAGTGGCTTATTACGAATGATTTGCAAGGACAACGTGTATTGGCAACATTAGCTCAAGATTTGAGTATGAAAGATGCCAAAGAGAAGTTTAAGAGGGTGTTTCATACCAAAGAGAATCCATATATCATCACATCACATCGTGTTGTAGATGGTATGGTTAATGATGCTAGTGAAGATGGTTTAGTTGGATTGAAAGAGGAAGAAAATGCATTTATTGCCTTGAACAAGAATAATGGTGCAAACTCTTCCAATTAGCAACCAAAGGTAGTGCCAGCACCACCTAAGCGGTTCCAAAAAGAAGAAGTAATCTTGCCAATCGACAAAGATTGGGAAATGGATATAGGCATGGGACTCACTGGTGCAGAGGCACGGAAGGTGCGAGCATTCATTCGCTCGTACAAGGCTTGTATTGCTTTTAAACTCACTGACTTGGAGGGTTATAAAAGCAAGCCTGTGAGAATTCAACTAGAAGATGATCATCCAGTATTTAGACGCCCGTATAGGCTCAGCCTTTCAAAAAGAGACGGGGTCAGATTAAGGTGCAAAGAACTTTTGGACGTTGGATTGGTAGAACTCTCAGACGGAGAGTATGCATGTGCCACGGTGATGCCAGCAAAGAAAGATGTTCTTGAAAACTGAACAAAGAAACGGATGTGTGGAGATTATTGTCCAATTAACAAGAAAACAAAATCAGATCGATATCCCATGCCAATACGTGAGGAGTTATTTGATGCAATTGGAAAAGCTAAAGTCTTTAGTATTTTGGACTTGAGGTCAGGATACCATCAACTGCCATTGAGACTAGAAGATAGGTTGAAGACGGCATTTGAGAGAGTAGATGAAGATGGAAGAGATATGCTTTTCCATTGGAAGTTCTTAGAATACCTTTTGGTTTGAAGAATGCTCCGGCAGAGCTCCAACGTGTTATGGATCAAGTCTTGAAGGGGTTACCATTTGCTCGGTGTTACATAGATGATGTGATTATTTTTAGTGATACACCAAAAGAGCATGTACAACATTTGCAGCAAATCTTTGAGAGGCTGCAAACTTGGGGTCTTCGCCTACATCATGGAAAATGTAAATTCTTTCATAATCAGCTGCTTTATTTAGGACATATGATTACACTAGGAGGCTTGGGAGTACAAGAGGCAAAGGTGGAAGCTTTGAAGAGGATTCCAATTCCAAGAGATGTGTAAAGGTTGAGGGCATTTCTAGGACTGACAAACCATTATCGACGGTTTGTTCGTGGGTTCAGTCTCTTGGCCAAACCTTTAACTTCGCTGACTCGAATTGATCGAGAATGGATTTGGGGTCCTGACCAAGAAAAAACATTTGAGGCTTTGAAAGGAACACTTGGTTCAGCACCAGTGTTGAGGAGGCCTGATGCTCGGCGGCCTTTCCAGCTCCATACAGATTGGAGTATGTTGGGAATTGGAGCCGTATTGACTCAGAAAGATGATGATGGTAAAGAATATGTCATTGCATATGCTTTACGAAGCAATAATGATGCTGAAGCTAAATATTCATCTTATGAAGGGGAATGTTTAGCAGTCACTAGAAGAAAAACGTGTCCGCTACAACCAACTGAAATGCAACTACATGTCCTACGCAACTGCCCTGCAACTACAATCCTCTATATTTGCACCAACTTTGACATAGTTACACTATAGTTGCAAAGTAGTCGCAACATGTAGTTACGCATACAGGAATGTAACAAAAGAGTTGATGTGAGGTACTTTTACATCCAATCTTCATCACAATTGTCAATGTGGACAATTTTACGTTCTGTAGAGTCCAATGTGTCTATCTATAGTTGCATGTAATTTAAATTCGATAGCAATTTAACTAGAATGCAACTAGATTGCAACTGGATTGCAATTGGATTGCAACTATAGTGCAACTAGACTACAACTACATTGCAATTACAATTCGACTAGTGTTTGACTTAAAAACAACTACACTTTAACTTGAAAAAACTAGCATGCAACTAGAAAACAACTAAAATGCAACTACTATTAAGTCTTTTATTAATTGTCCCACATCAATTGTTAAGAATACCATTAGGTTGGACATATAAGAATTATAAGTTATAGTAGTATTGTGTAATGAATTTTGATAATGAAATTCTAATATTTATATATTTTGTAGATTTTTACACTTTGTAGATTTCTACAAGTCGTAGATTTTTATAATCTACAAAAATCTATAAATATTTAAAGTTTAAGATATTTCTAGATTTGGCGATCTAAAAAAAAAGATAGATCTGAAATTTAGAATCTACAAATCTTTGAAATTCAAATTTCACATCTACAAGTCACAAAGACGCAAACTAGTTGCACATCAATCACAAACTAGTTGCACACCAGTTGCAAACTAGTTGTAAATCAATCGCAAACCAGTTGCACATTAGTTGCAAACAAGTTGCATACAAATGACTTCCACGTAAGCAACCACATTAGAAAAGTTCATTGATGAATTTTCAAGTATACTATCAAATGATAAACAACTTTGAATTTTTTGCAACTACTTTGCAGCTCATGCAACTTGTCCACTGCAACTGCGGGCTCCAAATTATCACCTAGTTGCAAACGACCTATGCAACTACAAAATGAGTTGCACAGTGTAGTTGCAAAATCCCTCGTTTTCTTGTAGTGAGTGGTATGGGCGGTTGCACATTTTCGTCCATACCTTTATGGCCTGAGCTTCATTCTTGTGACTGATCATCAACCTCTTAAATGTTTGATGGAGTCTGATAAGCTCATGAGAAAGCTTGCAAGATGGGCCTTACTGCTACAAGAATACGATTTTGAAGTAGTCCATAAAGCGGGGTTGCAAAACTTGGATGTTGATGGCTTGAGCCGCAATCCAAGTCCATTAGAGAAAACTTGACTGGTGCCAGATGGCATGACACATGTGATCAAGAGGCAGTGCCAGGGTGGCATGCTTCATCTTATTTGGCATGGATGGAGGGGAGATCCAGCCAAGAATTAGAAGAGACTCGATTGGATGTTGTTGATGAAGATTTGGATGAAGGAGGACCTGAAGTTACCACTGATATGTGGAAGGACCAAGGGGTTTTACATCGTCTTCAACATGGGAAGTTTCTACCGAATACCACATCTCAAGAAAGAGACCGGATAGCCC
This sequence comes from Antitrichia curtipendula, assembly GCA_951230915.1. Lineage (NCBI taxonomy): Eukaryota > Viridiplantae > Streptophyta > Bryopsida > Hypnales > Leucodontaceae > Antitrichia > Antitrichia curtipendula. The sequence goes on along the minus strand of OX579638.1, from coordinate 22,416,441 downwards.
ATCGCTTGGCTAGGTTTCATTGGGAAGGTGGTCTTATATTTCGTAGATGGCCGGATGGAACAAGGAAGATTGTTCCTAGGCCTGACCAACGTCTTCAATTGATACGTCAGATTCACAAAGAATTGGATCATTTTGGAGTACGTCGTACATATTCCATATTACGTGATTTATATTGGTGGATGGACATGCGACAAGAGGTAGCAACTTATGTAGGGAGGTGTGAAGTCTGTGATCGGGTTAGATCAAGCTTCAACACTCTTACTCCTCAATTACGACCTTTACCAATTATGGGTTTGGATTATAGGTGGAGTCTTGATTTTGTTGGGTCATTGACGACCACATCACGAAGTGCCAAGTATGTCCTTGTGATGGTAGAGCACTTTACCAAGTGGATTGAATTGGTGGCACTACCACAAAATTCTTCGGAGTTAGCAGCGGCGACATTCCTTGACCGTATATTGGCTAGATTTGGAGCTCCAGTTGAGGTGTTGACAGACCAAGGAAGAGAGTTTCTTGGGTGTGAAGTCTGTGATCGGGTTAGATCAAGCTTCAACACTCTTACTCCTCAATTACGACCTTTACCAATTATGGGTTTGGATTATAGGTGGAGTCTTGATTTTGTTGGGTCATTGACGACCACATCACGAAGTGCCAAGTATGTCCTTGTGATGGTAGAGCACTTTAGCAAGTGGATTGAATTGGTGGCACTACCACAAAATTCTTCGGAGTTAGCAGCGGCGACATTCCTTGACCGTGTATTGGCTAGATTTGGAGCTCCAGTTGAGGTGTTGACAGACCAAGGAAGAGAGTTTCTTGGGGCATTTGAGGAGCTTTGTACTAAAGCTTTAATTGATCACCGTACAACTTCAAGGAACCACCCGGAGGCTGATGGATTAGTAGAGAGGGTGGTCCAAACAGTTAAGCGCGGTTTGCGCAAGTACGGGTTGTTGGCAGGCAATCACAAAGATTGGAATTTGAAGTTGCCATGGATAGCGATGGGTTATCGCTTCAGTCAACATGCATCTCTTGCATTTTATAGCCCTTATCAACTATTATATGGCCGAGAGCCAATGCTATTGTCGGCGGTGAGGGAGAAATTGGATCCAGTAGTAGACTTGGATGACCCAAAAATTTGGGCAGAGGTACTACAAGATCGAGTTGAGTATTTCTAGAGAGCCATGCCAATGGCTATGGAGAATTTGGCAATAGTGCAACACAGAGATACTCTCAGATATGTGCGCATTAGAAGTGGGGCTTATAGGCCTCAATTTCGACGGTTCAAAATTGGAGATTACGTATATTTACAGCGTGAGGCACCAACAACCTTGGATGTACGGGCAGGATGGACCATTCTGAGGGTCAAGGCAATTTTGCCCAGTGGAGTCTTTTTTTTAGAAGAAAAGGATGGACAAGAGTGGAAAGACAACACAAAGAATTGTGCTCCTTGTCATTTACCAATTGAAGGGACTGTTGATCCAGAGTTGGCAGTGGTTCCACCTAGATACAAATGTCTTGTTTGTGGAGAAAGCAAAGGTGCTGCAACAATGTTGCTATGTGATTCATGTCAACGAGGTTGGCATATGGCATGTCTTCAACCGCCATTGAGTGTTCTCCCTACTGGATGTTGGATTTGTCCTCGTTGTAAGAAGTGATCAAATGTGGCTACTTTTTTTAAGTGGTTACTTATGATTTTTCTTATTGACAAAGGATGTAGTCACTTTGTGACATTTTATGTTGGAGTATAAACGGTGGTTCTTGATGTTGAAGCTTGGATGAAGATTTTGTGGAGTTCAACTATGACGTTGGAAGCGATTGAGGATGGGGCTCGATTGCACCCAGCTTACCCCTTCACTTATGATTGATTCAAGACTGCAAATAGATGGAGGCCTATCAACTATCTTTTTCAACATGTTGATTGTATAGTGAGTGTAGTAGAGGTTATTCATTTAATTTATGTGGCTAGCTGAGTTGCGAGGGCACTTTACTCAGCTAGGGGGGCAATTGGATGGTTGTTCATTCATGCCTTGTTGTAGTGTGGATTTGCTTTTAAGCATGTGTGCATGTTCTAGTGCCTATAGTTTACGACATCTCTTGTAAACGATGTAGAGTGACACGACAACTGTCACGTTATTTGATGAAGGATGGCTAGTAGGCTCTATAGAGCTTTGTAGGATTGATTGTAGACATGGTATAGCCGAAATAGCCTTGTATTGGCCATTGGGGGGCTAAACTAGTGTTTTTAGACTGTTTGAGGTGTGAACGGAGCTATTTTGGAGCACCTTTGGGGTGGTTGTAACCCTTGGCCGTCCCTTTGCTCATTCATTCTCTTCAAGTCTTGTTGTGTGAAGGTTTCATGGAGTATTAGGAGATGGTATACCTTGAGGGTTGTTTGTGAATGATGGCGGTTTTGCCAATTTACCTAATCTAAGGTTTCTCCTTGTATACTTCAAGTTGTGTGCAAGACTAGTCCAATCGAGACAAAGTAGAAGCTTTTGGGAGTATTCAAGAAGCTTATTATTGGATGGTTGTTCATTCATGCCTTGTTGTAGTGTGGATTTGCTTTTAAGCATGTGTGCATGTTCTAGTGCCTATAGTTTACGACATCTCTTGTAAACGATGTAGAGTGACACAACAAGTTGTGTTTAAACATCTGAGAAGGATTGTGGAGGTAGAGAGCCCTCACAACAGTTGTGTGACAATTGGGAATTCACCGTTCACATCTTTTGTAGTTTGTTGTGTTTTTTGCTTGTTTTTATTTTATGAGTTTTGCCCATTTGGGTACGTAGAGTACAACGCATGAATAAATGGTTGTTTTTTGTTTATTTTTATCTTAAAAAATATCAAATGAATTCATTGTTTTTATAGATTCTAGTTTTCGATAACATTTAAAACTTGTAGGTATTATTCTTTCAAACATTTTTCCTTAAAATCTATGAGTTATGTCCATTTGAGTACTTAAAATATAGCACCCAAATAAATGGTTGTTTCTTCTTTGTTTATGTTTAATAAAATCTCAAATGAATTCAATATTTTCATGGATTCTTTTTTTTGGTAACATTCAAAACATGTGGGTAATATTCTTCCATAAATTTTGCTCTAAAGTCTATGAGTTTTGCTTATGAGTTGAGTCTATGAGTACGTAAAGTACGAGACATAAATAAATGGTTGTTTCTTCTTTGTTTATGTTTAATAAAATCTCAAATGAATTCAATATTTTCATGGATTCTTTTTTTTGGTAACATTCAGAACTTGTAGGTGTTATTTGTTCATATATTTTGCTCTAAAGTCTATGAGTTTTGCCCATTTGAGGACTTGAAGTACAGTGCATGAATAAATGATTGTTTTTTCCTTATTTTCATTTTTATAAATCCATAATGATTTCAATTTTTTCATGAATTTCAATTTTCCTAAACATTTAGATCTTGTAGGTAATATTTTTTCATACATTTTGCTCAAAATCTATGAGTTTTGCCCATTTGAATACTTAGAGTACAGCGCATGAATAATTGGTTGTTTTTTTCTCGTTTTTAGTTATAAAAATTTCAAATGAACTCAATATTTTCATGGATTCCAATTTTTTGTAACATTTATAATTTGTAGGTGTTATTTGATTATACAATTTGCTCTAAATTCTAAGAGTTTTGCTCATTTCAGTATTTAAAGTACAATGCATGAGTAAATAGTTGTTTCTTCCTTGTCTTTATTTTAACCCCTAAAGGACCAGAATGCAATTTTTGGCAGTATAAAAAATTTGGGCAGGTACTAGTGATTGGAGATTTTCATATTTTTGGCTGAAATTTTAAAAGAAGGTGGGCACGAAGAGTACCTTTCATATGCACTAAATTTCATGACATTTGGAAATAGGAGTCAAAAGTTATGGCCAAATATGTTACTTCTTTTTGTAATTGGGCAGTCCGGGCAGATCAAAAAAAATCACTTTTTTCAAAAATAAAAATTTGAAATTGATTTTCTAGAGTTATATATACGTGGAAAGCTTTGAATCATTCCATTTCGACCAATGAATCAAAAGTTATGAGGATTTTTAGTTTGTCAGCAGTTATAGATTCTCTACCCTGAAATAAACTTTGAAGTTGTTTTTTTAACTCAATTTTTAATATTTTTTGAAAAAAAAAATTTCATAGGATGTAGGTTGTTTATTACAACATTACAACCATTGGGATTTATATTTTTCAACTCCATAATTAAATTCTTAACACATTAGTATTTTGGATCATTCTCTACTTCTTGCTACTTACTATTTCTTTTGTATATGTTGTACAATATCAAATGATTTGAAAATTTTTAAGCATGTAGAAAACTTGTTTATGAAAAAGAATTCAAAGATGCACCACCATTTTGGACATTTTTCATACAAATGTGACCTTGTGAAGTGCAGCTGACCTGTTTTTCGTAGGGACAAAAAAAAGATTTTTGCCAATTCAAATGCTAATATCTTCCAATCTGCATGGTGGAAAATTCTGAAATTTTTTTGACATCTTCTAAAGCTAGTTTACTATAAGATCCTATGGTTACATGTGTCAAATTTTTTTTTTTTCAAGAATTTGGTACTTGTACTAAAAATGGCAATTTTGGAGTGTTTTTGGTGAAAACATAGTCATAGAACTTCAGGGGTTAAACCCTTCAACCTATAGAATATCCATGTAACACTAGGCACTAAACCAAACAAAGACATACATGGTCATCCAATCCAAAAAGAATCGCCCTTCTATGTGCAAAAGTCTAAATGAAGCCACTGAAGTTATGGCCCTAGTCAATTTCTATTTTTAGCCCAAGGTAAGTGCAACACCTTGTAGATGCTTGAAGTGGCTTCCCAAAAACGTGTTGCACTTTATCATCCAATTTTTTCCATGGCGGCAACGGATGGATGAAGTTTGAAGAAATCCAACTTCATCCACTCATAACTTTTGCATGCGGCATCCAATCCAAAAGTACCATGTCATTTTGGAATCCCACAATGAAGACCTACATGATCATCCAATCCAAAAATAATTGCCCTTCTATATGCAAAAGTCTAAATGTAGACCCTTGTGTTATGGCCCTAGTCCATTTCTATTTTTAGTCTAGGATAAAAGCACCACCTTGTCGATGCTCGAAGTGACTTTCCAAAAGTGTATTGTACTTTATCATCCGATTCTTTGAATGGTGGCAATTGATGGATGAAGTTTGAAAAACTAAATTTCATCCACTTCTAACTCATCCTTATGAAAGCCAATGACAAAATGCCACATCATCCTACCATCTCACAAAAAGAATCTACAACTTCATTCATTCCAAAATGAAATAACAAGCCATATACAAAAGTCGTAATTCTCCAAATCCTTCATATAGGGTCAAAAATGAAAGTTACTATTTTTAGCCAAACAAGATATTTTTAGAAAGCCGCCGTGGAGCTCATTCCAAAAACGTAATTCTCACTTTGAAGTTCTTCAATTTCAATCTACAATTGCCAAGTCAAATCTATGCAACCTAAAGTCAAAGTTGCTATATTTCACAATCTAAGCAATTGTATGGGTTCAAACGACCACCATTGGAATTGTAGAGCCCCCAAATGGAGGGGTTGGTCAAATAAAAATCCAAAAAAAAAAGTCAACAACCTGTAGGATATCCATGTAACCCTAAATCCTAAACCCTAACTCCTAAAATCTTAAAATCTATATAATTCACCAAAGTTTGGTCACCTCATTTTTTGGCATAAAATGCTTTCCTAGACACTTGAACTTTCTTCAATTAAGTAGCGTGTCTCCTACATAGGGGGGTTATGGAACAATAATTGTCACCAATCTTCACAACATTAAAGCAAATATGGTGAGACAAACTTTGACATGCTAAAACCTGTCATAGTCATAATTATAGTGAACAATTTTGTAACCTCTACTTTCCTCTATCTCCTATATGTAGTGAACAATGTTATCTGAAAATACCTAATTTATTCATACAAAGTCCAAACAATACATGCTATGAGAATATGATATCTCTTTTTGACCTCAACAAGATCACCCCAAACTCAAACATTTAAGGTATGCTAGCCTATTTCCGCCAACGACCTAATTCCTTCATCCTACTTCTGGCTCCAATTCCGCCTCAAAACCAGGGTTGCTAAAGTATGAGCGGGGAGCAACGAGCATTGAGCAATGAGCAACGAGCAATGAGTGTTGAACAATATCTGATTTTAGAAAATCTTATAAAAAAATAAATTTTTTTAATACATGATGCCTATATCCATGGTTTAGGGTAAACATTTATGGCTATAAATGGATTTGAAGAGGATGAATGCGGATGAATGTGGATGAATGAAGACGAATGCATTTGGATGAATTTTTTGTCATTGACTTCGTTGGATGAAATACATTTGTTGCTCATTGCACCAGATGATGAATGTATCTTGAATGAAATTAAACTCTTCGTTATTTAAGATAAGAATTGATTTTGCAGTACCTTCAATTAAAGGTAAAAAAGTTGCCATCAACCCTCTATTTATTAATTTGGAAGTTTACTTAAACTGCAATTGTACTTTTAAAATTTCAAATTCTATATTCAAAGTTGTATTTTCAAAAAATAATAATTAAAAAAGAATTTGCTTTTGTTTTCTTAAATTCAGTAGATGGCTCCTCAGATTCAAAGAGCAATTTTGTTGAATGATAAAGGCAACCTATCCATATTAATTTGGAAAAAAACTTAAACTACTATTTTGAAAAAAGTTTTCAATATTTTTTCCAAAAAATATAAAAAATTCAATTCTTTAAAAAAAAAATTTTAAATTTTTTTTAAAAAAAATTAGGGCTCCTCGGATTCCGAGGAGCCCTTCTTTTGCAATGCCAACAACCAAGAGAAGCCTCCTTGATTTCGAGGAGCCATTTTTTGGTCCTTGGAAAAGTTTTCTGGGGGGGATTTAAAGGTGTAAAGTTTTTTGTAAAGGGTCCTTGGAGCTAATGGAAAGCGGTTTAAGAGTTCAAGAAAGGCTCCTCGGATTCCAAGGAGCTTTGAGCTAAAATATTTTATTTTTCATAAAATAATTGAAAAAAAAAATTGAAAAAAAAAATTAAATTAAATTTTAGTTCAAACATTTTCTAAATTAATAAAGCTTGGAAGGTGACTTTGTCAACAAGAAATTGCTCCTCGGATCCGAGGAGCCATTAATGTATAAAAATTTAAAAAAAAAGATCCCTCCTTCAGAAATTATGTACACTACCTTAGCACCAAAAATTATGAACCAATTCGTCTTAAGGAACAGTGAACCTCTTTATTGGAAGTCATATTTGAGCATGCTAGTTTTATTGTTTGTACTAAAACAATGTAGACTTCACATAGATTCTTCTTGCATTGAAGGTACTTGTAATTGAAATCAGGAAAAAGGAGACAAATTGCATACTATAAGTCAACAAATCCTACGCAATTTGGCTAAATTCCATAGAAAACTTTGTTTGTGGGCAATGCAAAGTTGGTCGTACCAACTCCAGTGGAGTTACACTGTGAACGTAATCCACAAGTGTAGAAGCCCTTTATATAAATTTAATATAAACAGACCAATCTGAAGGATCCACACAATACATATACTCAACCTCAGTTAGAGCCTATTACATCTGCAGCGTTGAATGCATCATTGTTGGAGTCATCCTCACTCTCATGGCTATCCTCCACAGCCTCGACATCCACGTACTCCAAGGCCCTACGGTATGACCTCTGTCTCTTTGGTGTCATTATCGGTGAAACCTCTTCTGCAATAGCCACAGCAATTGCTTCAACATAAAAAGGTAGTGACCAAGGCATAGGTGGACTGTCAAACAATTTCACCAACCTACAGAACAAAATGATACATTATTACAAAAGAGATGAAGTACTACAAGAAATTGAAATAGTTACAATGAAGCTTTAAATACCATCATGAAAGAAAGGTTTGAACTTACGAACCAAAGCAATTTTATGTAATCGGCACCGGGCTTTTAGCACCTTTGTTAGAAGGGCTATCATCATCGTCTTCACTTGATGATTCCTGATACTTCCTCTTTGAACGAACAGAGTTTGTTGTAGTCTCAGGGACAATGAAAGGGGCAAGTACATCTTGGAAAATGGCTGCCTCTGACTCTATTGCAATAATATGCCGGCCAGCCCTAATACACGCATGGATGCTTGCTCCTAATGCAAATAGAAACAAAGTTAGGCAGCTTTTGGCATCTCAATGGCAAAAGCAACAATTACACTTGAATATGCAAGAAGTGAAGACACTAGAACTTGAGGACTTTTGATTTCAAGCTAGAGAAAAACCTGTGGATGCATTGCAATCCAATACTATGTCACCAGGTTTCGAAAAACTCTCGATGAGAATCTGAAGAAACAAGGGATCCTTCTCACGAGCACCTCTCCATGGGACCCCATCTTTTTGAAGTTGACTAGTGATTGTTGTGAAATTATGCAACAATCCTTCTCCTGATATAGAAACCAAAGACACAATCAGAAACCCACTTAACTTGAACAATATCAAAAGTCCAAAGTACATTGAAAACAACAAATCATAACTAATGGCATGGAATGGTGGCAACATCAGGTCCATGTAGGAAAATAAATACCACTAAGGTCTATGCCGTGCCCGCTAAACTTCTGGTTCTCGTCAATTGAAAAAGAGGATACCACCTCTTTCTCCTTGTATAGAACTCGAACGTACAATACAATCCAGAAACGCTTCGTCTATAAAACAACAGAACATGAGTTTACCAAATAGAAAAAATTGATGTAATTCATATATACACATTCAAATGACATTATGAATCTAATGACCAAATTTAAATTACCGTGTTGTTGACGTTCTTGTAAGACGTCAAACGAAGCTTGTTGAGTCCCCACCAGTCATGAACGCACTGAAAGCCATGAACTTCAGCAACTTTATCCACAGCACGTCTTTTCTTGGGATTGTCTGGAAGAAATAACATCACCGCTCCATCATCCTGAAGGGTACCAAAAGCGAACTCGAAGATTGATTGGATGAAATCTGGAGTATAAATGTTCCAAGAAGGAACAATATGTGGAGGATTAGACACATTTGGTACAGGAAGACCGTCGGAGACATCAGCAAGGATCAGATCAAAAGAAGCCTCTTGCTTCTCAACTCTTCCAATGGAACGATGCTGGCCTCTTCCTGCCTATTGACATGAGACTATAGTTGTTAGTAAAGGTAAATTTAATATTAGAAACATAAGCATAACAAGTCTAAGCAAATAAATGGTCAGATTGTTATTTTTTTAGCAAAGTCCAATATCTGGATTTGTTGAGGAGACGGCTGCTTGTTCTTCACTAGGTACTCAATGGCATCACGAATGGAATACTGCAGGATAAGTCGAGTAACTTGTACATCTGTAGTGACAGAGCGAAGGGTGCTCGCAGTTTGCCATTGTGAAGGTGCAAATACCACCGTCGATGAAGATTGGACGACATGTAGACCATGAGATGAAGCAACTAGCACAACTGGAACTTCATCGTCATGTCCAGATGTGGCCCCAGATGTCTTTCCCTTCCTCGCCTTCTTTGCAACAGACTGTACCTTTGGAATTTGTTTCTTCTTCGCATTCTTACTTACTGGTTGCTCCAAAACCTCTTCCTCCTCTTCTTCATCAGACAAATCTTCAACCCCTATCTTTGTAGCACTTGCTTTTTCTGACTGTTCTTCTGTAGGTGCATATGTTTTCTGGCACTCCAAATACCATGGACAAGCAACCAACTCATCAGTACTAAGAACCCGGATCTGCGTGGCTGTAAATACACAGGTTGGCAAGGTCTTATCAACCCAGGCTCCGAATAGTTTAGGCATATCCCTCTTAACTATGCCTCCCTTTGATGCCAACTCTCGAACAAAGTACCTGAATACAAAAACAAACTTAAAAAATGAGCACAAAACAATTTCAAATCCAATCCTTAAAACAGATTACTAAATCAAAAGTGAATTTAAAATAAGGGCTAATGAAAGTACTGGTATACGCAACGTAGCATAATGTGCTCCATCCCTTCTTGTCCAATGAATGGAAGTGTACGTGAGTATTTGGATTTCTTGCCAAAGAAAACATTGAAGGCATGATCCCATAGAATGATTCTGTAATGCTCAATGTAGTCCCCAATACAATCAAGAGAATCATTAGCATCCCATTTGATACTAATGCGCTCCGAAGCTACCGTTGCATTGAACCATGTTGTAGCAGCTTCTTCTAACTACAACATTTTTGGAATAAGTATTAGTTTGACATGTAACTATTCTATTAGGAGATCATAGAATTTGACAGTCATGCACAGAAGTTTGAACTGCCTTGAAGCGATAAATTGTCAAGAAAAAATAGAATTAGTTACCTCAGCCCAAAAATCAAGCTTTGGATAACCAATGTCTTAGCTTCTCTTCAGTTGCCATAGGAATTGGAAATCGAAGAGCCGCTCGGTTCATATCGCTGGAATTCCACCATGAAAGCCAGCGACTCTTGTAAATTGATGAGACAATGGTTGCAACCAAATGTTGGAGCTTATCTAAAGTTATGTCTGGACGTTCATGTTTGCTCCAATGAAGGTTAATCTGGACAAATAAATAGAAAAATATTGAATTTATAAGCTGAACACATATTGTCAAACATGTTCTTGAACTTCATGTTCCTTGCACTTCTTATCAAGAAGAACTAAAAGAAAATAAGAAGTTTACCTCTTCCAACCAACATGCTCCATGCTTGGGGTTCCCAACTGCACTCAACTTATCAAACTCAAACCGAAGAAACTTCACTTTTGCATTTGCTGTCGCTTTCATTGCATCATACAGAGCTCTAGCATTTCGATCTTCTTTAGGAGTTCTCTCCTCGTATAAGCTAGCAGCCTGATATGCTGTAGTTGACACTTCTTGCTGCAAAGATTAAAACGAAGAAGTTAAAATGAATGTATTCTTATTGTACGTCTAGTAGAACTGTAGAAATCAAATACTGATGAATATTTATCTTACTCGATATAAGAACCTGATGAAGACGTCAGAGGTAAGTGGATACCATGAATAAGGTTTAATCCTTGCCTCACAAGCTCGGTATTCTTCTTCACTAAGAAGGTCCTTGAAATCTTCCAACTTTAGTGATCCGTATGTGTTCACTCGATGAAGCCGGTGAATAATATTGGTTTTTACATGTGCGTTCTCTGTAGATCTGTTCTAAATTGGGTGCCAATTTAGTCTTGACCACCAAAATTAGAACTTAACAATGAATACAATGTCTCAGTAATATACAAAAGATAAAAAACTGGAACAGAAGATTAGGGAAACAGATTTTACCTGTTGATGTCATTCATAGCATTCATCAAAATTCCAGTGGAGCCTTTCGTCTCAAGCAAAATAGAATCCACGCTAATATGCCAAATTTGTTCAATAGAACGCATATTGCTGATATAAGCAGTCCATGCCATGTGGCGGTGGTTACCATCCCAAACAAAAAACATATAACCAGATAGGCAAGACTGGTCCTCATGGCATTGCAACTGCTCCTCAAAAAGTACATTCTCTGCAATCCAGTGAGCATCTCAACCGCTAGAAATCTCCTCAGTAACCCTTTGGGTAAGCCCCTGGTCGTTAGTAATAGACACATGCATTACTCTATCACCTTCTCGATATCCATGTACAAACTCAGATTGAAGCCAAACTAGATCCGTTTGGAGTACCGGCCTCACCATAGGAAGTGATATCATACGGCACAAAGGAATTTTGAAACGACAAGACTCATGTGGCTTAAATCGCAACTCCCGTATGATTGAGTTTGAGTCAAGTTTCTCCTTCATCCGAAATGCATCTTTGGTCTCTTCACATGTCAACAAAAGAATCTCCTGAATATTTGCAATCAAAATTATCAACTAAGTTATGCATGCCCCGACATTTATTATGTAAAAAGAAAACTAACTTGAATTATGTAGCATCATAAAACATGTGAATGAGACTCTAACCCTCTTTGACATACAAATTACTATCTGAACACGTCACCCTCAACATAGAACCAACAAAATTTTAGAACATAAATGCTGACATATATTACAATAGGAATCAGTTCAAGCATTCTCAAGAACAATCTAGATAGCCCAACGACCCTCTTTGTTTCAAGGAGGGTCAAGTCATACCACATACGATTTAAAGCAAGCACAATCTAATGAGACAACCAAAAAAATGTAGAACAAAAATAGTGAGAAGTGGTCCCGAATTGACAAACATTTGCATTCCAAAAAATAGTCTAGACAGCTCAAGACCCTCCTTGATTTCAAGGAGGGTCAAGTCATACCACATACGATTTAAAGCAAGCACAATCTAATGAGACAATCAAAAAAATGTAGCATAAAATAGTGAGACGGGGTCCCGAATTGACAAACATTTGCATTCCGAAATATAGTCTAGACAGCCCAAACACACTCCTTGATTTCGAGGAGGGCCAAGTCATACCCAATACAATTTGGAGCAGGCACAATCTAATGAGACAACCAAAAAAATGTAGTACAAAAATAGTGAGACAAGTTTCCGAATTGACAAACATTTGCATTCCAAAAAAATAGTCTAGACAGCCCAAACACCCTCCTTGATTTTGAGGAGGGTCAAGTCATACCCAATACGATTTGGAGCAGGCACAATCTAATGAGACAACCAAAAAAATGTAGCACAAAATACTGAGACGGGGTCCCGAATTGACAAACATTTGCATTCCAAAAAATAGTCTAGACAGCCCAAACACTCTCCTTGATTTCAAGGAGGATCAAGTCATACCACATTCCATAGGAAGAACAACTAACAAATTGGAGTTCTGAGCTTCAAAAATTCCCTTTTTCGTAATAGAATTGTTCGGATTCCGAAGATACTTACAATCTATGCCCAAATAAAGATTAAATCAACCTTAAGAGCTAGAAACCACGTAATTTATGAGTTGGGATGGACTGCTCTTCGATTTTGGGAAGCACTCGGCCACATATAAGTAAGTCAGGATTCTCTAATTCTAGACATAATATAGCCTCCTCTGGTCCAAGGAGGCTCCGAATGTCCCTATCCTCCTCGGATTCCGAGGAGGCTTCTATGATCTGAGGAGCCTTCTGTGGTACGAGATGGGTCCCAAGACCTATTATTATGGATTTAATTGGCTCTTAGTGTCATGATAGTTGGTGAGATTTGCAGAAGAAAAAAAACTTGATACTTTTAAGGAGTGAATGCATTGTATTTAATTTGACAGACTAGAACGGAATCACTATTCTATTTAGTTATAATTGTACTATATCTTATACTTAAAAGGCATTATATGAGATTGTGGTGATTCCAGTTTATAAATTTAATTTAATCGGATTCCTACTCGAGTTTTGAACATTGTGTAGATCTTGTCAGTAACTATAACTATGAACAAATTTAATGACCTAGCAGAAGACATGGATCACTCATCTTATGAAAATTAGGCTACTGTGGTCCGACGAGGGTCAAAGGATGATTTATCTAACTTCCAGGAAAGCATCCAACGCATCCACAAGTTCCTAGACCCAATTAAAAACTCATTAATTATTATAAACAATTGGTCCCTTGATTCTAAGGTTCACTACACATTATAATTTGAACTTGTCTCAATGACACCAAACAAATGAATAAGACGTTGTAATGCCTACAGTTAGGTACCTCTCGTGAATTTGAGGCAGGACTAGAACATGTGACCTGTTGATCAACTTGTCCAAGGTCTACATCTTCTGTATTTGTGTCATTACTGATTCCTAGATTGACTTGCTTAGTGGTGTGAGCTACATTGAATTCTCCACCATATAGTATAGCTCCCATACCCTATACAAAACATTAAATAATCAAAAAATTTAGAAAATTACATTTCGATAACACATAGGGTGCAAGTGGTCCGCTCACCCTAAAGTTTATTCTCCATGTCAAATTGTCAACTAGAACCGATTTAAAAACCACTGTCCACTTAAAACAAGATTGAGCTTGCGAATTGAAAAAAAAAATAACACTACAAACTTACAATAGATGCAAGTGCAATTTGGTCCTTCTCAGGCATGGTCATCTTCTCTGCCCCCCTAGCTCATCCTATCTCGTGGATGCATCATCTTCTTTGTACAATGTCTGCATACAACCAAATGATAACTCCATTACTAGGTCTGTTTTTAAAAAATAGGACTTGTACAAGGACAGCAAGTCACCCTCTCCCTCCACATGCAATTCTATGTCTGTCTTTCTCAAATACATCATCATCTAATGTGACCAACCAATTGGGCAATATCACAATTTCTTGCTGAGACCACACACCATTAAAATAGATTTTCAGCATGCGGACACGTTTCAAGAATCATGCAACACTAGATTATCAATCCCGTATATTTTCCAAAATGAATTGGACAAAGTAAACATAATCAATTTTCATTAGTATCAGCAGCTAGAACACCCATCTTCATTTATACGTGATTATATTTGCACTAATTGTAGCTAATGATTGATTAGGTTATTTACAAATAATAAATTATTTAAACTTTAAGTAATATTAAAAGCACAGTAATTCGGCGACATGAACATGTGGAATCGACCCCATTTATTCACTATTATGATTTGAATCTGAAGGTATTTCAAGAGTGGTCGTTATTTATCCCAATCAAGGAACGAAGAATTCCTAAAATTGTAGAACCTCACAGCCTGAACTCTCCCTCCTGTGGACCGAAGAGGTTTCAAATTGGCTTTATCACGTTTTGTGTTATCCGAATTGTTTGGAAGCTACTCCTCACTTGACATCAGTTTCAGTCGGGCCAAATTCCATTTCTGCACTAGATCGATCACACTCAAATTTCTAACACTACTGAATCTAGCTCAACATTTACTATCAAGAACCAGTGGAAGCTCACAAATCATTCAAGCAACGGAAGCTCTTTATATGTGGTACTCTCGGTGAGGTGTCAGGTGCAGAAAGTGAAACTTCAAATCAATTTTCCAATGAAGAAACTAGTGTAGGCATCTACAAATGAATGTAAAACGTAATAGAACATCATGGAAATTCCTAACTGCCGCTCTGTTCGCATGCTTACCATGTACAGATCGTGAAATGGTTTAGCAGTTCATGAAATCAATGTGTTCATTTAGAAGCAACTTTCAAAAAATAAAATTGAAAGAAAGTTCCAAGTGTGAGTCGGTGATGGTCTGTCTAGCCCAGACACCCTAGACCTCATTGCTGATCAATGCCTTGCTAGCCGTGAACCTCTTTCTCGCTCACAATTCTTGCTCACGTGAACCTAGCTTAGCATTCACAGAAAAGACAGGATATAGGGTCAAATTACGGGCTTATGGCTTACTTTCACATTTCAGGCTCTTACGAACTCAGGTCAGGCTCTACGGAATGAAACTCAAGCTCCTGGATTTCGAGGAGGCTGGATCATGCATCGACACCCTAATGTCCCTGTTGGTTTCCAATTCTGTCATCCTAATTGTGCATTTCATCATTATCCATTAGCGTTATCCACTTGACACTGAATTTGATCTGCTCAGTGTGGTGGGGTGAGGTTTCCTTCTCTTATTTCATATTAACTAGTTGACATCCGAGGCCCTGATGAAACTAACAGACAGGAGCGGGAAAGGAAACATGCAAGTTATCTGATACGCAGGCCACAACGCAGAGAGCAGGCAGCATCGTGACGCTCAAAGTCACCACCGTGTTTATACGCAGAATCCAAGAAATCCATCGTGTTCACGGGAGCCCGTCAAACCCTAGAATCTGCACCTTGGATGAAACTTTCCGAATCGAAAAAGGGTGAAGCTAGAATGCGGAAGAAGGAATGGTTACAATAGGTGTCCTGCTGATCGCAATGAGCGAGTACTACAACGATGAGGACGAGCAGATCCTAGGTCAAGTTTTTCGATGACGCGGCTAGCATGTTCAAAGTTCCTTCACGGGGCATCTGTTGACATTAAGTGCCGTTTTTTTGCTCGTACTAACTTGTCATTTGACGAGTGGGTGATAATCTGGTTGCAATACTAGAATCGATTGAGGTGACGATCTCCTCGGAATGCAACTTCTAAAAGAAAATTCCTACTCTAAACGCAAGTCAGAACTGAACTCGCGCTCTTGGATCTCGATCAACAGGGCGATCAACTGTGAAACTGGGAATCCTTCCTATGACCGCTACATACCGGAACCAGCGCTCCTGTGGACCGAGGAGGTCTCAGAGGCGCGTCGGAATGTCACACAGCGGGCGTCTTTACCCTAGCCAAAATGCAACAAAAGATAATGAGAAACTTACAACGGCGACTTCTGAAGAAGCAGGTTTGGCAGATTTCGCTCTCCGGCCTTCACTATCTCCAACATCTCCACGAGACCCAATCTCTCCTGGCTCTCCCGACATTGCGCCTCCATGAGTATGTATTTTCTGAAAATAGACGACAAGAAGGGAGTGAAGAACCAAGACAGGGAAATAAGGGTTTCAAGGGTGCTATTAGAGAGGCTTGGAGTGCATTTAGAGGGGCTGTTATATAATAGGATCAGTCCATTCCCATCTTACGTGCTCAAGTGATTGGTTTCTAGATAAACATGACAATAGATTAAATACTACAATTTTCCAAAGGAAATGAATGACATAAATTGGAGGATTATATTTTTAATCTGATTTGTAGAACTCTAAAATTTTGGGTGACGGACAATCTCTTTGTACTTAATATCTAATTGGTGTAAAAATTCATTGAATATACCGAAGACTATATACAAATATAAAATGATTCATATTATTTTGTATCAAAATTAATTATACATCTTCACTTTATATCCAAACAACCATGAAATAGTCACAAATATTAATAATTAAACCTGTATTTTGCAGAGAAATATTGTACACATGAAGTTATGAACAGAATGCAGCTCACATCTTAACAAGCTCTCTGATCATGATTCTTGCTAAGGAAATAAGATAAATTGATGGACTTACCAATGATAGGCTTCCTTGCGCCAGATTATCCTTTGGTGAACTTGATCGAAATATGCCCTCTTCACTTTCAACCAAATTGTCAATCTTGGCAACATGAATTCCATCAGCACTTTCTGTCAAAATCCCCCCTGACTGGGAATCTTCAATTTCAACTCCTTGATCTTGATAAGACAAAGTGCAAACAATGCTACTAATATCAATGCCATTATTCCGTTGCAATCGTCTAACCATCTTTGATTTCTCTAACTGCTTTCTGCTAGAGAAACGGAAACCAGCCTTGCGTCTCTTCCTATAGGAACCCTCTAGCATCCCAGTACCCAAAAGCACTTCACAAGCACTAGTTTTCTCTACTTCTATGTTGGCAATTCTATAATCTCCTCAATATATAGGTACGCAAGACTATGATGAACGTATTTTCATTGGATCAATTAGGGCTTCTTGAAATCGAATGACATCCACTTATACAACGTGAATGTGTTCAAATATCATGCCTTATTTGATCAACTGTCTTATAATAACTCTTAGATTTGAAGATATTAATCCTACATTAATCAAACCCTCGTTTTGGAGGCTTCTGACATGCGATCATCTCTAATTGCAAGGTAGTTGAAATATAATCTCTCACAAAGTAGTTGTACAAGAAATCCAAGAAAATCTTCTATTTGAAATTTGAATTTCAAATTACAAGGAATCACATATAGAATACTTTATTATTTGTCCGTTATCTGATAATCAGATAACAACTATCATGGAGAAACTATAGGAATTCTCACATGGCAATTACAACATTCGGTTGTCATTTGAGCATGCACCTCCAACTATGGACATGGCAATTGTTCGTGGGGACGGGTCTAGCGTTCCTATTTCCTTCCCTTGTAGAGATGCTGGTGTAGCATGGGTATCTTGTTCATTGCTTAGTGTGAGGTTCAATCTAGAATTGACGTCCATATGGATGGAAAAGGAGCTATTCGATTCCGAGGGAGTAGAACTTGTATCAAGTATCATGCAAATGAAGCATCAGAGTGACACAGGGGATGTTTGGAGATTGCCTCCTGGCAAGTACCATGCATTTGGTACTCCTAATATTGTCAGGTCAATGTCAACTAATATTCTCACACTCGGGTCTGCAACCTCTATTGTGCAGATGTCTTGGGGATCTCGTGTCAAAATAGAACCCCCAGATTCCAATCACATTGATCTGACTGAGTCTTCAAATGAGGACGCTATTCTTGTTAGTGAAACAATTGGAAAACTTTCTTCCATACCTGAGGGGGGCAATGACAATAATGTGCTACTGAACCACACTGTTCATGGTAGCACATCGCTTCCTTTAGGTCCACAGAGTGCAACGCAGGTCCAAAGTGTCTTTGAGTGCCTTAGAGAAATGCAGAGTCGACCACGTGCCCGAAATGAGTTGAAGTTCTTGAACTTGAATACTCTTCGTTGTGAATCTGTACATCATCTTCCTAAGTCGTTTAATGGAGACATACTTTTTGAATTACCTCCTCTTTCTTCTCCAACGTCCTCTTCTATTGGTCTGTCGAGGTCGACATCTTCATTGTCTGTAGGTCGCCAACTTCAAGGCATGGACCAAAAATATGATGGACACAATTGGATACATACACACACTACAAACATTGCTAACGACTTTGGATTGAAGTTTCATTACTCATTTTATGTTGGCCACCTAGTTTGCGAGAATCCAGAATGCCATAGAGTTCGGCAGGGTGGAAGCCAAAATGCTTCTGAGTGGAAGGGGTTATCTTTCCTGTAGGAACCCAATCTCCCGCAAAGTCCAATCTTGTATGTCAAATCTGTAAATTGTCCCCTTCTTGCAAGTCATTGTACCCCTGTCGCATGTATAGGGTTCTAAACTGTAGCGGTTTTCCAAGAGCTTGTATTCATATTGGTCAACAAGATCATCTTGTAGGTAGAGGCATTTGCCGAGACTCCATTGAGCAGACAAGCTCTCTGATTAGACAAGAGGTCTCTAGAACACCATGTGCCACAAATTCTACTATTAGTCTTGCTGCTAGCAAAGAATTTCTTGCATTTGAATTATTTCATGAAGATGGACTACAGAGTGATTCAAAGCCCCTTCAAGGGAGGCCCTAGAAGCAGTCATGGAAAAATTTCGAGTACTCAATTCACCGAGTATTCGAAATACCATCTTTAGTTTCCGTCACAACACAAGCAGAGGACCCATTGACAATATTATCTCATTGAAAATGAGAAGTGCATATTCGTATATTCAAGATAGTATATTTCCAGGCCAAGGAAAAGATAAGGTTTACCTTTTCAAGATGTCCGAGGAAGGCCCGGGAAGTGGAGTGGATTTGGTGAAGCGAATGCAACCTCAAGGAGACTTGCAAAATTCATGGTATATGTTTGATCATGTAAAAAGGGTGAAAGGATGGACGTCAATGGCTGCCCACGTTTACGACCCTGAGTTTTGCAAAGTCCAAACTATCTGTGTTTGTGACATGATGAGCGAGGATGCTCAGTCTCAAGAACAAATGTGGAGATCCCTAAACTCTGTCATAGTGCACCACGAGATTTCTTCGCCAAATTTCAAAGGTTTCATGGCTGACAATGCAATGGCCAACTAGCATGCTGTTCGTGTAGTGTATGGAAGTGGGAACAAGCAAGAGCCAATGCAAAACCGAGAGCACTCCTGTCTACTTCATTAGATGACATCATTGAACAGGCACACAGAGAAGCTCATCAGACCTTAATTCCAAGAAACCCACAAGAAACTTTGTAAACAATACAAAGATGCAAAGTCAATGGCGGAAGCTGAAGAGCAATACCTTGGAATTAAAGGTTGGTGGCTTTCTTCAAGGGCTGCATCAGAGGACTCTCTCCGTGAGCTAGACGATTGGCTTGGTTTTTGGCACTTTTGCTATCAATAGTGGGGTGGATTTCTCGAATTGGTAAGTCATATCTCTCCTCAAATTCAAATTCTCCTTTTTGATATATATGAACTTCTAGTCACAGATAATTTAACTCCGTGTCTAAAATGTACATGTTTTTTATGTAATTAGGTTCCTTTATATGTAGCTAAGTTGCCCAAATTTGAGTTGAACATTCACAATTTTTAGTATTAAAACAATAAAATTAAAATCGAGAAGGCCTTACCATGTCATTAAATTATTTAGGATTGTGGTACAGAACCTGGGCTTAGAGGAGCTAGCTGAAATGCCTTCATGTAACTTGGCAGAGACAGTTCATAACAAGTGGCTACAAATGTCTGGAAAGAGGGGTACGTGCTTGTACATCGCCACTACGGATGATATGATGCGAGCTATTCAACAGTCAACTAATTATTGGGCATACCTCCAAGGTTATGCATCTGGGACTGGTCTCCACTTGGACGAGCTTCGCCTTCGAGCTGCAAGACGAACTTGAAATCCAGTGAAGTTTGCTGAGGCAGTTGCCAAACTACCAAGTGTTGACCTCTTCACCACACGAATTCCTCATTTAGAAGGTGAGGAAGTATTTGGCTCCGCAAAGCGCAAACTAAATATGCCATCAGGGTCAGATGACGATTCTCACCGCCATGATATTGTGAATTTTTCTGCACCGAAAGTTCAAACTAGATCGACCAGAGCACGTACGGATGCAGGTTCATCAACACCAATGTCGACACAAGAAGGTGAACCAAGTATAGTACATCCTCATGCTACTAAAGTACTTGAAACAGAGTGCAATCCTTCTCTATGGCACATTGCAAGGTGTAAGAAAGAAGGAAAGACTTGTCACAGTGTTCAAGCTGGGATGAAGAAGAAATGTGGGGCAAAAACCAGCAAGTCAAAGAAAAGTGGAATAGTAGCACCTACCTGCAAGCTACAATGGTCGCATGACAGAATATGGAACCAAAGCCATTATCAACTTTGATTTCTGGTTTTGTGCAGATGACCTTATGCGTTGTGTAGGAGGCTCTAAGGTGAAGTGGGTTCACAACTGGTCCCCTCTTCCTAAAGTTTGGCCGATAGCACATGGGATGCATCTCAATAAATCAGAGATCTTTTCTTTAGAGGAAGCTGGTTTCCAATTGCAAACTGAAGAGGTTGGGGAACAAGAGCTTCGCCTCTTTAATGAGAAGAGCATGGTACAAGGTGTATCATTCTTGCACCCAAAGATTGCAGACAGTGATTTGCAAACATCTGACGGTGACATGCATCCCACAAAACGATTGGGAAGGACCATCCGTCGTAACCCCAATGCACCCACAATGGACCACCGCAACAAATAGGAGACAACACGGAATCTGACAGCTATTGTTGAATCTATAGTTGTTATTCCATATCCCGGCTATGGTAGAGTAATAACTCTAATGTCTGGTATCTTTCCCATCCAAAAGGTCTATCGAATCACAATTTCAGACTTCCCAACTTGTACCTGTGAAGACTTCATCACTATGAGTACAGCTGCACTTGGTAGTAGAAAATCATAGGTGAACTGCAAACATTTGTATTATGTCTTTAGGTTCATTTGCAAGGCGAACTCTGAGGACGACAAGTATATTCATGCACCAAGTCTGAGCTTCCATGAAGTGAAGCTACTTCTTGCAGGCAGCAATCTTTAAGATGTTTTGTATCTACTTAGAGTAGACGATGAAAACACTGTTATTTAGAGGTGGAAAAAAAATAGTCCATGGCATCCAGTCAAATCATTTGTAAAGCCATAAACATCCAAAAAATTATATAATAAAAGGCTAATTTCAGCCAAAAAAAACATTGTGTGACAAAGTGGTAGAATTCTGCAAATGACTCTTGGAAGTGCTCCTCGATTTCGAGGAGCCCTAAACCATAGGCAAACAACATTGACAGATGGATTGTTTCATTTCTCCAAATACACATTGAAGGTGCTCCTTGATTCCAAGGAGCCCTAAACTAACTTCAAACTACTATACAAAGTTTTGAAGTTAAGAATATATATTTATTTTTTGTAGAGTATAGTTTATGAAAAATAATAATAAATAAATTACGCTCAATTTTTTGGGACATGTACTATAATATTCAACTAAAGTCTTTCTTGGATGGATGATGAATGGATGATGGGTGAATGGATGATGGATGAATGACATGGATGAAGTTCATTTGTACAACAAATTTGTGGTACTATTTGTATGGTTGAAAAAAATGCTAGTCCATTGTTAATGCCCTTTTAGGCAATCATTGATCCAAAAATTCATTATTGTAAATGAAATTTTTTCCAAAAAAAAATAATTATTTAAAATTTGGTTTTTTTAAATTACTATTTTTAGATCTGACAACATTCTTTATTACTCTGACAATCCTATTTTCAGTAAGAATATTCACATTGAGCATTCAAATCGAATCGCTCGTTGCTCAACGCTCAACGCTCGTTGCTCCCCGCTCACACTCTAGTGTTGTTGGCCTCAAAACTCATCCAAATCCATTCATTTTCTAACAAAATCAATGCATTGATGCAATAAGGGGTAATGTGTCAATCCTTTATTGGTGAAGACTTAAGTGACATTAGATATATGGAAAGGCGATTATGAGTTATTTATAGGAACATTATGACTCCATTATGTGTGTAGTTTTGTAATTTTAGGGCAAACCACTTCATAAGTTCACAGAAATCACAATTTTCATCGTAAAATTATAATTCCACTTGGGTTTGATTTGGGAAACAAACATGCACCTCTAAAAAATATGTGCCCCTCTTGAAATTGGCTCCAAGATATTCAGATTGCAAATGAGGATGATAATAGACTTGTTTACCTTAACACTCGAAAGAATCTTCTGACCAGGGTGCAGGTGAGGTTCGCCTTGTGTCAGACAGGTGGCAGACCGTCAGACCCCTCCAAGTCACCACACCGTCCCCACCAACCCCCCCTCTCTCTCCCAAACTCTAGCTTTCAGTAACTTAGTGGCCTCCACCCGCTCTTTTGCTTTCACCACTTTCAGACCTCAGTTGTTGACTGTCGCTTGACAGAATCACGAGCACCACAGCCTCAATCACAATCTTCGACAGGGCTGCAATCATTCCCACCCTAAAGTTTTGTTCCATTCTTCAACATAGTTCACCAGCCACAACACAACTTAGATTTGCTACAACGTAGAAATTGATCCATTCATGGCGAGGGCTCTGCTTATTTCGAGCAACCCATCCAGAAACTAGATTCTTTGCAATTTCTGGTTGTAACAGTACACCCCCCCTCGATTTTTCTGTGGATCTAATTCCCAGATGCGGCGAATCTGAAATCTCAAACGTCGGCGGATTCTCTTAAAGGAATTGAGGGTACTAGAATTTCTGGAGTGGTTTTGAATTTGGGGTTGGGACGGTGTAGGCAGGGTCGAATCATTTGGGAGAAGTAGACAGAGGAGAGAATTTGGTGGAAACGGTTTGAAGTGATCGGCGTGGAGGTTTTGGGGATTTGCAGGTTTTCAATTCTTTTTTTTGATGAAGCGACATATGGAGAGTTTTTTACGGCGGCAGATTTGGGTGCGGAGAGTGTGTTATGGCTTGTTTGTACTTGCGTCTGCCGCCATCGTCGCCCTGATGAGCTTTCAATCTATTCAAGGTACGTTGTCCCGGACATTTACAATCTATCTTCGGGATATGCGATCTAGGGTTTGTGTTGGTGCTTTGTTGCTGGGACTTCGTTTTACATGGAGATTCATGTTTTGGAGTTTCTGACACGCATCCTGGCATCTGGTGTTGATCGCAATTAGCAAGCATTTAGCTTACTGCGGTTTAGATTCAACGCAAGTTTGTAAATTCATAGCGGGATTTAGCACAAATTTGCTAACTGACTCAACTTGGTCAGTGCGGACATTCTGTTAGTAACCACACCAACCAAGTAGCAAGAATTAGTTAAGTGGGGTAAGGGACATTAGCTTATTTGAATTGCCTGCATTTGCATGGAGAATTACTCTTCCAAGTTAGCTAATTGCTACTATTCAGTTGATCTAGAACTTCAAACCATAGCCACGCAACCACATAGCCACGATTGATTTTCTTTTCCAATCGGGATTAAAGCCAATTGGTAGAAATGAATGTAGATTTATTGCAAGTTGCTAGTTAGAAGGAACTAGTACCAATTTGCTATCAATTTGCTAACTGACACAGCTTGGGTAGTAACAACTTCTAGCTAGTTAATAGTGCTAAATGGTTGTTGCGGGTGGGTCTGATTGCTATTTAGAGATTGTTCTCACAATTGGAAATGAACATAACATCCTTGAGGAGCTTCTTAGCACCCTTGAAACCTTTCATGAATACATTTTTCGATTTCTTGCTTATACGATTTTGAGATCATAATTACATTCTCTAATTTTCCCACCTGCCTCTAGAATGTTATGAATTGGATATATCTGATAACAAGATTCACACTTGTGCTTGCAGTTGCACCGCCCGATCGTTCTGCGCTGAGCCTCCCCACAGACATGATCCCTAGTTCTTGGCTGTCAGAAGCGCCGAATTCGCAATTCACTGCTGAATTGCGAATTGACGAAGTGATTAGTTTCGGTTCTGAGGTTTTGTGTCTAGTCCGAGTACCGCCAAGCTTTCACTTCCCCAACAAAGAAAAACTTGAGTGCCGGTATGGGAGTACTCTCCCCCATCAAAAGGTGTTGGCAGTGCACCTCTGGCGGCCTTTTTTAGCGGCAGTGGTGTGTGGGACGCCTCCGCAACCACAAGGCCTAACTTCAGTGCTCATCAAGCTTGACACCCACCAAGAGATTCGAGTCCCAAAGGGGCTTGCCGCGTTGCCATGGAACGGCACCAAGGTGGTTTATGAGGTTTATCCTACAGACCACGACGTGGCTCTGTTTGTCCATGGCTTCAACCAAACGCTGGGCTTCGAGCTTTCGCAGTTCCAATGTGTGTATGGTGATGGCACTGGTCAGTTCGCAACCGCTGTGACAGCCCAAGAAAATGAGGTTTTCAGGTGCGGCCACCCCCCGAAGGCCATGATCTCGACCTTCACAAACCAGAAGATGTCACTGCAGTTTGGCGGGAAGATTCTTCCCTCTCTCGCGTATTACAACCACCCACCCCAGCAACTCTCTCTTTTGCGAAAAAAAGAAGTTCACCACATCTGCGCGTGCACCATGATCTACAACGGGGCCAAGTTTCTGCGAGAATGGGTGTACTACCACAGTCATCTCGGCGTGGAGAAGTTCATCATCTACGACAACAACAGCGAGGACAATCTCGATGAAGTAATAGCCAAGCTGGCCATCAGCTTCAACGTCACCAAGCAGTCCTGGCCCTGGGTGAAGACCCAGCAGGCCGCGCTTTCGCATTGCAGCTTGTTGGCCGAGCACGAGTGCACGTGGATGCTCTTCACAGACATTGACGAATACTTCTTCCCCAGCGAACGGTTTCTGAGATTGCCCAATGCGTCGTCGCTGCCAATTGCACCCCAAAGCAATTCGATTCTGGCCGCTTTCATTGAGGAATTTGTGGCGTTGCGTGCGAAGCAGGGTGTCCAGGTGGGGCAAATTGGGACGTACTGTCGCAACTTTGGGCCATCCGGGCTGGGCGTTTCCCCTCCCGAAGGGGTCACCCAAGGGTACACATGCCGAGTGAAAAGGCAGAGGAGACACAAATCCATTGTGATGTTGAGTGCCATTGCGGATTCGTTGGGGAACCAGGTGCATCATTTCACGTTAAAGCCTCCTTACGCGAAGGAGCAAATCCGGCCCTGGGTGGCCATCATCAACCACTACAAGTTTCAGGTGTGGGAGGAATTCAAAACCAAGTTCCATCGCCGGGCAGCCACGTACGTGGCCGACTGGACGGAGGACCGGAACCATGGATCTAATGACCGAGTGCCCGGCCTGGGGACCAAGCCTGTCAAGCCTGCGGACTGGGAGTCGCGCTACTGCGAGGTACAAGACTATGGTCTGAAGGATTACACTCGGAGGGTCTTTGGTTCGCAGAGCAAAAGAGGAGGAAAGATGCATCTGGCGTGGGAGTGATCGATCCCTTTTTCATTGACTTTCTGATTGAATTATTTGAAGACTACACGCCTCTAGAGATCCTCTTTATTGTCAGATTCTCATGCAAGTGTGATCATATGGAGTTTCGTAACGTTGTGACAAGCAACTGTGACAGATGGTCTAAACCCCGGGGGGCATGAACAGTGCAGAGTATTTCCCGATGCAGACCTGACATTCTACTCGGTATTGAAGGCAACGAAGTCTTTCACACAAGTATAGAAGACCCTAGTGTATTTATAAAATTCTATTTAGTGAAATCCAAAGGTCGATGAGACCTACCCCTAGGGAACTCGTATTTTTAGGGTTTGTGATTTATGAGGATCTTGCAAGGCACTCTGAAGCCAGGATGTGGGTCTTCGAAGCATAGGATTTGGAGGAAGAAATCCTTCAGTAGACTAGATATAAACCTCCCATGAAACCTCCACACTTGTGGAACTTTAGATTGTCACGTACATATGTAGTATAAAGTGTACGATAGTGAGAGTATACAGTGAGTTTGGAATAGGTGCATTTGTTGCCTAGGCTTTGATGAGAGAACAGAGGATATGATTGTAAGAGAAGGTGATGTTAGAGAGGTCTAGATGTAATTTCATATAACTCAAAGTAGTCCTGGTCCGGCTGGCGCAGATGCGTTTGGAGGCGACAACTCATTCAGGTATTTCTGTTTCTAAACCCCTAAACTTGAATGCGATGGTCCTGATGAGATTTGCAGTTTTGAGTCTCCTCTTTTCCTCAGACACGTACAAATCACAAATGCATGTTGCGTAAGCCATGACCTAGTTCGTACTAGAGCTTGCGATTCGTGCTACGAGGTGTAACTATTTCCTTCCAAAGTTGGCACCACGCAATTAGGAGCCCAAAGACTCGACTTTGGGTGGAGCTCAAGTCTCAGACCTAAACTGGTTTCTATTATTTGAAACCGAAAAGCTTGCGCTCTGACACTCATACTGTAGCAATCGCTGATGCTTTTTTGTTGTCTTGTTGTTTTACAGCTCGTTTCTCTCCTGATCCAAGGACGGGTTTATCCTGCAAGAAACTGGATCAATTTTTAAGCCCCTTAAAATTTTCTATCATATTCCATTGAATAATGGATTGCGCTTAGTGACAATCCATGATTTTTATTTACAGTCAGAATTCTCTGAAGTGTTTAAAGCTTATATCATGGTGATCAGGGCTCTGACTTGCAGAGTCAAGCAATGCTCCCTGAAGATCATCCGAAGAAAGAGTTGTATACTAGGAAAATAAACAGGCGAGACTCTATCTCTACGCAATTCTGCGAATGGGTTGCGTCAGTTTCTTATGCAAGTTCATATTTGGATTTGCTGAATTTTTGTTCAGATCGCCCAGTAACTTTTCTGGTGGCTTATTGCATCTGACTGAGCAATGCTTTCCCGTTGGATACTCTTATGTGTTTGGGGAAGGTGCATAACATTATGCAGCCCTGACTGATTGTTGTCAAGAGTCAAAGAAAACGGAGGCACTGCCTTTGTTAGAGGTGAACATTCATCAAACAGGGGTTTAGGGTTAGAGATATTGGATTTGTAGATTCTATACTTTGAGGTACTCTTATGGTGTTCAGCCTGTGGCATCGGGTTTACCAATAATATTCTTCCACGTTAGGGCTGACATGGCGATCAAGCCACGTCATGAATTCCCAATGCCACAGGTATCCTGGGGTCTAGAGACGCTTGCCCTCCAGCAGCACCCAGTCCAACCCCCGCCACATTCGAAGCAATCTGCCGAACAACCTTACGAAAATCCAGGCTCTCCACCTCGAGATTCTTTCGCAAGTTTTTCGCAATTCTCTCATCACAGAGTCTAACTCATCGCCGCTTAAGATTTTCGGTCCAGCAATTTTCGTTTCCAGATGGATCAATGCAAGCGCATTCTCAAGATGCCGGGCGAGTATTCCATTTGGTCGCATCTTGGAAGCGCTCGGAAAGCTATGGATGGGCAGGCTGATGCTGATGTCGCTGTTGCTTTTCATCCCAAGTCAAACACGAGATGGCACAGGTATTAAGCCTCACAATTTTGAAAAAATGCAGGAGTATTATCTTTCTCCGTTTTTTAAATTTCGCAAACAATTTGAACGTCTTATTTTCAATCAATGCATGTGTACTTACAGCTTAATAACAGTCTTTCATAGCGGAAATGAAAAACACGCAATGTGAGAACGGAGTCTTTGAAAAGAGGATCGAAAAAACACGCAGTTTCGGTATTCAAATCTTGAATGCTTGTACATGACAATTATCTTTGCATTCTGCGTTTAGTCATTGGGATTGCTGTGGTGATTTCCGGCTTCTTAATTGCAAATGCGGAAATTCAAGAGTATTCTCTTTCTACGATTTTTTTTATTTCTCAACAGTTTGATCATTTTTTTTCCAATCTTTGTATTTGTACTTTCATCTTAAGAACAGAGCCTTTCAAAGCAAAAACAAGCAGTGTAAGAACAGCCAGTCTTTGAAAAGAGGATCGGAAAAAACGCAGTGCTAGGCAAAAGAAAACACAAATGAAAAGATTGTGAGAAGCTTCCGTAATGTGCGAGTCTTGAATACTCGCACATGACAATTACCTTTGCGTATTCTGAGTATCATAAAGTCATCGGAATCGCTGTGGTGATGTCTGTTCTTAGTTGCAATGCAGGTACAATCCCATGAGCAAATTGCGATGGCGGAAGAGCAAGGCTTCAGCTATTCCGTATGTTCAAAGACAGAAGGGCAAGTCAGTAAGGCCTGCAGCGACTAGGGCAGCAAAGCTTGACTATGTCAATCCTCTCTACTACATCCGCCGAATCAAGAACAACCTCACCAACACCAAACGTCAGAGAACTCCCGCTGGATCGAATTTCGATTTCGCTCACACAAGTAAATGATTTCATGGTTATGATTGAAGATGATGAATCATTGATAATGGAGAATCGGACCGAGTGGCGCATGATGTAAGTTAGCCTGAGAAGAAACCAGAGTGATTGAACCGCAGTGGAGGCAGCTGTTTCTTTGAATGTCTTAACAAAGAACCCTAGGTATACATTGCAAGGAACAGAAGTGTACGAAACAACTTTCACCATTTGAATGCAACTCTGTAAAATTGAACAATGCCGGTGTTTAAGAAAACAACAGTGCTGTTTCATTCATGCAAGGCCGGAAACAATGTATGGGGAGATCCGGCGGCTAATAGAAAATCAGCCGAGTGATCATGCAATTACCGTCTTAATTTCAGTATTTTAGGTCGTATAACCGAACAAATAACTAAGAGTATAGGAAATGAACCGCTTATTAAAAAAAATCACGGTTTTTTAAGCCTTCCACCATCAGGAGGAAGCGGATTTTAACTGCTCCACATAAACTCCCACCGGTTCCTACTTGAGTAGCCTAAGGGTATAGCCAGCCAGGATTGAATTCAAGAACATTAGGTATATCCATCAATTGTCTCACATGACTTCAAATTAACATTATTTGCGAGCGCTACATTTGAAGAAGACAAGCTCTTTATATAAGTGGGATGGTAGGAGGTAAAGCAACCCATGTGGGATATAGAAATCAAGATTAGTAGAAGCTCAACTACTCATAGTTAAGTCAAAAGTAGGAATTGTGTGCAAAGTATAATTTCAGACCTCATTTAGGCATAGTAAAAAAAAAAATTCAAAAAAATTTGAACTAAATTAATGTGGAAAATCAAGTTAAATTTCTTCTCCAAAAATCCATTTGAGATTTCAATCTTCCAATCAAAAGTTATGGACAAAGTTCATAGAAAGGTTGGAAAGAATATTTTCTTTGACATTTTCAAACATCTTCTTTGAATTTTGTCGATATTTTTTTTGAAGATTCAAAATCACAAACAATTTAATAAATGAAATTTATCTTGATTTCCCAATTTTTTGAGTTCAAAATTTTTTGAAAAAAATTATTCTAGTATGCCCAAATGAGGTTTAAAGTTCTAATTTGAATACAAATCTTGTGTGTTTGACAATGAGCAATCAAGCTCTTCAAATTGTCCATATCCTTTGAGAATTCATGACGGATAATGAATTTCATTATAAAAATGACCTCTCCACTCTTCATTCTTACTAAATGTTAGTGAAATAATTACTTATTTTTACTACATCAAAATGATAGATTTGTATTTGACTAAATGGTTTATTATTTGATCCCTTGGATTCTCAACAAAATATATTTACATTTATTTGTAAATTCAACTATATGGTCCTAAAATTAACAGCAAAAAAATGCACTTTAAAAAAATGAACTTAAGCCAAACTTGTTGTCTGAATATGGTAGTGTGCAAATAAATTGCCTTGAATTGAAATTGTCTTCAACTTAGTATTTGAATTTAGTTGTATCTTATTCTTTAATTTTCTAACCAATTGCTATTGCAAACTTAAGGAAAATGACTGGAATGCCAGGGAATTTTTTGGTTTTTTACCGAATTAAATGACTAAGCTTAGGTAACAACCAAATGACCGTTGAGAACTACCGAATGACATGTGAAAAGAACAGCGAAAAGCTGAGTCACCCTATAAACTCCCCGTTCACTGGCCGGAAACATTCCTCAGCATAACATTTGTATTTGTCCATGTCCAATCTGATTTAAGGTAACTCTGCCTATGACAGGCAGAATTGTGGACCATCCTAATTCAGGCCAAAATTTTCTTGTGAAGTATATTTCACAAGACACATGTACTGCTTATGAATTTCTGGACCTGCATTAGGCTGGTCCAAAGTTGGCCTGTCATAGGCAGAGTTAAGTTACCTTATTTTCACGTCGTGCTCTACAGGCAGCACATCTCGAAGACCCAGGGCATGGATTCAACGGAATGTAAATACATTGCAAAATGTCTTCTGTTGTAGGGCATAGAGCAGCGTTCGAGAGACTGAGGCTGGTTCACTGGGGTTTTTTGTTTTTTTTGAACCAAGCGTGTTAAGGAAACACACTGGAAGGGTATCCGTCAGGGAGAGAGGCTGATTTTATGCTAGGAAAGACCTGCTGCCACCAGGAATCGAACCCGCAACCACTTTTGGGTACCTCACCCCATCACCCGGTAGTTTAGGGTCATCTCGGACCACTGGTTCACTGGTTTCATCTTAGCCCTTGAAGGACGCTGTGAACACTCTGTGTTCGACAGAGAATCCTTCTGTGTACAGTACAACGGACGTGCACATGGCAGGTTTTGCACAGTAGTCTGACCTCCAATGAGTGTACTTGGGTGTTTTTTTAACCCCTAACTGTCTAACCGACCATATATGGTCATTCCAAAATTTCAGGCTTGTTTTTATGTGGGCTGTTAACCCCTGAGCACCCAGTGCAAATTTGCTCAAATCTAGACTTTTTGGAATTCATTCCAATCAAACTATCACTTAAAAAAGAGATTTGCATAAACTAATCGTACCGAGTGGTAGTGGACATAGGCCCGTGGAGCTCCAAGAAAAGGGACACATCCTTTGACCGTACCATTGAAAAGATTATAATGGTCAAACAAGGAAATCTTTCAAAACCGAGAGGCCATATTTTGACCCCTTGGTGCTCAGGGGTTAAACTCCAGTGACCGTTTAAAAAAAATTATGGGCAATATTGAAGGTTAACTACTAGAAGCTTTTCCTTCACTGAAAAAAGTAAATATTTGATTTTTGAGCATCGCCACCTCATCAAGAGAGAAAGGAACGCAAAATTATTTTAATGGAGTAACGTCCCAGGCAAGTTGTTGTTCTATCTCCCTTCTTCAAGAAATAAATAAATATTTGATTTTTGAGAGGTCTTCAAAGGCATATATGTACCATTAGTGGAAGTGTGAAGCTTGCAAATTTTTACTCAATTTCTTGGCTTTGAACAAAGCTTGCCAATTTCACTTGATTTGAGATTTAAATTCTTTTACTTGCCACCCCATCAACAAAAGAAGGAACACAAAATGTTTTTTACAGAGTAATGTTCAGTCAAGTTGTAGTGCAATCCACACAACACCCCTCATCAATGCCTTGTCTCACTCGTTTTGTATCATCAATTACTTCATGAAAGAGAATGATTCCTCCATTGTCAAAGGCTTTAGTCGTTGCGTGAGCTCTTGCGTGGGCAGGAAAGACCTTGAAAATGACGTGGATGGAGCCTTGTAGCATTGTCCAAGAAAACCAGAAAGCCTTTTGCATTGATTCGGTGGAGCCCAAAAGTGTTGCTTTCCTACTTGTGATTCCCTTCAACAACACCTTATCAACTCGTTTTACATCACCAATAATGTCATGAAAGAAAACTATCCCTCCATTGTCAAAGGCTTGAGTTGTTGCATGAGCTTGTGCATGCGTGAAAACGACCTGGATGGAGCTTTGTAGCATTGTCCAAGAAAACCAGAAAGCCTTTTGTGTTATGTGGTGGAGCCCAAAAGTGCCACCTTCACGCAATATTTGCTTTTCTATCTGTATTGGCAATGCTTTTATCTATTTTCTTTGAAAATGGTTCCAATAGGAAGAATAAATTGTTTTCATGATTTTCACCATTGAAAATTTAAATATACAAGTGTTGATTTGGAGTTATTTGCAATTTCTACTTATAGAAAATATTGCATTTCAAGGTGGATTGTATAATGAGTTTGATAGCTCTTCATTTGAACTTAAGTTTTTTGGAAGTGCATTCTAGTGTGCTAACATAATTTCTAGTTATCCATATCACCTCCAATCCGTCCAAACTCTTATATGCAAATTTCTCAAATATTGTGGGGAGGGGTTATATACTAAAAATTAGAACATGTACATTTTTCTTTTTATAATCTCACAAATCTTAAGCAATTTCACACTCAAAATTGGTATTCACACTAATAAGCAAGCTCTTTAAACATCTAAATGGTTAGATTTTGAAAAAAAAAACTACTTCATTGGGGATAATCGTAAGCCCATACTCTTTTTTTCATAGGAAAAATACTCTTGGAAAGGCTTGAAAACTTGGTTCCCACAGTAGCAGAAAGGTTGATTTGCACGGTGATCAGCCCGTTCTTTTGTGGTTAAACTTTAAAATCTCTCTGTTTTATTCGTGTCAAAATCAATGTATCACATTCTAATTACCTTCACATTGAAATTTGTAACTTTTAAAATCCGTTTACATGTAAATTTTTTTTTATTCATGCAATATGAACACCAAAATAAGTACAATTGAGTGCAATGGCGTGAGAAGTTAGTATTGACCCATCTCCCCATGCAACCCTAACTTTATTTATTTATTTATATATATATATATATATATATTTTTTTTTTTTTTTTTTTTTTTTTGTGAAATTAATTATGAATTTTCAAAAATCAAGAATGATTTTTTTGACATTATATCTGAAATTGCTTTGTACACACTTTTTGGCAAGAAAGATTGATGCTTGCTTTGATACCCTTTTCAACAATATGATTTTTTTTATACTAAAATGTTGAGGAAAATTTGGACTATAAAATGTTGAATTTTTTTTTACTTTGTGCCAAATAGTGTCAAAAACAATATCAAATTGTTGTGAATTTTACTACATCCTATTTTTTGGAACTTTATTGTCAAAAAATTTGTGTTCATACAAAAATGAAGGAAAAATACCTCCATTAGAGCACCAATCCATTTCCCACCCTTCACCATTTTAACCTTTAACTGCGTTAACGTCCATTATATGGACGATGAACAAAGGGCTTGTAGATGTTGTTTCATTTGACTAACTTCTCATTCATCCAATGTAACACTTGAGTCTTGTAAAAGATAACCTTCTTTAATGCCCAATTTCATGAAATTGTGGTAAGTGATATTTCTATACAAAGACATAAGCAAAAATTTGCCAAAATTTGAAAAAGGATCGAGGCGTTAAGGGGTTAATTGATAAAATTTTCACTCTTGTTTTTTTCTCTATTGGTGGATTTCCAATTCAACCAAATTTTCCATTGATATTTGTCCTTTATCATACAAGTTCAAATTGATATGTTGTCCATTTTCACCAATTTTGTTTAAATGGTGGTTCTTCCAAATGTTGGCTTTGTTGTCTTTATAACAGAATTCAATCACCAGAATTAGTATCCCAGCTTAGTTAGTTTTGAAGTTTGACAAGAGCTTCTTACTTCATTTTGATGGACTATTTTAAATTTCAATGAGACTTTTGTATAATTGGTTAATATAATAAACTACCACTCTAACATAATCGGTAAAGAATTAAATTGACAACACACAAATTTTCTACCCAAAAAATAATAGAACCCCTTCATTTATGAGGTAAAAAAAAATTGCATTATTGGTAACATTAGTAAAATTAGTGCAGAGGGTCCAAAAAATATGCATCTATACAAATGATTTTGAAGCTACAAGCATCCCCTCGCTTTTCAATCAAAAGCCTACTCAAACATCCTCGCATTCTTCATAGATGTAGCTCCAATGTTCTCAAATAAAATTAATAACAATAATAGTCTAAAAAACATTGTGAATGAAGAGTCTTTTCAAGTAGTTCAACTAGACATGCTTATAGATCTTGGGTAAATGAGGCTATTTTTGTTTCCTCTTTTAGGAGGTAGACTCTATTAATTCATAAAATCCCATTGTTCTCTAGAAGGACAAAATGGATTTTAGGTAGGCTCCTATGGTCTCAATATTTGCCATGATTTATGAGGTTTTTTGTAAAGACAAAAATAAACATCAGCTTTCCAAAAATATAATTTTCATTTCAATCAGAGCCTGGGTGCAAAAGTTATGGCACAAGAGCCCTTTTTTTAGTTAGGCAGGCAAAATAAAAACTTCAAAAAAACTTCAAGTAAATTTTTTTTTTTTTTGGTATAGATTATATTTTTGTGTACATAGGAAGCTTTGATTTATTCCATTTGGATTTGTTATGTGAAACTCATGGACAATCTTGTTTTGGGGGCAATTAGAGCATCCTCTTGAAAAAATAACTTGTAGGATTTATTTCTAACCTCAATTTTCACAATTTAAAAAAGAAGAAGTTACACAAGGTTAAGATCCTTTGCTGAAACAATCTCACTTATGAAATTAGTGTATTTCAATTCCATTTTAGAGCTATTAACAATTAAGATTTTCCTTCAATCTTGAATCTATTTCTACATAACAAATTTTAATGAGTAAAAATTAAGTGAGTGTTTTTTGAATTTTTTTTTCTAGACTTTCAACTCATTTTTTCATTATATAAAATTAGAAATTCAAAATTAATAGAGAATTAATTATAAGCTATAAAGGTTCAAAGCCAAAAAATATAGTTGAACAAGGTGCCAAAAAATTTGTTTCCTTCACTTTAAACACAAATATCTTGCCATCTATACAGTTCAAGTTTTTGAAATTTCTTCCACACATTTTTATACTAGTCTAGTACAAGATCCTATAGTTAGATATGTAAAAAAAATATTATATTTATATTTTTCTCTGTGCTATTGAAATGGAAGTTTTAGTGTTTTTTGATGGAAAAGAGACCCTCAGGGGGTGCACTTAGTTTTACTACAACAAACCACGTGCAAACAAGTGGTTTTTAATAAACTATAATTCCAACCTAATACTTTGAGCATTGTTTAATAATGACTATAGGTTTCTATTGCCAAAATTTCCAACTCAAATAAAATATAAAATGATTTCTAGAAGAGGTTGAAAACTAGGTTGAAAATGAACTAAAATGGCATGTTTTTCAACTCAAATAATTATAGGAAACTTCGGGGAGTTCACTTAGAGTATCCATTAGAAACCACGTGTGAACAAAACTTTGGACCTCCTATATCCTTTTTGAATTTTAAATAAAACAAAACAAAACAAATATAAATAGAGTTTTCTACTTTGAAAGTTTATGTTTTGAATTATTGATATTTTTTTTTGTTAATAATAATTAGTTACAAATTTTTGAAGTAAAAAGATACACTATAAAATTGAAAAATAACTTTCACACCCCTATATTATATTAGAAAAAATTGTCTAAAAAATGAACAAAAAATTCTTAGGAATAACTCTCTATTGAAAGCTCATTTTGAGTTGAATATTGATTCAATGGTCATCTTAATGTGTTCTCTATAATTATTTGAGTTGAAAAACATGCCATTTTAGCTCATTTTCAACCTCTTCTAGAAACCATTTCGTATTTTGTTTGAGTTGGAAAATTTTGGCAATAGAAACCTATAGTCATTATTAAACAATGCTCAAAATTTTAGGTTGAAATGATAGTTTATTAGAAACCACTTGTTCGCACATAGTTTGTTGTAGTAGAACTAAGTGCACCCCCTGAATAGAGAACACATTTAGATGACCATTGAATCAATATTCAACTCAAAATGAGCTTTCAATAGAGAGCTATTTTTAGAAAAAAATTGTTCATTTTTTAGACAATTTTTCTTATATAATATAGGGATGTAAAAGTTATTTTTCAGTTCTACAATGTATCTTTTTTTTTCAAAAAATTGTAACTAATTATTATTAACAATTACAAATATCAATAATTCAAAAAATAAACTTTCAAAGTAGGAAATTTATTCATATATATATATATATATATATATATATAAATTATTATTATTATTTGAAACATTTTTTAATATTTTTAATTTTCTTAAATTTAAAATTCAAAAAGTAAATAGGGGGTCTAAAATTTTGTCTGCACGTGGTTTCTAATGGATACTCTAAGTGAACTCCCCGAGAAGAGGCCTTGGGACTTTAGAAGTTAATGTCGTCACATTTACATTTATTTTTACGGATTTTAGGTGACATCCAATGCAACAACCTTATGTTTTTATATCAACAAAAATGTCGAACTTAACATCAATGTTAAACATAAAAACATGGGTTTTTTGCATTGAATGCCAACTAAAATTTGTTTAAAAAAATTGGGGCTCATCACTTAAAATGCAGGTTTTTTATAGTATATTGACAAGTGTCATTTTGCAAATTATGTAGTACTTAATTGTACCTACAATCACACAATACTATGTCTAAGACTATGTCTCAATTTTTCACTAGGAAAAGGACATTTCAAGGATTTAATTTATAATAAATCTATCATAGTAGGAAAAAAACTAAAATTTGGCCATTTGCTAGGACTTGATGGTGATCAAATTTCACCTACATAATGAGCTCAAAACCATCTTCAATGTTCAGAAGTGTACGCTCTATGAAGCTTTATATGCACGGGGACATAAAAGTATGTATTTTTAGATCCCTTCATGCTGAACATGCATGTCTATTATGGAAATAGACCATATAAATTTTAACTCTAAAACATTAATTTTGTGTACTTGATAGTACTCACAACCCCTAATTCTAAAAGTGTGACAAATTAGCAAAACTGATTTTAAAATATAAAATGATTTTTTTTTTTTAAATTTTAAAAATAAAAGATATAACTACAATCAAGACATCCATCTCTAATAAAGAATTCAAGTTCATTGGATTCATGCTTCAAAAGTTATAGTAGATGACAAGTTTGTCATGTTATATGTGATATAAAAAAGGACCAATGTTTCTTGCTAACACCCAAAAAATTATTGCCAATCAAAAGTTTTAAAAGCATTTTCAAAAGTATAATAAATAAGTATATTTTGATCATTACATCAAATAAAGTGACAAAGATATGATAACTCAATGTAACACAATAATAATGGTGTGCAATACCTATCAATCTATAAAATCCACAACTATCCAAGAAGATAAAAAAACATGAGTATATAATACCTATCAACTTTCTAAAACCCCGTGACTATCTAGAAAGAACAAATTCAATAATGTACAATACCTATCAACATTATGAAAATCCCACGGCTATTCAAGAAGACAAGAGCATGTAATACAAATTACTCAAAGGTCTTTCTTTTATAATGAATACAAAGCTTAATAACAATGCTCTAAGAGTTGTATAGGTAAGAATGATTGAAGTTTCCCCCATCTTGCCTTCAATATATACTACCACTACATCTTGAAGTTTAAAAAACAAACAAACTAGAAGTCTCTAGGAGGCACTAAGAAATCCAAGGGATTACTCGAAGGCTTCAAGAAGCTACATATCTTGTCTAAAAGTGTCACTTGAAGGTTCCAATACTATTAGAAAATTTAGTTCTTTTGTTGATTTGATTGCATTGATTTGATTCACTTTTTTGTTGATTTCTGTCCAAATCAATAGATTATTATCTAAATCATTAGAAAAGTGAACCAAATTAACGTGACCAAATTAAATAGAAAAAATAAATTTTCTAATAGTACAAGTAGCTATACAAATATTATAGGAGTCCTCTACAATAGTAAGTTGTTATATTTATCATTGAAAAAATGTTGGTCAATTTCTCCAAAAAAGGTAAAGAGAACTTATTTACATTTATGAAAGGTGAATGTCCGTGACAATAATATCTTTGATGTGCACAATAAATGATGAGACTCCATATGATTCTCTTTGATGCTAAAAAAATTACATATTTGTTGATCATTCCACAAATTAGGCAACACCATTTTTTCTATAGATAATAATGATGGAGATTCTTTTTATTTACTTTTATTGCACAATAGGACCTTTGCATTTGGTTGGAAGTTAATTAAATGGGATCTTAAAAAATAAAAAATATGTAATCAACTCTGTTAACCTTGTATAGATTTTAACTTGGGTATGCAACTTTTGTAGTATATATAGGGGTCATCAAAATTGCTTAGGGGATGACTTTTGCAAAAATTATATCCAAATAAAGAAGCCAAAAATTTAGATGAAGACCAAATTAAATAAAATGAGATGTAGAAAATGTTGGATTTCATATTTATTTTTTTAAACTTCAACTATGCATAATCTTAGAATACTCATGCATTTTTGGATTCCTTGTTGAAAGGGCTATAAGAGTTTTCTACACCAAATCAAACTATATCCCTTCAGATTAGACTATAGTAAAATCCATTACAAGTGATTGTAATCAAGGCCATATAGTACGCAAGTTGATTACTTGGAGACTTTAAGGCCCCAAAATGGAAGATGGATGGATGATAGAAATGAAAAATGCACTTATTGGTCCAAAAATCAAATCATTTACGACTCACTAACTTGTTGATAGATCTTATCAGTTAATAGTGATATGGTGTTTTGAAGAGATGTACTGTCACCAAATTGGTAGAGATGTTTTTGCATATTTCAGATGAAAATTGAAAAGTTTACAAATAATATTATGATTTACCAAAAGCTTTTTTTTTCCCCTTCATCTTCCTTACAGCTACACTAATCAAATCTTGGGATTTGCAATATCCAATATAAAGATTAGATTCAAACACAAATTATGTATTTATTGGAGTTTTTAAGTTCTAGAATATTAAAAGTGATATATCCAAAATATTGCAGAAAATTTTCTTCCATATTGGGGTGATTACAAAAAAGACTAGTATTTTTTGTAGCGTTTTGGAGTCATTGCAAGAAACACACTCTATTTTTTGTAGCATTTTGACAAAATTTGGATTTCTAGCGATTAGTATTACCAGTACTATGAATATTAGGTAACAAAACAATCTCAATTGTTGATTGGAAAAATCAACAGCTAAAAGTATAGTTGTAGGTTTAGGCTCACGTAATAGCAATCTTTTTACCACTTGCAAGTACTAAAATAGTACTATGTGAAAAAAAAAGACAAATTATCACAGAAGATGGAAACAATGAAGTAAAAATGAATGATAAATAGAAATTCATGAACAAAAAAATTAAAAATTAACCATTTGTGAGGACTTTGTGGTGATCAAATTTCACCCCAAAAATGAAGCTGAAACTATCTTGAATGTTCAAAAATGCTTGTGCAAGGGAGCCCTATTTGCATGGACTTGGAAGATATAAAATAATATAGTTTTATATGCCCTTCAAAAGGCATATGCCTACCTAGTGTCAAGATAGACCACCAAAATTTCAAATCTAGATCATTCAATTTGGATACAAAAAACGTATTGAAAATCCATAAACCTCATATTATAACAAATTATGAATATTCAACCATAATTTTTTAGAAAAACATTAAGAAAATAAGGGATGTGAGTACTATCAAGTTAGTCAAGTCCACTAATTTTTCATGTTTGTAGGACTTGAGTTTCAAAAGTTATAGCGAAAAAAAACAATGTCACTCCAATTATGACGAAAAACAAGACCAATGTTTTTTGCAATGACTCTTTGCCAAAACTAGAGTTTTGGCACTAAGTATTATGAGTACTAGTAGAAAAAGCTCTTGCATCGATTTTGGGCTGTCCCATGGGTCATTGATCACATAGTAGTTATGTTGTATTATTGATAAGTGTCTTTCGTAAGTATTATGTAGTCTTAGTTGTACCCACTAATAGTATGTCCCAAATTTTCACAAAAAGGGATATTTCAAGGTTTTAATTTATGATAAATCTACCATAGTGGAAGAAAATCCTACAAATGACCATTTGTGAGGACTTGATGGTGATCAAATTTCACCTAAAGAATGTTTAGAAGTGCGTGCACCAGAGAGCTCTATTTGCATAAACTTAGAGGGTATAAAAGAAAATATTTTTTAGATGTTTACACTTCTAATATAGAAAATGCTCTTCTAGTGTGAAAATAGACCATGTAAATTTTAGCTCCAGATCATTAATTTTGGATACTCAGTAGTACTCAAAATCTTAAATCTGAAAATGTAACAAATTAGCAAGATTGACTTTTAAATATCATATGATTTTTTTTTTAATAATTTTTTGAAAAAGAAGGTATATAATTACAATGGAAACATCCATCTCCAATAAAAAGTTCATGCACATCAGTTTCATGCTTCAAAAGTTATATTGGATGACAAGTTTGTCAGTATTGTCACGCTTTATGTGACTAAAAAAAATACCAATGTTTCTTTCAATCCCCCATTGCCTAATTTTTGGGATATTTGAAAAATTTATAAGAAAAATTTCAAAGAGGAACATCTCCAAACGTAAATCTCTAAAAATAAGTGTTCATTCAATAATTATCATCAATTTGAAAAGGCAAATTTTAATCCTAAATGCTAAACCGTAAAAAAAAAAATCAATTTGAAAAAAAAAAATTAATCCTAAAGACTAAAATCAAAGTAAAAAAAAGTCGTTGCAACCACATAGGAAGAGTCCTGGTAGACCAAAAAAACCCAAAGAAATTAATAGCTGGCAAGATAGAGTGTCAAAAATTCTGAAATGTGATTTTCAAATTGCCGAAGTGAAGTACGATATTCCGTATTGATTCCTTCAAGTCTGGTGACTTCAGATCCGCATTATGCGCTCATGAATCCCAGAGCCCGGAGAAACAGGTCCTTCGTCCATGTGGAAGATGCCCCAGATTACCCGTTCGGCGACTGTGATCTGGCTTTGGAATAGTAGACTGAAGAACCCAAAGCCTTCCATCTGTCCATGCTACCCGACCCACACGTCACAAACCTGGAGAGGCAGCAGTGGCTACTAAAACTTATGTTGATAAGTATAAATTTCTGCAGATCGTACTAGCTCTCACACTACGTACTAATCTCAAAGTAGACTCTTCTGCTGCAGCTGTGCTTTACATTTGTATTTTATTGTCGATCGCCGATTAACTTAGATCTCCTTCAAGAGTTGTGAATTTGACAGTTGACAGTTGTAGTACGTGCGTGGAACTTGAAGAAGGTTTGGACTTGAGATGGACGAGTTGAGGCATACAGATGCGAAAGTCTACGCAGCTACTCATCCTGTTGTTCGAGCTAGAGGACACGCCAACCGGTACGTACTACTTCGATGCACCCTCCTTAAACCTTAGCTTTCGTCTGAACTGGTTGTCGACTGTCAATTTCATAACAGCCTGGAGGTACATCGATCGATCAGACTTTGCGATTTGAGCTCCACAACGGCTGAATGGATCCCATTTCCATTGAGGTGGTATTACAGATCCAAGCATTGGATAGGACGAACATGCTATCGATCTCATTATCGTGTTGAATAGCATAGTTTCAACGAGGATGGTATGATTGTCGGTGAAGCAGTAGTAGAATACTGAAAACTTGAGTATCCAAATAGAGTCGGGATCGATCTTGTTTATGATTTTAACAGATCGATCTCTTCCTTTGAATGACTGCCTGCCACCTATTGAATGGATACAAGGTCTCGTGCATTGAGATTACAGTAGTTTAGTATTAACTATGAGGGATTGCTAGCTCTGCGTGACTAGCTAGGTTGATCCTGTACGTCAATAGAGTATGGTTTACTCCAGCGTTTGTCTAGGAGTCATTTACATTTTATTAATTTTGTGCTGTGAACATTTGGTTGCGGAACAGTTGCAATCCAAGATTGAGGTGGAAACTGAGTAAATTCAACCCGATGAATAAATTCCGGTTGGCCAAGTACAAGAAAAGGCATCCAGTGAAGTTTCAGGAAGCCCGAGCTCGGAGTCGATTCGATTACGTGAACCCACTCAGTTACATCCGCCGAATCCAGCACAACCTGACTCACGCTGGTCGGAGGGACCACACCACCACTACTACGCATTACTGAAGGTGAAAGTAGTGTCTCGACTTGGGAAGAAACAATGGCTGTGAGATCGATGTAAGAAGAGCTTTCATATTCTATCAGAAATTCAGAATGTATAGCCAGCTGGGCCACTTGTGTAGTATATAGTTATTATGGTTTCAAGGTGTTGACTAGGTGAAGGTGGTGGTGATGGTGATGTAAGAAGGTACTATTTAGCTAATTTCAGGAGTTTGATTAAATCAATTTTGATTGAAATCAGGTGGGTGACAATCCACAGCTGAGGCGTGGCAAAAATAAATAAATTAATCCGTTTGAATTGAAAAACTTTGCATGAATGTATCAGATTTATTGATCTGATTTTGTGCCTCCCAATGACCCAATCTGACTAGTCCTTAAGTTAGACTTTGTTGTGTGGTCTTGAACAAATGACTGTTCATTTAAGTTGGTCCTCCAGTGCGACATGGATTCTTCCTCCTTGAAATTGATTAATTGTCAGTTGATTACGGTATATGCAACTTGAGGTGGCATCACAGCCTGCGCACATTGAATCATTTGTCATTTATGTGAAAATGTACGCAGTGGATATATTGTCTACATCAATCATTTCACTCTAGGAAATTTGAAAAGAGCTGACTGCAGGGACTGAAAGAAATGGGACATGGAGGATTGAGCACCTTATTGCCCCATCCGAGGATAAATGTAAAAAATTGCCCCCTATTTGTGCAGCGTAAATTTTGAAGTTCTTCACAATAGCTAATTTGGGATGAACTGACCCCCTCGCTCATCCCCCTGGGAAAACCTTAAAATTTTTTATTTTCCATGCATCAATTTTTTTGCAAATTCTGAATTTGTATTTGCAATCACTGGCCCCAAATTAGCTAGAAAGGGCTCTAGAAATTAGATTTTACACTGCACAAAAGAGGGGGCTATTATTTTATATACACCCCTGGATGGACTTTGGCAGGAAGAGTGAGGGGACCAGTTCACCCCAGCCCTAATTTGGAACCTTTGATTGCATATCTGAATTTAGAATTTGGAAATTTTATTATATGTGGCACATAAAAAATTATAGTGTTTCTCTAGGGATAAAACACATGGCAATAAAGGAATCAATTCTTCATTTTTTAAAAAGAGGTTCAAGTATGTATCAAAGTTCATAGTAAAGATTGTCAAAATTTATTTCTAAAAATAGATGTAGAAATTTAGGAAAAGCATTATTTCAAATCATTTTTGTATAGGAAAAATAAGAATTTTGATGAATATGTCTATTAATTATTAAAGTTTTGATGGGTGATTGCAAGAAAAAATGGTACTATTTTCTATTACAATTGGAGTGACGGAGTTGCCATTGGCCATAACTTTTGGAAAATGAAGCTAACTTAG
The DNA here is from genome assembly GCA_951230915.1 of Antitrichia curtipendula. NCBI lineage: Eukaryota > Viridiplantae > Streptophyta > Bryopsida > Hypnales > Leucodontaceae > Antitrichia > Antitrichia curtipendula. The sequence continues at coordinate 22,372,735 of OX579638.1, read as the reverse complement.
AAGTCATGAGATTCCTAATTTTTCAAAAAAAATGAAAAAAGAACATTCTATAATTAAATTTCAATTTAGTTAATCTGTCACACTTTGCGTTTTAGGAGGTTTTAGTACTTGGGAGTACCCAAAATGAATGATTTAGAGCAAAAAAATTTGTGGTCTTTTCCATAGTACAAGAACATGTACCTACCAAAAGAAATCTAAAGGTACATTATTTTATGGCCTCCATATTTGTACAAATAGGGCTCCCTTGTGCGCACACTTCTAAACATTTAAGATGGTTTTGACTTTTATTTTTTGGTGAAATGTGATTACTATCAAGTCTTTACAAATGGCCAATTTTTAGTTTTTTTTGTATTCATGATTTTTGTAATTATTACTAATTTTTACCTAGTTGTATCTATTTTTTGTGACAAGTTGTCTTTTTTGTCAAATAGTACTTTTTTGGTAATTGTAAGTGGTTTGCGGTACTAGTAGCCATCGCTTTTTTGGATCAACGGCTAAGATTGTTCTGCTTCATAGTACTTGTAGTAGTTGTAGTACTGAGTACAAAAACTACAGTTTTAGCAAAATACCACCAAAATCGTTCGGTCTTTCTTGCAACCACCCTGAAGAACCTTAATTTTCCCCACATAAAAAAAAATGTTTGACAAAAATGTAAGCCTTGCCCAACCCATTGAGACATGATATAGGTTTTATTCTACAAATTTATACTTCACATACATGCAAGGTAAATATTTATTACTTGTAACAAGCCTTGTAGATTGGATTTTTTTTTTTTTTTTTCATTTCTAATTTACAAATTATTGAACACCATTAGTGCAAGAGGTTTTTAAGTATTTTTTTACAATTTAAATCATATACAAAATAGGCATGTACTATGTATAAACTTGACAAGAAACACCTACACTATGTGCTCAAATAATGTACCTTTCATTTTGGGTTGTCACATTGGACGGTTTTGGGTCACCAGACAGAACAGGCAGCCTAGGCGGTCCAGACGGGCGACCGGACAAATTTAAGGATTTAGAATTTAGAGCTTTGAATTTGACCATAATTTAAGGTAAATCCACCATAATTTATGATAAATTCAAATTATTTAAGGTAAATTAAGATAAGCTTCCATGATTTTAAGGTAAATTATCATGAGTTAAGGTAAGTCAAGTGTCATTAAGGTAATTTCATGTTGGAATTTTTACCTTCATAGTAAGTCAACTACATATTGATTCCATTGGATGGATGGCAACTCTACTGGATAGGCAAATCGGACGGATGGGCAGGCGGTCTGTCTGTCCAATGTGACAACCTTCCTTTCATTCACATATGAGACAAGTGAAAACTAAGCCTCAAAAGTGTCACAATATTCAACTTGGAATTAAACTACTATCCCAACTCTTACCTTTAAGCCTAGTATGGTCCCACTTTGTAAACATTGTAATTTCATTTACCATTACAAAATCTTTTCTCTCTAATGAAGGACCCCTTCTACTTCATATGTCTACTAATACATTAAGAGGAGATTTGGGCATGTAGAGGACTATTTGACTTTCAATCAATGTCCAAATACAATGAAATTAAAAAATATTTAAAAAATAATAATTTATAAAAAAAAATTTAATTGCTAGTCCAACAAGATACAAGCTAACATAAACTAGCAAGATTCTCTATGACAAGATTGGGGTTGATTTTTTCTCCGTTTGTACATTTGCATGCAATCAAATGGCCCTTCATAGGGCTGAAATTTTTTTATTTTGTCCAAATTTTTCCTCTAATTTTCTTCTTCTAGATGATTTGTGAAGCTTCTATTTATTTATTTTAACAATTTTATATCTTTCACTTTCCAATTTCTAAAAGTGTTTCCACTAATTTGATCTTCTTTGACCATGGTTCTCCCAAATAGCTAACTTGGAATAGGACTACCTTCTAATGAGATTAGTCAAAGGAAATGTAGATATAGGCAATTTGGTTAAAATGGTGCTAATCCGCTAATTTGGTAGTTTTTACAATTCAAACTAGGTGGTTGAAATAAACAATTATTCTAAATGTTTGAAATATACACTACTTTTATAGTTTAGACTGCGCGGTTTGAAATCTTTATAAGTCCTAGATTTTTGAAATCTATAATTGTCCTAGATTGCACTATTCACAATTGAAATTTTTGTAGCTTGAAATTGGCAAAGGGAATACCGACATTTTAACCCTTTAAGTTTCTTGACTATGTTTTCACCAAAAACACTCCAAAATTGTCATTTCCAGTACAATTATCAATTTTTGAAAAAAACTTTTTTGAACACATGTAATCGTGAGATCTTGTAGTGTGCTGACTTATGAACATGTGGTAAAAATTTCAGAAATGGTGGATTGCAAAATATAAGCATTCAAATTCATTGAAATCATTTTTTTGGCCCTACGAGAAACAAGGCAGTTGCACTTCACAAGCTCACTTTTCAATGAAAAAATGTCCAAAGTAATGGTTCTTTAGATTTTTTTTTCTAGACAAGTTGGCTACATGTTTAAAAATTTTCACATCATTTGGAATTGTACAACATATAGGAAAACACTAGTAAGTAGAATTGTAGAAAAAAGTAGAGAATTATTTAAAATACAAAATTGTTAAGAATTTGGTTATGGAATTGAAAAATGCCCATTCCAATGGTTGCAATGTTGTAATAAACAATCTCCATCCTATGAGTTTATTTTTTTCACAAAATATTGAAAATTGAGTAAAATAAAGGACTTCAATGTTTATTTTAGAGTAGAGAATCCACAACTGCCCGCAAACTAAAACTCCTCATTACTGTTGACTCATTGATCAAAATGGAATGATTGAAAGCTTTTCACATATATAACTCTAAAAATCAATTTCAAATTTTTGTTTATGAAAAAAGTAATTTTTATTTATTTGTCGGATTGCCCAACCAAGAAAAAAAGAATATATTAGGCTATAACTTTTGATTCCTATTTCCAAATGTCATGAAATTTAGTGCATATGAAAGATATTCCTTGTCCCTACCTTCTATTAAAATTTCAGCCTAAAATATGCAAATCTCCAGTCACATATACCTATCCAAAATTCCTATGTTGCCAAAACTGCATGTTGGTCCTTTAGATGTTAATAAAATCCCTATAGATTTGGAATTTTCAAAGAAAATTAATAATGTCTAGAAAACAATCTAAATGGCACAAGATCATCATTTTGCAAGTTTCATGTTTCTTCCCATCTCCACATAAACTAATTCATAATCTTATACAAACCTCATGAGGCATCAATGAACCAAGCTAGTTGCATCATTAAAGAATAATAAGACAAAAAATGCCTTTTTAGAGAACTTGAGTGTACTTTCTCTTTTTAATATACTTTTTATAGGAAGCTCTTAAAAACATTTGTTTTCCACTCAATAAATTGCTAACCCTCTTTTAGGGGGTCAACCTTGAAAGGAAGGGACCTATCAAGAAATAGTCGACCAAAAACAATCCAATTATTGGATAAGGTATAGACTTTGATTTTACAAATATCATGAAAGTCATCCTTCAAACACTTTGTATCCTCTATTATGCATTAGAGGTAATTAGGTAAGAGACATAAGGTGGGTACATTCCAAATTGCTTTGTATACATCTCCAAAATCAACATACATTTCAATGTTGAAGAAATAATTTTAAAACATCTACCAAAACAACTTTGACTCTTCATAACTTTTGTGTACGGTATCCAAACGTCATGTTTTTTGGTGCATTGGAACCTCCTTTCACTTACCACCAAGAAATTGTGAAAATTTGGCTATTCTAATAATAATAAATAGGCACAATAGCAATAAATGACGGTTTGGGGTACCTACCATAGAGGAAATGAGGTTGCTTCTAAATTGTGGCACAAATAACCTTCCGTGCAACTTTCAAGCATAACGATGCCATGTCACCGACAGTGACATCAGAAACCCTAAACCTCCGTTATCCTTCATTCCGACCTTTCCCGCTCCCCCTTCCCAGGACCCCATCGCAAACGCTCCAATTTCAAGCCATTCCCAAGTTTCCAGACAAGAATCCGAAGCTCATCGTTGTTGCCATCAACCATGGCCAGATTGTGGGCTTCATCGCTCCCCACTACGTCCCGTCTCTTGGCCATCACTTCCTCCTCCGCTTCTCATCTCCCTCTTCTCTCGCCCTCGTTATCTTCTTCTTCCTCCTCGTCATCGTTTCCGTCTCGTTCTCCTCTCACGTTCCGCTCTCTTAGCCCTCCTTTGCGTCTGCGCAACGCTCCCATGCTGCAACAGCCTCAACGCTCCATTTCTTTCGGTACGCGGGAGCCAATTTTGGGGGATGCGAATGAGGATTTTGAAGGTTTTAGGGTTTGGATTGGTTTAGGGTCTAGAATTGGTGTGAATTGGCGGGGAATTCAGAGACGGGAATTTATTTATGTGCGCCGCGGGAATGATTGTTACTATGGATTCGATTTCTGGTTGCGACTTTGGATTTGTGGTTTGATTGGCGGGGTTTTCTTACAACGGATTGGTTTGCAATGCAGGTACTGCGAAAGCTGTGGGAATCCCGGACGGTGTAGGAGGAAGAACGAAGTTGAAGGAACGGGAGATTTTGGTGCAGCACCTGTTAGTGCCGGAAGATCAGCTGCAGTTGTTGCTTGACCTTCAGCGCCGAGTTATGCAAGGTCTTTGTTTGTCACCCTCCGTTTTTGTTCTCGGAGCTGAAAATTGCGGAATTTTCGTGTATAGCGGCAACTGAGTAGGTTTGAGGGTCGAGACATTTGATGGAATGTCAGGACTCAGGTTTTGCGGTGAATTCTCTGGATTTACGTCTGATTGCTAGAAGTGACAATTTCTTTGCCTTTTGCTCAGATGGAGTGGATTTAAGTGATTTGGCAACTGAACACTCTATTTGCGCTTCTAAGGGCGAAGGAGGAATGCTGGGATGGATATCCCTTGGTCGAACTGTAAGTTTCTGACCTCTGCCCTTCTTCAAAAAGTTTCAAGTCACGGGTCAGACCAATTTGGAATCACTTAACTTTCAATATTCGCCAAAAATACAATGTTCAATATCAGGGAATGAATTCTGGTATGATTTTCTAAAATTCTGTGGCTGTCTCCATGGTATAATAACTCCACTAAATTTTTTATTTAATATTATATAAATCTTTAAATTGTCTATATATGTAAAAAATTCAAAAAATAGAGAACTTCGACATACGTGAGCATTCTCTCAATGTTTGGGAAAGCATGTTGCAGAGTTCCTAATTGTACAATTACGAAGTAGTTTAGCTTGATTTGGGTACCAGAGATAGCAAAATGTATTTTCCCAGAATCTTCCAAATGGATGACAACAATGTCCTAGGCATTTGGGGGTTAACCTCGTTCAGTTGGAAATAAGAAATATGGTTGTGTTCCGAACTTTCTAGACCTCAAAATTGATATGCACGAGAATTGATATCTCTGAAGGAATATGCTTTATTTTTTTTTGCATTGCTTCGTTACTGAAAACAAGTGAGTCTTTAAGGTCACTTTAAGTGATCGTGCTGCAAGTAAAACCGACAATGCTATTCACTGTAATGACATGTCTCTTTGGAGTAAGGTGCCGGAATTTGAAGAGGCGGCCTTCAAAGCTCCTTTGAATAAATTGGTTCGCGTCAAAACGAAACATGGTTGGCATCTTCTGCAAGTGCTATCGGAACGGTCTGTTCTTTTATCTTAGACCTTTTCAGTCAAATTTTCATCTATTTAGAGTAAAAAATAAGTCGAAGCTGCCTATTATTTTTTGGAATCTGAAGTAGTAGGGTTGGTGCCATTTACAAGGCTCGAGCATATTCTAATGTGGGTCTCTGTTCTGCAGAGAAGCTAGTTTCTTGCGAGATATAAACGTGGACGAATTTGGCTCTAAAATGGAAGATCCTGAATTTTTGCAAGAAGTACAGCTGTTGGATGTGCGGGAACCCGATGAAATGTAATTTTTCATACATTGGTCTTGTTTGGTTCTGCTGGGAGTCTATTTTGAATATTGATTTTTTTTGTTATCATAAACGACATTCCCTGGACTTCAGCAACGTGACTGGGGCTTTGACTTTTTGTTTCGATAGCAATTGCTTATTTCAAACAATGCTTTGCTGGATCTGTTTTGCGTCTTACCCCAACTGTGCTCGCATCAGTGCAACGGCATCAGTTGAAGGATTCAAGGCTTATCCACTCAGTCAATTCGGAAAATGGGCACCAACTATTACAGAAGATCTTGACCCAACCAAGGACACGTTTGTGCTGGTGAGCCAAGCAATGCCCCTTTTCATCTGTGTTGGATGACGAATCTCTTGCATGGTTTCATTAGTTCCAAGAGTGTAAGCTGGGATTTCTGCATTGTCAATCAATTAAGTTTGGGACTAGCAGAGGATTACCGGGTTTACATTTTTGTTGGAGTTACGATTCTCATGGAGAGGTGTCTCTGGTGCAGTGTCATCATGGCATGCGATCTTTACAGGCTGCTAATTGGCTGAAATCTCAAGTACGTCACCTGAAACCCTGCAATTATTTCATCAAGCTTGATTTTTGAATATCAGTTTCCATTTGTGCTGCGGTGAAGTCTCATACTTTGAAGCTGCATGCACAATCTATTCGTTTGCTGATCTAATATTCTGTTTATATATACTCTATGTTGCAGGGCTTTACAAGATTATACAATATTAGTGGTGGAATTCACGCTTACTCCGTCAAAGTGGATGACAGTATTCCCAAATATTGATGCACTTCCACTGTCAATGGTTAGTGCCCAACATAGAGGTCGTATTTCCTTGCCTCTTGAATTGACTTCTAGATGTTAGAGAGATTCTCATGCAAAGTCCCGGTGGTTATGGTTAGTGAATCGTTGGCAGTCAGGGGACTGCTGCTATATATTCTCCCTGTAGGTTTAAGCGGCTGGAAACATTGGCAGCATCTGTGACAGCCCTGTGTATCGTAAGTCTTTAAACTGGAAAACTGTCGTCAAGTAGTTCGGTTGCACTAACACCTTTTTGTCTCACTATGCTGTGCTTATAGATTTTTCACTTGTGAGAAATGGAGTTGACAAGGTATCCCGTTTTCTCTTATCATGGCTCTTAAAAGTTGGAATCTAGGTGCCGAGCAGTGCTTGAATTTTTCGCAGACTTGTGCTTTATCAGCATCAGTGTCCTTATGACCAAAACCAAATATGAACTCGATATACCCGGAACCAGATGGAGTTTTTTTAACGCAGTCTGGTTGGGACTGTTAAAGTACACAATGTTCAAATTCACGAAGCAGTGTAGATTTGCAATGCGCCCAGTGTAATTTATGAGTGCTGGTGCTCTCAGTTAGACCTTTCAGCAGGCCAAGCAGTGCTCGTCATACATTGGGGGCATCAGAATGTTTCCCCTCATCGATGTTGATGTTGACCGGGGTTGATTTTAAATGTTTATTGTCAAGAATCAGAAACCGTCTTGTTTTCTGATGCTGCTAGTCTGGTCTCCTTCAAGAGGCCTGACGGTTGTTATCTATTGGGAAGGGATGGGTGCCTATTTCGGGATTACAAATTTTTACATCGAACATCCAACTATGGTGGGGTCTAGCGACCTCGATGTCTGAGTACTAAAAGTCTTTGGGGGAGAAGACATGTTGGTTCCCTCATTGACATTAGGTGATAGAATTAAGATCTGCTTTCAACATCAAGGACAGAATTTGCTTCCGCTGTTTAAGGTGGGGAATCTGATACCATTGCTATATGCTAACCTATTTTCCTTATAATTTTATCAATAGATGATATTCAGCACAGCACTGGTGAAATTTCCTAGGTGGATATCAGTACAGTAGTATTAGCAGAGTGTACCATGCATACATTTGTTCCGTTGTCTTCCCATGTTTTGGTATAAGGTAGTATGCTCTAAAAGTGACCATGTTCTAAATGTGACCCTTATCTAGGAAGGATTGACATGTTGTCAATGATGAGTTCAGTAGGCTTAAATGGGCACTTTAAAGAACAGACTACCTTGTACTGGTGTATATCCCAGTGTGTTCCATTAAACTCTCATAGTCTATTGTCATGCAGTTGCAGAAACTCAAAATATTGGAGAAGACCTAAAACAACAAGTGAAGTCATTTTGGGTAATACACTGCAACTCAAAAAATAAGGTCTAGTAAGTGGTGTAGGCCCTCCAATTGAGTTCCCCTCACTGGCTGTAAATTATTGCCAAAGCCAATTTGCTGGGCAAGACAGTCCTTGTTTGTTTTGTTTTGTTTGTTAGGCAGCTGGGTTTGATCGCTGGCCCTGCTGTACGAAAGTTTTGGTGGAGTCCTTTGGGCTTGTGGAAATCATTCTCCCACCTGCAGCTCTTACCTGTCTGCATATGGATGATGCAGCTTTTCTCCTCTCATTGTCTCATTGTGTTCACCTGAACCAACAATATTCCCCAACTCATGTGCGGAGCGCTTGCATGCGGCTATGATTGTCGTTCATTGTGGCATTCAATGGGCATGAGCTAGGCTGGAGCGCTGTGATACGCTTGACAATCATGGTGTCAGACAAACTTGCAAACCTGCAGGACACGATCAGGGAGTTCCAAAGCTTGAAAAAAGTACACACACTTGTGACGCGGCCATGCTTGTGAAATTTTTGACAGGGGGCCTGCCAGTTGTATGACGGTGAAGTTACTGCGGGATGTGTCGCAGCCGCACTTGTACAATGATGGATGTCGTTTTCAATATATAATAGCTTGCGCTTTCTTGGGATGCGGGTAAAATCTATTCCAGTCCTGGCATTTGTTGACGCAGTCCAATCTTGGGATTTTTGAACTTTCAAATCACCACCTGAGGGCTGCAGGGTTTTTTTAGTTTCTTTTTTTAACAAATGAAATGAAATTCCATTGCAAAGGGAAGAATACAAGCCACCAGCCACGAGTGGCCTGGCGGGGATGCTTCATACCAGTTTGGGGACCTGAGGTGCCTGACTCTAAAATCATTCACCTTGGGGAAACACAAAGAACATCATAAACATTCTTGAATTGAGGGTAGAGACTCCCCAATGTGCCACTTTTTCCTGTCTGATCCTAGTTATTGTTGTTTGACTTTTGTATTTTCTTGTTGGCATTGGGAAGAAGATTTCAACACTTCCAAAAATTGTTTCATTTGGATATTCCATGCAAAAGTTATAAAGGATAGATGTTCTTGGGATTGTTTTTTCATTGGAGGCAGTAGATATTGGTTAATTACAGATGTAAGAGTACCCACCATCCATGCTAGGTGTCATCTAGATGTTAATTCAAGTCATATTTTCTAGGAAAATTTGAACTGCTTTCGATTGTCATTGAAGTTTTGTTTGTAGTTCCTACGGCTATGAAGGGAACATCAATGCTCCTTGTACCAACACAATTCAGATTTTTGTCAAAAAAAATTTGGTATATGGAGCTTCGACAATCTCTCAAAGGCAAAACATGCTTGGACTAAGTAATGTAGTAGCTTGTGGGTACATTGTGTGTGTTTTTTGGTGAGTAGGTGCACTTCTAGAGACAAAAACAAATTGTGTGAGATTGTAGGTGTTCTTGATTGTAACAAGTGACTTGAGTAGTAGCTTAAGGTGTGCTTTGGAGCTATGAACATTGGCAGCAAACGACACCTCACTAGAAGAATGTGATATGCAGAGATGAATCTTTTTTCTTTGGACTGTTTAGCGTCATTTCTTAAAATGCGATTGTTCATCAATGATGGTATGGGATGCATTGATGAATGTCCTCTTGTTATAATGCCACTTGATAGATGGAGAAGTAGGGACTTTGTTGATGCATTTATCAGGTCTGATAAGTGTCTTCTCATTATAATGCCACCTTATAGATGGAGAGGTAGGAACTTTATTCATGTAATTTGTGATATAGTCTGAAAACACTTATACTCATAGAAGATGGGGCTTTGGTGTACCACAACAAGGGATTAAGTGATTGGAAGCAAGTGCATGGCATGAGAAAGCTTTTATGGACCACAAATTCTTATAACTTAAACTCCATCAAAAACCTATGGAAGATTGTAAATGACCCTTCTATAGCAAAGTATCATACAAAATAGAGAAGAATAAGTCAAAACCATTCAAAAGACATGGAAAGAAGTGTCTTTGAAGATGATAGAAGTTCTCCTTGCTAGCATGCCTTATTGTATGAAGGCCATAATCAAAGCTAATTGTGGTAGCATGAGGTAGTAGATAATTAGACAAAAATTGTAATTTTTTTATATACTTCATAATCTATAATTTGGATCATTTTAAGCATGTATTTGGGAATTCAAAATTGGAGGTATGTCTTCTGTTTTTGTAGATTGTACATTTGTGAGCCTCTACCATATATCGGTTGGTGAAGCACAACTTCATGTCTAAGATTATGTTATTATTTATCAGCAAGTTTGAAATTTTTGATTTCATATTTGAATTTGAAGCCTCCAAATGAGATTGAAAAATCAACAAAATCAACCAAATACGAAATAGGGGAAATTTTTTACATTTATCTCCAATGTGAAAAATTTAAAGTTGTGCAACCCCATGTCTATATGCCCTGAAGTGCGCCTAATTATAATTAATTTACAAACTTTTTTTGAAAGATTATAGTCTAACATATAAATGCCCTAAACATGAGAATATAGGGAGGTATTTTTTTATTTTATTTTCATTTTGGGCACAAATTGGAGTTTATTTCAATAGTGAAAAACAACAACCATATAACAACACCTAGAAATGAAACTAAGACATGACTAGGACAATTTTTGATCCACTTGACCTTCATTTCATCTCCAGAGCAAATAGGTTTAATTTGATCCTATTAAAGATTAAATTATGCCAACAATGCAGTTAGGGGCATATGGTTGTTTTTAGAGTTTGGGCTACAAGGACAATTTTTGATCCACTTGACCTTCATCTCATCTCTAGAACAAATAGGTTTAACCCCTAAAGTCCCAATTGTCCCCTCGGGGGACAAAATGGATTTCGGGCAGGCTCCTACGGTCTCAATTTTTTTTGTGATTTTCCGAAATTTTTTGTGAAGATAGAGAATCACATTAGCTTTCCAAAAATGTAATTTTTATTTCAATCGGTGTCCGGGAGCAAAAGTTATGGCACAAAACCCCCAAATTTTAGTTCGGCGGGCAAAAAAAAATCCTCAAAAAAACTTTAAATTAAATTTTTTTAAATTTGTTTCATATAGATTTTATTTTTATTTACACGGGAAGCTTTAATTCATTCCATTTGGATTTGTTATGTAGAAGTTATGGTCAATCTTATTTTTCGGGCAGTTAGAGCATCTTTTTGAAAAAATAACTTGTAGGACTCATTTCTGAACTCAATTTTAACAATTTAAAAAAAAAAAGTTTCACAAGGTCAAGATTTACTGTTAGAACAATCTCGCCGTTGAGATTAGTATATTTCAATTTTATCTTAGAGCTATTAATGATTTAATTTTTCCTTCAATCTTGAACCTACTTCTACTTAACAATTTTTTAATGAGTGAAAACTAAGTGTTTCTTCTTTAATTTTTTTTTTCTAGATTCTCAACTCAATTCTTCATTATAAAAAATTAGAAATTCAAAATCATTAGAGGAAAAATTTTAAGTTAGAAAGGTTCAAAGCCAGAAAATGTAGTTGAGCAAGGTACAAAAAAACTAAATTCCTTCACTTTAAATGCAAATATCTTGCAATTTACATGGTCAAAATTTCTGAAATTTCTTCCAGACATTCTTACACTAGTCTAGTACAAGATCCTGCGGTTAAATATGAAAAATAAATATTAAGTTTGTTTTTTTGCTCTTTGCTCTAGAAATGGCAGTTTTGAGTGGTTTTTGATGGAAAAATGGCCTTGGGACTTTAGGGGTTAACTTGACCCTAATTGAGATAAAATTGTGAAAACAATGTAGTCAAGGGCGTATGGTTGTTATTAGAATTTAGAAGAATTATAGGTGCAATTAGATTCAATTTTGACTCCATTTGAGATGAAGTTGCACCAACAATACAACTAAGGGGCATATGGTTGATTTTAGAATTTATAAATATTATACATACAATTAGGTTCAATTTGACTCTAACTATTCAAAATCAAATTGCACCAATAATGTAGCTAGCGGGACATATGATTGGTTTTAGAATTTAGAAGTATTATAGGTGCAATTAGATTTTATTTGACCCCATTTGAGATCGAATTGCTCCAACAATACAATTAAGGGGCATATGGTTGACTTTAGGGTTTTGAAGTATCACACGTGTAATTAATTTAGTGTACATGCAGTAAGGTAGAAGTACCTATTTTGAAAGTCCCCAAATGATGGCTATATAGAGTGACCTGTTGTAGACATAAGTTGGATGCATTCTTCATTGAAGAAGATTATTTATTTTTACCTTCTCGTCCACTCACCTCTCTTCCTTCTTTTTTTCTTTAGGGAGAAGTACCAAAGCTAATTGTAATAGGTGAATCTATGAGATTGGGATGGGTCTGGATGAAAAATCCACATTTATATTGAATAAAATATTCATTCTTTAAAAATAATATTTTTTTTCATTCTTTCTTATTTCTATGTTTGCAAACATTGAGTTCAATTTTTCAACGAATTTTTTATATCCTAGACAATAAAATGCTTAAGTTATTGGAAATAGGCACTTCTACTTTATGCGGTGACTCCCAAAAGTAGTTGGTCACCATGTAAATCGCTCTCATAAATTGAGAAACTGGAATTCTGAAGTGAAATTTGGACATGTTGTTGTACAAAGGGGATTCTATCCTCAAGTACAATTTCATTTAGAAGAAACTATATTTAGACCTATTATTATTTGAATGAAATTTCTATGTAAAAATAATTTTTTTATGAAAGGTCAAAACATCTCATTTCTTTTTATATAAAGAATGTACATCTTGACTAATTTCACATGTTACAAGTTTCATGAATTTTGGATTTTTATTGATTGAAATCTTATTGATTGAAATTTGACCTCAAAATTTGACTTTTTTATTTTTTTACTCCATAAATTGAAAAAATATATGTTTTTTTTATATACTACTATTTGATGTAATTTTTAATTTTTGTTTAAACTTTTTTGCAATTTATATAGTGAAAAACAAAAAAGTCAAAATTTTGAGGTCAAATTTCAATCAGTAAAAATCCAAAGTTCATGAAATGTGTAACATGTGATTCTAGTCAAGATGTACATTTTTCATGTAAAAAGAAATTAGACATTTTGTTTTTTCACAAAACTTTATTTTTACATAGAAATTTCATTCAAATAATAATAGGTCTAAAATATAGTATGTTCTAAATGAAAGTGTACATGAGGACAGAATCCTCTTTGTACAACAAGTCCACATTTCACTTCATAATTCCAATTTCTCAATTTATGAGAGCAATTTATATGGTGGCCAACTACTTTTAGAAGTCATCATAGAAAATAGAATTGTCCGATACCACCATCCACTCAATTCTGCCACCTATAAGATCCTTCCATTTGAATCAGTAGCCCACCCATTACCACAATCTTAGCAATCCTATATCATGATGGCAATGCATTTGGAGAGTAAGCACATCAGCCGTCTCTTTAACAAGCATCTATCCATGCTTCAACAAGGGTCTATTCACAATTTACCATTTTAGCTTTGAAAAATCACAAAAAATTCATTTCTTGTCAGAATGTCTTCATTGTTTTTGCAATTGACTTCTCTCAAACTTTTCAATCTTTGAGAAATATGGAAGTTGACAAATAGCTTATCCAAAGTACTTACATTAAATAGTTTTTTTTAAAGGGACCCATACTAATTAATTGACATTACACACTATATAAATATCTACCTTTGTTGTACATCAATAGTTACTGAAGTGTCCAAGGGTTGTATATCATGTTTCAAACATCTACAATTTTCTACAAATAGTCCCTTTAAATTTTTGGTCCCTTGAACCCCTAAAGCCCGAAAAGTGTTTTATGTCAAAAACCATTCAAAATTGCCACTTCTGCTGCGTTCACCAAAGAAAATCAAAAAAATAATTTATTTTTGAATCTCACCGTAGGATCTCATATTTAATTTATCTGAGACCATGTAGTAAAAATTTCATCAAATTTGACTGTACGTATTGGAAGTTATTAGCATTCAAAGTTGGACAAAAAGTTTTTTTTTATTTTGACTTTTTGTGATTTTTTTTGTGCAACCCGACGATCTCTGTTTTTGGCTTATTGTGCCATAACTTTTGCTCCCAGGCACCGATTGAATCAAAAATTATATATCCACAACGCTATCAACAAACTACACAACCTCAAAAAAAATTCACTACAAATTGAGACAATAAAAACCTACCCAGACCCAAATTGTCCTCCAAAGGGACAAACCATCCTTTAGGAGTTAATACCCCTATTCAATGCCAATAGAAAGTTTGTGTGGCAAAGAGCAATTCTAAGGTATGTACCCCCCAATGTGCCACTGGCCTTAAACCCGCCATCTATACTATGTGTACATCCCCAAAATCAGTTTTGTACCTATGTGGAAGAAACACTTTTTTAGAACCAAACTTTGTTCCTCCATAACTTTTGCATACAGTGTCCAAATGCCATGTTCTTTGGTGCATTGGAAACCTCCTTTCACTCGCCTACAAGAGCATATAAGAATTGGAGCAGTCTAATAATAGTAACTAGTAGCAAAAAGTAGCAAAAGGTGACGGGTTTTGGGTGTACCTACCTTACCATATATATATAAATTATCGTCCGTGCCATTTCTGCCGCGTCTCTGTCCTTTGTTGTGCCTTTTTTTTTTTTCTAAAGAGGCTACTGTGCCGTGAGAGGCCCACTTCCTCCATTCTCCATGATCATGTCAGATTGATTCCACCCCCGTTTTCTTATCTTGGTCTGATGGTTGGAGTGCTTGTTAAGGTAAACCAGCCTATGACAGGCAGATTGACTAGTTTGCTATGTTGACAGTTTTGAAAACTGAAAATTTTTTCTGCAGAGAAAGACAAACATGAAAAATGGGAAGAGCAATTGAAATATCATTTTTTGAACAAAGTATGAATTTGTTACAGATTTTTGAAGTTAACTAGGCCAATGGCTCAAGACAGTCTGTAGACTATCCCATAACCATCAAAAACTATATCCATGGTGGTCATCAAACCACCTAATGCAGTAATAATATTTCCTAAAGTAGTTGAAATATTTTCTAAGATAGATATGTCAGAAAGGAATTAGAAAAGGTAGTTTATACAATGAATTACAATAGAAAGGTACAAGTTCCTAAAACACTTTCTAACATCTCCATCACCATCATGCAAGACACTGATTTCAGCCATTATCCTACCTAATGAAGTCTTGTTAACATTAATTGGAAAAAACCTGACATGGATTGATGGGAAACTGTAATGGACCTTTCTCTAGATGTCTGCATTAGGGTGCTTTCACACCTGATGTTAATTATAACTTTGGTGTCATTACAGGGGGCGTGGTTACACACAGTGTCCCACCGAGACTCTTTCGGGGCAGGGCTGGGATGCGGGCAGGTTGGGGGCTGCTCCACAGCCCTCTGAGGACCCCACAACCAGCTTTTTCATTTTGGTTGAAAATTGATTTTTCCAACATAGAAAAGAACGAAATAGTACACAAGATTTCCAATAAGAAAATTGAACCAATGATGTGGATCGTGTGCCACTAATTCATTTCAGCCCTACAGTCAATCTAGTGCTGACAATGGAGTGAAGAAAAGCTCTTTATACTAGTGGAGTAGTGGTAGGTGAAACAAACCACGTGGGATATGTGAATTAGGACAAAAAAGAGCTCCTCCACTCATGGTTAAGTGGAAACGCAGGAATTGTGATAAAAGTCAAATTTCAAACCTCATTTAGACATAGTAGACTATATTTTTTCAAAAAATGTCAAAAAAGTTGTACAATGTTACATTCTATTGATAGCACATGTAGGTCTGCTTTGAATTGACTTTTGGCATTTGGGGAATAAAAACCAGTTAATTTGCAGTAGGTTTTGACAAAATAAACGAATTTTTCAAAATAATTAAGTTCAAAAATGTTAAATATTCCTACTCCACCATATTCAAATTATTGAAACAATACCTTTGATTCACAACATTGATTCAATATAACTTGTGACATTGCTGAGACAACCTTAACCCCTAAAGTTTTTTGACTATGTTTTCACCCAAACCACCCTAAAACTGTCATTTCTAAGACAACCACCAAATTTTAGAAAAAAAATAATTTTGAACAAATGTAACCATAGGATCTTTTAGTAAACTGATTTGAAAAGATGTGGAAAAAATTTCAAAAATTTCCGCCTTGAAGATTGCAAAATATTAGTGTTTGAAGTTACAAAAATCTTTTATTTACCACTGCAAAAATCCGGGCAGCTGCACTTCAGAAGGCAATATCTGTATGAAAAATTGTCCAAAATGGTTATAACTCTTAAGATTAATTCTTCAATTCAAGTTGGCTACATGCTTCGAAATTTGCAAATCATTTAGAATTGTACATGTACATAAAAAAAAATTGTAAGTAGAAAGAAGTAGAAAATGAGCCAAAATACTAAATTGTAAACAATTTACTTATGGAATTGAAAAATTCCAATCCCGATCGAAGGTCAAAATGTTTTAATAAAAATATTAAAAACTGAATCAATTAAAGGATTTCAATTTTTTTTTGTAATGTATAGACTCTATAACTAGTGGCAAACTACCCCAAACTAATACTCCTCATAACTTTTGACTCATTGATCAAAATGGAATGATTCAAAGCTTTCCATTTAGAAAAAAATCTAACAAACCAATTTCAATTTTTTTTAAATTTTAAAAGTCATTTGAAAATAATTTTTTTGAGCTGTCCGAGTTGCCCAAAGTTCAAAGAAAATCACATATGACGCAATAATTTTTTAACTATGTAGTCAAAAGTTACAAAAATGGTTGGGCTTTAAAGCTACTCCTTGGGCACATGTTGTGTGAAAATTTCAAGAAAAAGAAAACAACTCCATACGTAGTAAGTTGTCAAAAATCGCTATGTTGCCAAAAAACGCAATTTGGTCCTTTAGGGGTTAAGTGGCTACTTTGTGTTTGTCATGCTGTTTTAATAATGATGAAATATTAATTTAAAGTTCTTAAGAATTTGAGATGTAACTAGAAATGCAAGAATTGTGTTCAGAGTTGAAATTTAGGCTTCATTTGGACATAGTATAATAGCTTCTTTAAGAAAAAATTGAAGTTCTGGAAGCAGTGGGAGAAGCAAGCTAACATTTATCTTTAAAATCTGCTTGAGATTTTGAAGCCTCATGTAAGAGTTCTAAACAAATTCTAGAGGGGGTGGGGTGGGGTCAGGGTGGAAGGGACATTTTTTTGGACATTTTCAAACACCTCCTCTGAAATTTATTCATAACTTTTAGGTAGAGTATTGAAATCTCAAACAGATTTTTGGAGATAAAATTGTACTTGATTCCCCAACTTTTCTTGTCTTGAAGGTTTTTGAAAAAATATAGTCTACTATGTCTAAATGAGGTTTGAAATTTGACTTTTATCACAATTCCTGCGTTTCCACTTAACCATGAGTGGAGGAGCTCTTTTTTGTCCTAATTCACATATCCCACGTGGTTTGTTTCACCTACCACTACTCCACTAGTATAAAGAGCTTTTCTTCACTCCATTGTCAGCACTAGATTGACTGTAGGGCTGAAATGAATTAGTGGCACACGATCCACATCATTGGTTCAATTTTCTTATTGGAAATCTTGTGTACTATTTCGTTCTTTTCTATGTTGGAAAAATCAATTTTCAACCAAAATGAAAAGCTGGTTGTGGGGTCCTCAGAGGGCTGTGGAGCAGCCCCCAACCTGCCCGCATCCCAGCCCTGCCCCGAAAGAGTCTCGGTGGGACACTGTGTGTAACCACGCCCCCTGTAATGACACCAAAGTTATAATTAACATCAGGTGTGAAAGCACCCTTAGGCACTTTGCCTGTCATAGGCAGGTTTACCTTACTCCAATTTCGTGTCCACGTACCAAGGTTGATAAGTCTGCTCGCAAATCCTTGAGCTGTGGTTTCTGCACATGGGGGCCAGAGATCACTCAAATCCAGGCTTCTATTCTTCTCGGTGTCCGCACAGGCCTGCCACTTTCAAACCCATGGTCAGTCAGTGAGTTACCCAACCAAGGGTGCAGTCAGCTTTAGCTTTTTCACTTTGCGGACAGGACAGACTTGGGAACGGCCCCGCCGCCCCTTCTCGTGGCGGCCGGGGTGAACCACCCGCCGTCCCGCCTCGCTCGTCCTGCCAAAGTCCATCCAGGGGTGCATATAAAAAAAAAGCCCCCTATTGTGTGTGTCGTGAGAAATCTATTTTCTATGGCACCCTAAGCTAGTTTGGGATGACCACTGATTGTAAATATGAATTCAGAATTTGCAAAAAAAAAATTATGCATGAAAAATAAAAAAATTCAGGGTTTTCCCGGGGGGGACAAGCGAAGGGGGGCAGTTCACCCCGGCCTTCAAATTAGCAAGTGTAGTGAAGAAGATAAATTAATCATGCACAATACAGGGGGGCTCATTTTTACATGCACCCCTAGAATGACTTGGAGAGGGCGAGAAGGGACATGGGTAGGGTTGTTTTTTCTGGCACCATGGTGCCAAACTCCACTATCGTGGCAAAGTCATAGTGGTTTAAATTTGGAGGGACCCTCTCCCATTCTCTGCATGGAGCACTGCTACAGTGGAAAAAAAAAACCTGGTCAGGGGTGAACTACCCCCCTCACTTGTCCCCACCCACCCACCCACGAAGTCATTCCAAGGGTGCATGTAAAAATGAGCCCCCTTGTATTGTGCATGATTAATTTATCTTCTTCACTCTACTCGCTAGTTTGAAGCCTCTGATTGCAAACATTAGAAAATTTTCAGTCCTCAAAGAGGCTATGAATTTCTGATATTCGGCACCCCCGGGATGCAATTACGGAAAAAAATAATAATAATAAAAAGTTTAAAAAGTTTAAAAAGTATTAAAAAATAATAATAATAAAAATAAAATAAAAATAAAAATAAAAATTATATATATATATATATATATATATATATATATGTTTATAATGTTTTCAATTTGATGTGGCACCAGTAGTGCCATGTCATTTTAAAAAAATTCAATATTTATTTATTTATTTATTTTCTCCCCTAATTGCACTGTGGGGTACGAAACTCACGACCTTTTTGAGGGCTGAAATTTCTTGTAATGTATGTCTGAAATTTCTTCAAATTTTGATCATGTGTGGCAAACAACAACAAAAAGTTTTTCTAGGGGAGGAAATTTGGGGATGAACGAGGGGGGGGGGATTTGAGAACTGTAGGCATGCATCTACTGCATGTGGATGACGCAGAATAATACTTTGAGCCTTGGGCGGTTCCAGCCACCAGGAATAAGCCTTCATGACATTTGCAAAAAACAGGGAAGCTCAAGGTAAAGGTCTAGGGTGTCCTTTCTGTCTGTGTTATTTTTGTGGGCGAAATGTCACACTCACAGACTCGGGCCTCTGGCAGAATTGCAACAGTGCTGTGAAGGAAGGCTTGTGGTAGGTAAGGTGGGTACACCCAAAACCGCCACTTTTTGCTACTGAGCCTAGTTACTACTATTAGACTGGTCAAATTTTCATATATTCTTGTTGGCAAGTGAAAGGAGGTTCCAACGCACCAGAGAACATGGCATTTGGACATCGTGTGCAAAAGTTATTAACCCCTAAAGGTTAGAGACTATGTTTTCACCAAAACTGCTCCAAAACCGCCCTTGCATTTACAAGCACCAAATTTTACAAAAAAGACATTTTTAGAAACATGTAACCGTAGGATCTTGTAGTACACTGGTTTGAGAAGATGTGGAAAAAATTTCAGAATTTTCCACTGTGTAGGTTGCAAGATATTAACGTTTGAAGTGACAAAAATTCCTTTTTTGGCCCTGTCAAAATACGGGCAGTTGCACTTCACAAGGTCACATTTGTATGGAAATATGTCCAAAATGGTGGTTATTCCTTGGATTCATTCCTCAAGTCAAGTTGGCTACATGCTTGAAAATTTTTAGATCATTTGGAATTGTACAACATATAGGAAAAAAATAGTAAGTAGAAAGAAATAGAGAATGATTAAGAATACTAAATTGTTAACAATTTATTTATAGAATTGAAAAATGCCAATCCCAATGGTTATAATGTTTTAATAAACAATATACACCCAATATTTTTATTTTTTTCCAAAAATGTTTAAAATTGAATTAGATAAAGGACTTCAAAGTTTATTTTAGAGTAGAGATTCCATAACTACCCATAAACTAACCCAAACTAAAATTCCTCATAACTTTTGATTCATTTATCAAAATGAAATGATTCAAAGCTTACCACATATATAAAAATCTAGAGAATCAATTTCAAATTTTAATTTTTCTTAAAAGTGATTTTCAAAGAAGTTTTTTTTCTTGCCCGGGCTGCCCGCCGAACACTGAAAACTACATATCATGCAATAACTTTTGAACCATGTAGTCAAAAGTTATGAAAATTGTTGGGCCTTAAAGATACTCCTCGTCCCCATATTGTGTGAAATTTTCAAAGAAAAATGAGAAAAAATCCGCCTATAGTGAGCTGCCCAAAATTTCTATGTTGCCAAAAAACGTTGTTTGGACCTTTAGGGGTTAAGGGTCAAAGTTTGTTTCTGAAAGCGCTCCATCCAAATAGGTACATAACTGATTTTGGAAATGTACACATCCTGTAGATGGCACTTTAAGGTCAGGTGCCATTTTGGAGGTGCCTACCTTAAGCTTAACTCACTTGTTTCCAAAAAAAAACCCGCCCCAGTCCGCTTTCTAAAGTGACACTGCAGATATATAAAAACATCACTTATTTATCTACAATTTATTTATCACAATGCCTACTTGGCATACAAGCCCTGTAACAGCAAATGGCGGGTCATTCTATGAGGCCATAGAAGTGCTGGTTTATTCTTTGGAAAAACTGACCCAATGCGGAGCCGACAATCCCAACGTCAAGTGAACTTTTTTGCATTATAAAAAAATAGAAAAGAAAAAGAATCTATGCTGAAAAAGATTTTTCATTGAAACGAGGGAAGGTTGAATTGATTGGCATTCACAACAATGTGGAAAAGGGATGACAATAATGATTATTTATACCATGAGCCAATCTTGTAGGCTCTTCACATCTTGCAAATTTGATGATCCGGGGGGGTCGCATACCCCAATCACTAACTCCCACCGAAACCAGGTTGTGCGGGCGCTAACCAATGGTGGGGATGGAGTGCTGTGCATTTCATCCACCTAGCAGGCAGCAATGGGTCCAATCAAGGTGGCATCAACACCCATCTCTACACCCATCCAAGTTAGCGCCCATCTCTACCACCGGTTAGCGCCCACACGGCTTGATTTCGGTAGGAGCTAGTGACTTGGGTCACATACCGAGACCATGGAAGTGGAGACCTCCATGACGGTTGCATTGGAATGCAATTTTAATTACAAACCACTTGGCACAGTGTTGATACAGTCACTCTTGCAGGATGCACTGCAGATGCTCTAGTAGCCCTAGGATTGGAGGAGAATATTGTTACATTAGAGAAGTTATTGCTTTAGTGAATCTTTATGCACTGTAAATAAAATATTATAGCACTATCGGTTCCACTCAAAAAGGACATTGACCCCATTACCGCAACAATGTTATACAATGTCCCTTTTCAATTTAAGAAAGTAGACAAATAATATCCTTTTGACTTAAGTTGTAGTTGGGTCATTTTTGTTGTCATTAACCCCTAAAGAACCAAACACCATTTTTTGACAACATAGCAATTCTGGGCAGCTCACTACAAATGGAGTTTTTATTTTTATTTTTTGAAAATTTCACAACATGTATACCCAATGAGTAGCTTTAAGGCCCAACAATTTTCATAACTTTTGATTGCATAGTTAAAAAGTTATTGCATGATATGTAGTTTTTGTTACTCGGCAAGCAGCCCGAGCAACTCAAAAAACTTCTCTTCAAATCACTTTTTTTTAAGTTAAAATTTGAAATTGGTTCTAATGATTGATTTATTCATGAAAAAATTTGATCATTCCATTTTGACTGATGAGATGAAAGTTATAAGGAATCTCAATATGCAGGTGGGGATAAAATCCAAAGACTCTATATCTATCCGCAAACTGGAATTCCTCATAACTTTCATCTCATTAATCAAAATGGAATGATCTAAAGTTTTTCACATACAAATAAATAATCATAATTAATTTCAAATTTTAATTTTTTTTAAAAGTGATTTTTAAAGAAGTTTTTGAATTGCCTGAGCTGCCTGATGAGTTACAAAAACTACATATCATACAATAACTTTTTAACCATGCAGTCAAAAGTTATGAAAATTGTTGGGTCTTAAAGCTACTCCTTGGACACACGTGGTGAAAAATTTTCAAAGAAAAAATAATAAAAACTCCGTTCGTAGTGAGCTGCCCAAAATTGTTATATTGCCATAAAATAGTGTTTGGTCCTTTAGGGATTAAAACTTGAATAAAATGAATCCTAGTAATACTAATGCAACCTAACAAAATCCTTCAAAAGTAACAATAATTAAGGTAGTTGCACCTAATTGAAGTTGTTTCATAAAACCAAACACTATTGATTATGTTCTGAAATGCGCAAGCTCTATACATAAGAGCCTAAGATTAATTATAGATATATTTCTTTTCAATATCTTAAAACATTAGTAGTCTATTCCTACAATGTTCCAAAAATGCACATGAAGAGAATTTGAAAATTCTTTAGACATATTAAAAGGTCCAAACAAGAATTAGACAGCTTATTTCCTTAAGGAGACTAATAGGAGAAAGAAAAATATTGTAGTAGGTTCTAAAATGTTTTGGCAATATGAATAATGGCATGAGAAAAATATACATAAAATCTTCATTTTGGCAAGTTTAATTTCTCTTCTTGTCTCTACATGAATCATTCTAGAATCTTATATAATAATCATGAAGCACTCATTGACCATCCTAGTCACATCCCTAAAGAATAGACAAAATTTACCTCTTCAATATACTTGGATGTACTTTTTTCATTTTGAGTATTTGGACACTAAACTACTAGTGGATTTGTTGCTACAACCAAATCTTACTCATTTGTCTCACTAAAAAACTCCAAAAAACTTCCCTGTGAAGGATTAATTATATTTCTAGTCTTTGTGCCAATGATGTATACATTCAAGAACTAGTAACCCATCCCCTAAATCTATGCAAAATCTTTAACTTAGGCATTGTCATTCAGGTGTCCAAAATCTATGCAGAAAGTATCATATTTGAGTATCGTTCGTGAATGCTGCCAACTCATCATTCCTGATGATTAAAAGGTTTATGGCAACAGTGGGATTGTAGAAATATATGCTCCCAAACTAAATACCGCAACTAGGAAACTTATCCCTCTTCATGAACAAATCTGCATAGTATTCAAATGATCACCGAAGCCATTATCAACACAACTGTTTGAGGAAGCAAAAAGTATAAGGTGCCTCATATGGGCAAGGCAAAGCTTGCTAGGAGAGGAATGCTCCTCGATTGCCTGCCACTAACTTCTAGGAGGTCATTCAAAACAACCAACGCTTGCTCAACAATTGAAATCAATAAACAAAGGTTTTTTGTTGGACATAAATTTTGCTTGATTTTGAGGTTTACAATATGATAGAAGGAGTACTTAGCATATAAATATTGATAATCCTCTTAGATAATTTGGTAGAGGTTACATCATCTTGCAATTAAGTATGATCAATATTAGGAAGAAGTGTGTAATTTGTTCATAATATTTTAATACCTTCACTTTGAGATAAGGTAAATACACCTTATTGTGACCTATTTGCAAAACAATCCCATCTAGATTTTTACCTAAAATGTGAACATTTTGAATATGAGAGTCGAAGGATTTGAGTTTGAAAAATAAATATATAAAGATACAAGCATGCATATGCATTGAGGAAAGAGACATCATTTAAATGACTCATTGTGTTTGCAAAATGGCTTTGAAATGTCAGAAAATAGCAAAACTAGTTGCAAAATATGCATGTAAGGCTTAGAACCTCCTTCTACTTAAATGTTTTTTAGACACTCATGACTTTTTGAATTCATATAAAATTTTAACCACACAAACTAGACTAATAAATACAAATTTTTCAAAGAAATATTAAAATCAAATACCATATGGAAAAAAAATTCCCCAAAATTCATTGTAATCCCAAAATGTCTAGCTTTTGAACTTCAAATTGTTCCCAAACATTCAAAACAACCTGGATTGACATGAACCACAATAACCAGATTTTAAAGGAAATTCAGTCCAATTTTTTTTTTTGAAAACAAACATTGGATGAAGGAAATACAAGCCCCCAAAGTTGCAACCATCAAAATGCAATTTGGTGAACTCAAATTGAACTTGTGAACTTCAAACGAATTTCAAAAATTTGATACCTCTAGGACCGATCTCAATTTTTTACCACATAAACCAGAAGAAAGAGTGCAAATTTTCCAACAAGTTTTATTAAATTTGGACACTGGATGCAAAAGTTACAACTTTTAAAATTGGACTTCTAGACTATGTGGGGACACTTTTGGTCCCCTAGGGCGCTTAGAGTTTAAAATATGAATATGTGCATGTCCGTAGACCACTAGAGATCATATTTTATCTCCCATGAAGTGTTACCACTAGAGATCATATTTTATTCTCCCATGAAGTGTTTTTTTAGTTTGGGTGACATGTACGGTACTAAACTTTTATCCCTGAAAGGACAAGGTGGTGACCATGGAAATCATCCTTTGGATCCCATATGAATCATTGGCTTAAAAAAAATGTTAAGGCACTCATTGGAAGTCAAACTACCATACAAGACCTCCCCTTTTCATGCCTAATTTTGAAGATGAATAGTTGCACTTTCGTTCTACATAGAAGGATTATTTTGTCATTCATCGCACAAAAAGCGGTTGTGGCATCCTTTTAAGGGTTAATCTTTTAAGGACACCGCAGCCATTTTTCGTCCGATGAATGACATGAATCCTTTTGTGTAGGACATAAGTACATCTATTCATCCTTGGATTTTATTGTGAAAAGAAGAGGTCTTCCACACTAGATTGATTTCCAATGAGTGCTTTTGCATTTTTTTAAAGTCAATATTCTCAACGGTATCCATGGGGATGACTTCGATGGTCACCAATCCATCCTTTAACCCAAGAAGGATGCCGCGGACAATAAAGTGTCCGATGAATGACAAGGAATTCTCCAGTGTAGGACAAAACTACAACTATTCTTCCTTGGGATTTTTTTTGTGGAAAGTGGAGAACATCTACAGTAGCTTGACTTCCAATGACTACTTTTGGATTTAAAAAAATTCCAATGACTCTCACAATTACATAATGCATGATTTCTAGGGTCACCCCTGCATTGTTCCGGGGTTAAGGATTAAACTTGAAAGAACGAGACCTGTCACCAAGTTACTTTGCCAAAAATGATCCGATATTTGAACCAATACTTAAGTGCACTTCTCTTTTTGTGCTCTTTTTATACCGCAATCTTGAAAATCATCCATTTTGGGACTTTTTGACCGCAGCTTCTCTTCCACTCAAGAAAGTTTCATGAAAGTTTGGAATCCTGACAAAAAACATCACAACCTTGGAAATGAGCTCATCATGTGATAACTTATAACAGGAATCAATTGATCTTTCAGGATTCTGGATTCAGTGTGTGAGTCAGATCTCCATGTGCTTTCACCCAAAAGTTAATTTTTAATTTTTAAATTTTTTTGACGCACACTGAATAGGTGCAGTACTGTAGTGATTTGGGCCAATCCATGCTAATCTGGGAACATTGATTGATGGTGTGATTGTGGGCTTGTGGCAGTCCCTCTGCAACTTGAATGATGAAATTGGCAATCGTTAAATCAGCCCAAAATCAGCAGTCTTCATGATGAAAGTTTAACCTATAAATGCCGCCGAGGACGTTTTCTGGTTGATGAATGACAAAGAATCTCTCCGTGTAGGACAACATCAGGAAAAAGCCACCCATTGCTGCAGTATGTTTCAATGGGTTAACAATATAGTATTGAAAGTGTATTGTTGCAGTACTTGAAACAATGTATTTTCAATAAAAATGTAGTACTGTCATTGAAACTATATTATTACATTATTATTTGCAGTAATGCAACAATATACTTTCAATACTATATTGTTAACCCATTGAAACAATATTGAAGCAATGAGGGATACTTTCTCGATGAGAAGTGCAACTATTCATCCTCCCAATTTTGTGTGAAAAAGAAAGATCATATATCGAGTAGTTTGTCTTTCAATGAGTGATTTTGCATTATTAATCAAAAAAATTGTACGGTGACAAAATAGATGATTTCCATGGTTATGAGCCCATCATTTAAGAATTAAGGTAGACTATTTGTTCAAGATTTGCAAATCTTGAGGGTAGCTACATAATAAAATGATGTGCGCTTGTTAGAAAATGGTTTAGGAAACCAACAAAATTGGTTTCTTCTAGCTTCGTAGTTTTATCTCTTGGTACCTTTTAGAGATCGATCTGATGGTGGATGTTTTCTTGTCAATTTGAGTACTTGCAATATGATCCTGCTTGCTTGAGAATTAATCCTGGGAAGTGTACATTTTACTACAGAAACAATTGTTGTAAGATGATAATAATTTTGTTATTATGTATGATCAAGGGTCTCTGCAGTCAAGTGGTGTCCATCTGGTAATAGGTACTAAACTTTGGACACAAGTCATGCACACATCGGGATGTCATAGACACAAGTCATGCACACACCAAAAAGTCATGGACACAAGTCATATACACATCAGGAAGTGAATGAGCAAATGAAAGCAATGAGGTGAGGGTAAAAAAGCGGACCTGATTTTGGAAGACAGGAAGATGAAAACCAACCGAAGACCAATCATAGACTAGAAGTTGCTTCACCGACGATCGAACAATGTCCGGGAAACCCAACGTCCCAACCTGAGCGCCCACGATCAAACGAGCACCCTCAAGTCCTCAACGCCTACATGATAATCGACAAACTTGGAACAGTCGGAAGTTTGGAACTTGAAAGCCGATTCAGAAGTTGATTCAAAGCTTAGCAAGTTAATCACTAGCAAACTAGGAAGCACCCTCAATGCCCACAATTGAAACAAGCGAGTTTGGAAGACATAAGGGAGTAAAGATTACAAATTCAGGAAACTCCAAAGTCCCAACCTCGCTTCAAACCCTAATGCACATTGTACGCCCAAGATGGCAATGCAGGGTGGTAGGGCCAATCGACGGCCCCTAAATCCAGACTTCAAGACGTCAATATGTCACAACTCAACGATAAACCCTTGAAGGCCTGATTGTCTAAAATCTAAAACTCTGACTGGATTCATTGGAGATTTGTTGGTAAGCAACACTTTTCCAAAAATAATTCAATCATTCAATGTATAATTGTAAATTTGTATACACTATTTTTTTTACATAGTAACAAAAATTTCCTAGAGATTCTAAACCCAATCGACTACCTGCCGGCAGAAAGGCTTCTAAATCGGTAGTTTTCCTATATATTCTATGGGTAGACGGCCGAAATGCCAAGATTTAATTTTACTATCTGGACTATTTCCGAAAATCCTCTTTTTTCATTCGGAACTTCATCCTAAACATTTTAAGGTCATTCGAAAATCTTCAAAATATTTTGGCTAATTCATAACTAACTGCTAGTTTTCCCCAATCATTGGTCCTAACTATATAATGAAGTAAGTTCTAATACATTAAAAATGTATGGACAATCAGTGTCCTTTATTCATTGATATCAATTAACTGAATAAGTAGCATAAATTGAAACAAAAGCTAATTACTACTTGAATTTTAGAATGAGTAGTGAAGCTACATTTATAGATTTGAGGTGGTAGGAGGTAACACAATCCATGTGGGATATGTAAATGAAAATGAGTAGAAGATCAACTATTCATAATTAAGTCAAAAGTAGGAATTGTGTTTGAAGTAAAATTACAAACCTCATTTAGGCACAGTGGAAAAACTTTGAACTACAAAAAGTTTTTAAATAAAGCTAAATTTTGTCTCTAAAAATCCGTTTGAAATTTCAATCCTCCAATCAAAAGTTATAGACAAATTTCAGGGAGAGATTGGAAGGGACATTTTTTTTTACATTTTCAAACATCCTCTCTAAAATTTGTCTATAACTTTTGATTGAAGGCTTAAAATCTCAACCGAATTTTTGGAGATGAAATTTAGCTTGATTTAAAAACTTTTTGTAGTTTAAAGATTTTTGAGAAAATATATTCTACTATGCCTAAATGAAATATGAAATTTTATTCCAAAAATAATTTTTTTGATTTGACAATGACAGGTCAAGCTCTCATCTTCAAATTATCCCATACCCTTTGAGGACTCATGATGGACAATGAACTTCAATATAAAAATGATGTCTCTACCTTTCACCCCGACAAATGTCAATGATGCAATTTGCTCATTTTACCATCTAAATGTCTTTTGGTTGGCAAATGATAAAATTGCATTGGTATAATATTCATTGGATATTTTTGGAGTTTTGACAAACC
Organism: Antitrichia curtipendula; assembly: GCA_951230915.1. NCBI lineage: Eukaryota > Viridiplantae > Streptophyta > Bryopsida > Hypnales > Leucodontaceae > Antitrichia > Antitrichia curtipendula. The sequence goes on along the minus strand of OX579638.1, from coordinate 22,344,153 downwards.
TTTTTTCTCTACGATTAAATGTTGAATTGTATGTCAGTCCTAGAATTATCAAAAACTAATGAAGCATACAATAAATGTACTACCACCATCCCTATACCAAAGCTTAAATTAGTAATTTGAGGATGAATCTTGTGGATGAAGACTCCAAAGAGGAAAAGGCAGTCTCATTGAAGGCTACTAAATGTTATGGGGGTTCTTGAGTTTATTGATATCAATAAAGGCCAAACTACACAGACAATGTGAGATGGCAATCAAATTTTTCAAAAAAGGCTCAGAGGACTAAGTAACTAGGTAACAAGCTCTGAAATCGCATAGGCTCTAAAATCATTCACATCCTCAAATGTACACTATGTGTACATGTTGCTTTTTTGTAGCCTTCAAAAATGTACATATAGTGTACATTTTAGGGGGGGTGATTTTAGAGGCCTATGCCATTTGAACTTCAAAATTTTATTACTAATTCCACAAAGCTCCAAAAAATATGAAACAACTTGAGTTAAATGCCAATTCTACTTGTCTTTTTAGAAAAATTACCAAAAATTATTTCAAAAAGCTTTGCCTCCCCAAAATTTAGTTTTAGCTCATAGGTGGGCGATTTCTAGAACTGTTACCTTAGCTACAATTCCTACAAAACTTGAACAAAGGCACTGCTTATTTCTAAGAAGCTACTACTCAAGGGCTTGTCCCACAACAATGAGGAAGGCAAATTTATTAGCTAAGCAAAACATGTTCTTCCCCATGATGACTCTAGAATTAAGCGCCATACTATCGTACTTGTAGCTTTATGCTATTTGCACCTCAAGAAACAAGAAAAATTGGAGAAATTAGAGGTGAGGTAGACACATGGGTCGTTGCAACTTGCAGGAAACACTTGTCCTTTGTTTTGTCTCACTGGCCTTGGACAAGTGTTTTTTTGGTCATAACTTTTGTGTCTTATGTCCATTTTCTATAATAAAAAAATAAAAAAAGGTCAAAACTAGGATATAAGGATTTGTACTCAAGTTACACAAGCCTACAAAGAAATTTTCTTAATTATATACATTTTATTTTATTTCTAAAAAGATTATTCCCAAAGTCAAAGTACTCCAATATTGAGGCCGTTTTGAGCCCAAAACAACAAATGTTTCTTGCAACTACCTACATAATGTAGTTTTTAAAGCTTGGGCAACCAAGAAATGAGAGGTAAAGGAGTTAGAGGCTACCCACTTAGTGTAGGCGTGGAAAAAACTTTAGTAGAGGAAAGCTACTAAAATAGAACAATAGATGCGTCAAAAGTGACATCAAAAAGACTTTGATGAAGTGGATAGATATAAGTTCGATGAGGACCAGTGCCGCAAATTTGGACAAAGGAATGACATTACAATGGAAGGCCAAGAATTTGTGTTTAGTGAGGAGAAATTAGGTTTCAGCTTCTAGTTACAAACCTCCCGCTTGTTGTATACAGGTGGGAGCAAAATTCCAAGCACTCTCCTATTAAAAAAGTCTATGACTAATTTGTACAAGAATTTGGGAGAGGGCAAATGATTGAATTAAAAGGGCTACGAGGTGCGTAAGAATATTGTCCATGACAAAGGCAAGGCTGGCATGAGGGCCTCATATTAGTGTAACAAGTTGCAATTGGATTTTGGTTGAGCTAACTGTGCAAATCAATTATTGAGACGAAGACCCTATAACAACAATCGGTTGGATTTTGTGGAAATGGATGTTGAGAGGGGGGCACTTTAATCGGATTGCAAAGAGGGTATTATTGCAGATGCTAGTTATGGTAGTGGTTTTGTTGGCCGGTTTCAAATTCCTAGTTTTAGTATGGATGCACTAAAGGTTTTAGATGGAGGGATGTTCATGATGATTTTGAGGGTTCTTTTGTTTTAGGAAGCTATAATTTTGTTCATGCTAGTATAGTGAATCAAGGGTTCCAACACCATATTGGTATGTTGGGGCGACCATAGATTGGGAATCATTTTCAAATAAGGGGAGCAATACATAAGTGGGATGTGTGCACATTACAACAAAATTTGGGATACTATAGACCATATAGATCCAAGTATACATATTTTGTAGCAGGTAGTGGATTACTCTAGTCATACACATGGGACCTCTACGTCACTACATAGAGTAGTTGTTTTAGATTCTTTAGACAGTGTACACAACTAATAAAATGTGAACATTAGTCTAATATTGAAAAGACGCGGCTCATACTAGGGAATGAAAATGTTAACTACTTTTTATTTATGCCATGTTTGTCCTTTCAAAGCTTACAAATGCTCTATAAGGTCACCACTCACTCAAACAGTGACCACTTGCATCTTGTTGACTCTACAATATTAGCCAACAATTCACCAAGTGTAAGACTAATATCTGCAAATTATAGTAGGCACCTTCTTGCATGTGTGCAAGAACATCTTCTAGTCTTGTGATATCATGTTCATCCTCTACAATCATATTGTGGATGATGCAACAAGTGAACATGCATAGTCCAAAATTAGCAAAGGTTATTGTGAAGCGGACTTGCAAGACTCTACATCCTTTCTCATAGCCTTGTGACACGTAGCAAAGCAACTCCGTTTCTCATTTGAAGGCATGTAAATGGTCTGCACAAAACAAGACTAAGGGAAGTAGATGCCATAGGTGAGAAAATAGTGTCTATTTTACTCACACCCATTCAATTCAAATGTCATGCCTCTATTCTCATTAGTTAGCATATTATGTACCAACGAGTATTGATCAAGCATATTTAGGTCATTATTAGACTTGGATAATCAAAAGAAAATATAACATATGTAGAGGTCTTTATTGGCAATGGCCTCTAGAGTTGTGGACCTCTTCACTGATCTATCAACAAAATCTCCTTGAAACGCGATAATTCTTCTACTCATTATGCATGTAGGCCAAAAAGGTGGATATGCTTGTGAAACCTTAATGACAATGAATGGCTAATTGCTTCTTGAAATTGGGCCAGGAGGTTGACATAAATGGTTTGCTTCAAACTTTGCCCTCAATTACTACTATAGAAAAATATTTTAATGACTCTTTAGTTGTACTCTCACTAGTCCTACAATACACATTTGTTGCATATGCACGCAAACTATAGGACAACATTCAAAATGTCATTGCGATCTTCTCATGTGGAGACAAGCTTTATAATCTACAAGCATCCACCTTTTGTACAAAATAATTATCATGAATGCAAACTCTATCAATGATGGTAAGAAACAAAGACCTCTACATACAATATCACCGTCTAAATAAACTAGGAACATAGACTAGGGTCTTAGTAAAATAATTCATCATGTGCTCATGCATCTCTCATTGATCTCTCAAAATACTTGGAGAGCTCTTCAGTCATGATCCACCTACAACTCTAGGCATACTCAACTCTTCCCAATTGCCATTTTTCATCCGTAAAATTAATTGTAAATTGAAATCATCATAATTATTTTTCATCATTGTTTACCTAGTAGCAAAAATTTGTGCTCTCCAAACCTTGAATTTGTGACTTTAGAACAAAGTGGATAAAGAAAATAGAAGGGCAAAGAAACTCTCAAAAACTTCTAGAACCTCAAAACTTGAAAAGAACTCCTAATCTTTTTCCTAAGCCTTTGGAACAATTATTGTAGGAAGGCAAGATAATCAATGTTGGATGTCAAGAGTAGCACCATGTAGCATTAGATACTAGACAAGTCTCCCAACCTTTGTGCATGAAAGTAGGAGAAATCCAACACTAGGGGGTCTTTTGCAATTTCAATTTTAGCCATGGGCCTAAGGTGTATTCTTTATTTTGTGGAATGCTAGTGATGCTCTAAGTTATAATGAAAGCACCAAATCACCAATTATTATTCCTATCAATAGTTGATCCCCTAACATCACATGCAAGTAAACTATAGTGCTATAGTATTTTTCTCTTTAAAAATGAAGGGAAAAAAATAGGTGGTTTTACACTACATTGAATTGTCATTTTTATGTGTATAACACTAATTTATTGAGGTCACACTATTTTGAATTAGGATAGGCTAAAATGTACTATATTGTTTTAATTTCTTCAAATCTTTTTGTAGTAACACTAGTTTTGTAAATGACCCTAATTTGCCCCCTTTGTATTAGAATAAATCATTGCAATGTCTAAAGACCATTACCAAATTTTTTTAGTATATTTTGATTGGAGAAGAAGAAGGTTTGGTTCAAGTTCACTTTATACTAGGCCTCATTACTTAAAATTGAACAAAGTTAAAATTGGCTGAAAAATTAATGTAGAATCCAATATATCCTAAATCAAATAAGGTTTAATAAGGATAAGATAATCTCATGAGTTTATTTGCTTAATTTGAAGGTGACTTGGAAGGTGATCATATCATTCCAAAAACATTAACTGGTCCTTTTTTAAAATTTTTAATCTCTAATGACTTGAGGAATGTTAGATAAAACTACAATGTGTTATATATAAAAGATGTGGCTTGCACCATTTTTGAGGTTTTCACTAAAGAGATGATTGTGATGCATTGTAAATGGAAATAACTTAAATTCTCAAATTCAAAATAATAGCTAAAGATGTTTGGCAAGTTGATTTCAAAGTATTTTATTTTGATAATACATCATAAATAAAATTTATATTTGTAGCATATGCATTTTCTTGTAGTTGACAAAAAATTCGTTTTAGATTCACTTGCAATAAATGGTCAAAAATTAGATCATAAAACATCTTTTTTTTTCCCTTCAATAGTAATTTTTAAAAATTTCAATAATATTGTATATTTTAAGTTTATTTCTTTATATATTTATATATTATAAATTTTTTTACTTTATTAATGTTTTTTTTACTAGATAAAATTTAGCTAGTCTACATGACTATGAGTTCTCTCGAGTTCATGTATTGTGGGAACTTGGCCATAGCAACAAGCTAATTGGGTACAACAATTGCCACATCAAATAATAATAAAAAAAATACTTTTTTTGATTTTTTTAAAATATTAAAATATTAAAAAATATTTATTATTATTATTTATTTTGACCATCATTGGTTGGTTTACAATATTAAAAATGGGCCTAAAATGGTCCCCCAAAGCCTTCAAAAAACATCAAATGACTACTATGTCACTACTATGAATGCATTTTCACTAGAAGTTTCTAAATGGATATTAGAAATTGAGATTTTAAGATTTTAAAATGAATTCTTGTATCATTTTTGAAACCCTTGAGCTAAAAATTTCATCCCAAAAACCTAAGATTGTTTCTCTACCTATTCCTTTGGCCATCATTCTTGACCTCTCCTAATTTTTTGTTTTCCCTCTGTGCATCTAACCTTCCTTTTTCTACACTTGCAAAAGAGGCAACAACTTCTAATTTAAAAGAAAATTGCCCCTCATCTCCTTTGTTGGTATGGTTGCCAACCCCGCGCAAATAGGATGGAGTGGAGTTTTTGTTTTGTTTTTCCTTTTTGAAAAACATGGAAGAAATTAGTTTTTTTTCTATTCAACTTCCATCTTTACAATGAAAAGGATATAATTTTTGTTTCAATTTTGTAAATCTAAAATTTATGTTTGGTTGCTTAAATTAATTTGGATATAAATATAGCAATAGCACCCAAAAACTACATGAACCATTGAGAGAAAGAAGCATGTGATTTGAAAAAGAGGTGGTTATGTTTTTATGGAAGTGTATGTCTATAAGAGTGGGAAGCAAAGTATGGTAACTAACATCAATTAATATGCATGGTGTCCAAATGAATTTGACAATGACAATACCAATTGAAGCATTATTACAACTCAAGCTACAACTATTAAAGTATATGGCAATGCAGATGGAATAGATGGATGCCGAGTGGTTACAAAACTATTTAGGTAGATGTTAGAATAGATTTAAAGCATTTTGAAGATGCATCACTTCTTTATTACAACACAATTGTTGTGTTCTAGGATTGATTAGAAATGAATGATCAAGAATGTATGTTGTACACTAGTTTTTTTTAAAGTATTAATAAATTTTTTTTTTTTACTTTTAGGAAGGATGTGCATATTGCCTATTGTAATAGATCTTTTAAACTAAAGATGATAAATACTTAAACAAAACACATCATGTTGAAGCTTAAAGAAATGGCCATAATTCACTCCAAAAGGTAGTGAAGATAATCATTTTGTTTGTTATCTACGTGAACTTGAATACTATATGGTTGATGGCAATCAAACCTTTGTTTTAAATTTTTGTTTTTTCAAGGTACACATGCCAAATGCAATCCCACGCCTTTGAATGCAGAAATCTTCAATTGTGTATTTGTAGTAGTTCATGTAAAACACACCATTATATCAAATATTATTCTTTTGAAATTTAGATTCCACCAATATTCTATAAGTAATTAACCTCTCAAATTTTCAAAAATCATATTGTGGTCATTTAAACACTAGGACATAGTGTGAATCAACCTTTTTTTTGCATTTTGCAATGATTTTTTGGGATAAATTTTTTCAATACAATCCAAATGTAGAAGTTGAAAGTAATTCCATAATAATTTTTTTTTCTATAAATCATTTCATATTTTAGTTCAAATTAACCCTAAAGGCTAGAGGGATTTTTCAATTAGAAGAGAAAAAATTCAAAATTGTCAATTTTTGATGCATTGTCCAAAATAAAAAATTAATTAGTTTTTTTGAATTCCAACCTAAAAAAAATGTATTAAACACTTAAGCCATTGTGTGGAAAAAAATTTCCACCCATTTGACCACGTGGATTGAAAGATTATAATGTTTGAAGTGAAAAAAATAACTTTTTTTCATTCTTGCAATATAGGGTCAACAAACCTTTAGCCCTCTTGTTGTAAAGTTTTTGCTCTACTAAAAAATGAGAATTTTGAACATTTAGAAGTATATAATGTTAGATTCAATCATGAAAATTTTCAAAAGCAAATATAAAGTCTACTTATGGTAAATTATCCTACAATGCAAGGAAGTTAAATGAATGGCAACACACTAATCATTTTTTGATGATTGTTTGTGCAATGAGGAAATTTTTAAAATTTGAAATCCAAATAGTGAAAAGTTAGAACAAACATTTGGAATGTGTGAGAAAATTTTCAAGAACTTTGACTTCAGAGATTGTAAGATAATAGGGCTTGAAGTTAAAAGGAAATGTTTTTTGAAACCACCATGACACGAGCCATGACATAGCTCATATAATTAGACTCTTCTTAGAATGTGATTTGAGAGCTAAAATTTGTTTTTTGTGCAGACAATTGTATGTCATATTTTATTAGATATATACATGCTATATTTTATTAGATGTATACATGCCATATTTTATTAGATATAGACATGCTATATTTTATTAGATGTATACATGCCATATTTTATTAGATATAGACATGCCATATTTTATTAGATACAGACATGCCAAATTTCAAAATATGACGAGCGTTTTTTCAAAAGATGCCCCCAAAGATGCCAAAAATGTTCAAGGCAATATAACTTTTGATTTGAGCACTCAATCGGATAAAAAAATTTATATCTCTACTAAGGGGGTCCATGTTCTAAAGTGATTTTTTCAGCCCTTGGTAGACTTTGAATATGTTGGTAGACTTTGAATATCTTTTTTTCTGTAAATCTTCTGGCCATGAAATTTTGCGCATATGTTATTAACATAGAGATGAACTTGTAAAAAAAAATTCAAGGCAAAAAAACAAATTTTATATCTCTACTAAGAGTGATTTTTTCAGCCCTTGTTATAGCACTTTAGACAATAAGAAATTGTTATTGAAGAAAGATAAGAACAAGCAATGGTAATCCGAAAAAATGAAGATCATTGCCAAAAAAGTGGTGAAGAGCAACCACAAGCTAAGGCAAAAGTTGTGACTTTTCACAAAAAAAATGCTAACCAAAAACAACCATCCACCTACTCCAGTTGAGCAAGAAAAGCTAACAACAAAATTTACTATATTCACTTGTATACATAGAAATTAACAATTCTACAATTGTATTACAAGCATAAATGCAACACAAAAAAAAAGACATGTGGAAGTGTTTTAGATGGGAGCATTATTCATCCATTCAATAAGAGAATTGGAGTAGAAGCAAGGTGCCACAAGCATTTTTTTAATGCCAAAAAATTCAATTAAAGAATACAATTATTGTTTCGCTAAACAAAGTGATTGTAAAATCTCCTCTCAAAATTTTATTTTTCATTTTTCATTTTTAAAAAACAAACAATATTGCACCCAATTTGATATTGTGGAGTAAAAATCCCAAACGTTGCGAACCCCTCTTTTGTAGTAAGAAAAGGATGTAAGAGAGAGCCAACAAAGGGAAGAGGGAGGATTGCAAAAAGTAAAAGGTGAGGGGAAAAGGTGGGAAGAACTTTATGGGCAAAAGCAAGGGGAGGGCAAAGAAGAAGAGGCCCGAGTGATGATGGGAAGAAGGAGGAGGTGTTCATTAGGGAAGCAGAGAAGAAGAGGAAGGCGAAGTCGAAAGCCCCCCCGGGTGGCTTGGCCGTAGCATTTTGTATTGTTTTCTGTGTGTCGCAGTGTGTTTGGGGGTTTGTGTTGGGTGGTTGTAGTGTCTGGAGCAAGCAAACGTAGAAATTCTCATCAGGCGCTGATCATCACTCCGGCACGCAACCCTTGCCCTTTTGCTCTTCCTCGCTTTGCGCGTCGCCCGCCTTGATTAGGGCACCAGCCTTCCCCTTTTGCCTTTGCTTAGGAGTTAGGTGCTCTGTTTTTAGCAGTCACAGACTCCAAGGGGCGGCAGCGTGCAGGTGTGCCGTCGTCTTGGCATTTCCTCTTCTCTTGCTCGTGTTTCCTTGCTTTGGTCGGGGAGCAGTTCTCTGGAGGTGAGGAGAGAGGATTGCGTGTTTTTCTGTGACTTTGATTGAGTGAGTGAGTGAGTGAGTGAGTGAGGTGACGGAAGGTGGTTGGAGAGCATCATGTCGTCCCCAAGCAAGCGGCGGGAGATGGACGTGATGAAGCTGTAAGCCTTGCTTTTGTTATTTTTTTCGGATTTTGATTCTATCGTTTGTTTTTTATGTCCGCGTCTGTGTTACTGCTGTTCGGCGTCTTCGTGTTGAGGTGTGGTGAGGAGTGCTTGTGGTTGATGGCAGCAGAGGTGTGAATCATTTGTGTGCATGTGTTGCTACGTCGTTTCTTGGAGGTTGTCGGAATTGTTGCGATTCCCCCTTGATTTTTGATTCATGTGGCAAGCTGCGTGGTGGTAATTGCGTTTGTCGTTGGTGAGGCGAGGCGAGGCGCAACTGAATGAGATTTTTTTTGGAAAGGAAGGTCTTTGTGTCTGATGATTGTGGCTGTACAGGATGATGAGTGACTACAAAGTGGAGATGGTGAATGATGGAATGAGCGAATTCTATGTCGAGTTTCATGGGCCACGTGATAGTACGCCACTATCCTTTGAATTCCTCTTCTGTTTTCGTGTAATGACTTTCGAGGTTGCGTGGTCGGGCAGGGTTTCTGATCTAGAACTGTCTTTTAATGGTGTTAATGACCTCTTTCAGAATTGAATGTGCATATTGTGATGAATATGATAGGCGATGGGTTTTTGAAAACTGTGTTGAGGTACTCCTGTTATAGGTTGTTTCATCAGTAAAATACCATTACTAAAGCGGTTGATTAGGGAATAATGGAGAGACGTGATTTTTGGTGTCTGAGTGTTTTTTCTCATTTTCCTTTCTAATGCAGTAGCTCATAGTTGTGCTGCCCTTCAATGCAGGCATACATCGTTTTATTTGAATTTGTACAATTTGTTGACGGAGTGAATGTTTGCAGGTCCGTATCAAGAAGGAACCTGGAAAATCCGTGTTGAATTGCCCGAGGCCTACCCCTACAAGTCTCCGTCCATTGGATTTGTGAACAGGATCTTCCATCCTAATGTGGATGAGATGTAAGACATCAATTCTCAATCCCATGTTGTTTTTTTTTTGTTTCTTTTACGATTATGGCTTGCCAGTTTTGTAATGCTGTACTTTTTTTTGTGACGTCTTTCCCTCATTTCTCCTTTTCTACGCCTGGGGAAGTAAAGACCCTCGTAGCGCATAGGATTGCGCACTGTTTCCTCTTGTGGATGGTCCTTATTCTATGCATTTGAAGATCACGGTCTCTGGAAGTCCTAAGTATCTAGGCTGTTATTGCTGAATTTATGGTTTTGTGTTTTTCGAGATTCTCGAGCTGCATTGAATTCAATGTAAACTACCGGTAGTGATGATGACAAGACGTCCGGTTCACGCTCTATGCGATGGGTTTCGTCAGTTGTATTAGGCTTATTTTGAGAATCCAAGTCAAGCGAGTGTACTTTTGATGGCCTCAGAAATTTGTTCTCTGTCTTTTTGGCCTTTTTGTTTCTTTATCCACAACCTGTATGCAGGTTCAGGTTCCATTTGGCTGAAGTTTGAGCATTATATTGTGCATCTTCTTGTTCTATGAAGAGCATGGCTGTAATCGTGGTGGACGTGAGATTCAGATGCTTAGACGTTGGGCACCTGCGGTGGTTGCAGGTCAGGATCTGTGTGCTTGGATGTCATCAATCAGACTTGGAGTCCCATGTTTGGTGAGTGGCCTTCTTCAAGTGTTGATGATTTTGTGGCTTAATCTGAATTACAGGTCTGGTTGATTCCGAGATCTAAATCATGATGAATTATTTAGGGTTTACTTTTTTTTAACTAGCCCTGAAGGGTTAAATTATTTCTAACATACAGAGATGCTTACAATGTGCTATGCGCGCGTTGTGCTTGATGCAGATCTCATCAATGTATTTGAAGTTTTCTTGCCTCAGCTCCTCCTCTATCCTAATCCGACCGATCCCTTGAACGGTGAAGCTGCTGCTTTGATGATGCGTGACCGTGAGCATTACGAGCAGAAAGTGAAAGGTATTACGCTCTTCATAAATTACATAATTGTTTCTTATGTTACGTGCTCTGGAAACACTGTATATCTTCTAGGTATAGGGTTTTAATTTATAATTAATTTATAGTTTATTCGACACTTGCTAGCTTTTGTACTCTGAACCCTCTAATCGCACTGCGTCGGGGTACAAGTCAAACTTGGCATAAGGACTTTCTGCAATCAGATGTGTACATAACGTGAATGATTTTCAAGGTACGCGCTGAATGTGCAATTACAGAGTGAGAGTGTGTGTGTGTCTCAAAGACATTGACCACACAACTGTTTGTTGTGTAAATTGCAGAATATTGTGAAAGATATGCAAAATTAGAGGACATCGGAAGGCGACCAGAGGAAGACACCAGTGATGGTGAGGTGAGTGAGGATGAAGAGTATATGTCAAGTGACGAGGAGATGGCCGGCCCTGCAGACCCTTGAGGTTTTTTGTGTCTTTGTGACTATATTGGAAAGTGCTCTCCTTTGTCTCATCCACTCCAGATGGGATCAAGCCAGGCGAGGACAATGCTGCTCTTCTGCTACTTGTTTGACATCCATTTTGGGTGGCTTGAATCCCGGGCAGAGGGAAATCTTGGGGATAAGATGGTTTGACCCTATGATTTGTCTCAGAAGGGCTCCTTGGGGCTTCCGGACAGGTAAGACTTAGTTCCTATTGCAATAAATGAGGGTCGTCATGGTCCTCCTCCCCGCTGTGCTGGTGGTTGGACCTCATAATTGGCTGCAAGCAATGCCCAACTGTAAATACAATTTGGGGATGTAAAGAGCGATAGCGCTTTTATTTCTATCGGTCGACTGTCTTCACACGACTCCTGTACCATGACCTGTTCCATGTGGGAAAAGAATCACCCAAGTGTGGTGATGGATGTGCATATAAATGAAATGGCACCCTGTGGTAAATTGAGAACGTGACTTTTGTGGTTTCAAGGGTTGTTGGGTGTTAGTATGAATGTACTATAACAGTATTTAGGGGTATTTTGTGTCTACAGACGTACGTGGGAGGTGCTTGGATTGAAATTACGGTATGAACTCAGCCTTAGTGCTTGAATCTCAACAACGCCGTTTCAATTGGTTTAGGGTTTAGGATTTTTTTTTCATCTCTTTTGCCGCTTCGTGGCAATCTGAAAGCCTGTGGTTAATTACTTAGCAATACAGAGTCCTGATGCAATAGGAACCAGGGTTTCTGATTTTATTTGCACTGTAGCAGTACACCATGCAGAAAATGGAGGATGGTCCCTCCAAATTTAAACCACTGTCACTGTGCCACAACACTGGAGTTCGGTTTTTGAATGTCTCAATTCTTTTGCCTTTGATTGCTTCTTGTAAGTATAACATGATCAACCATTTCAGTTTGGGTGCCTTGGTGGAGCCGAGTCAAATGTACGTACTTTTTATTATTTTAACTTTTGGTGTAACGGAAGACGTCCATAAAATTTGACTGGCTTCTAAATGCGTCCCTTATGTGAGTGACATGTTCCTTAAAATATTTTTATTGTCATGATGAGTTAGGTTAGGCTTAAAGGGACGGATTATGGACCTCCTTTCTTAGTGAATGATACTGAATTCCTTGCAGAATGATACAGAAATGAATTTTTTGCATCACACTTTGGATGGATGTGTTGAAGTAGGTGAAGCATTTGGGCACATTTTTTGAAAATATTACTCCATAATAGTCTAGTTTCAATAATCTGTCTTTAGTTTGGAAAAAATTGATATTGACTTGTTTAATTCTTGATTAGTCAAGTAAATCATTGTAGGTTGTTTTTCATCCTTTAATAAAGTTCAATGTTTTTAAGGGATTAACAATGTGAACAAAAATTGACTAAAAAAGCAATTGAGAATGATTCTTGATTAACACTTACGATTTTTTTGCCACCACATTGTGGTTTGGTCAATTGTTGTAGTTTGATTTTTGACTTGTTTGTTTGTATGTATTATTTTTATTTTTGAGTACACGTTTTTTACATGAATTTTAAAAATATAATTTATATACTTATGTAAATAGGGATGCATTTTCTATAAATTTTTGAATGATTTGGCCTCAAATATTCAATTTCTGCAATTATTGAAGGATTAATGAAGAATTGCTACATGGCAATTTTTTGGGCTCTTGTGGGCACTCTTCCTTGAGGGTAATGATATGAAAAATATTTCTTTTAGGCTACAAAATTTGTGTCTTAAGAAAAAAAATTTAATTTTTTTTCTCACTTTTTAATGTTTTAGTGTAGAATTTCGTTGTTTGGACTGTATAAAAAGTAGGTTTTGAGTTTTTATGAATTGATTGATGTTTTTGGATGTTTCATTCTTTCAAAGAATCTTAGTAATGCAAGGTCTATAAGTTTTCCAAAAAGTGGATTTAAGTATTGTCATTTTTTGTGTGCTAGTTTTCAACCTTTGTTTTATATCATACTAAAAGATGCAAACTAAATTCAACATCTTCTAATTCTCATTGAATTTTGAAGTTGGGATATCTCCATGGATAAGTAGTGAAAAAAAATTGCTCCCTACTTTGACCTTATGGATCATATAGATGGTAAGGAATTTGAGTTTGAATTTCTTTGTATGTGCTTTGCATGAAGTTGAGATTAAGATTTTATGTTATAATAGTCATTGAAAATTTTGACATAAATGTAACTATTTTTTGCAATTTTAGGGGGTATAAATGCAAAGGAATTATACAGGTTTAACTTCTAAATGCTAAAAGATGAAAGATGATCTTTTTTTTTTAAATAATTATTTTTTTGTGTAGTTTGTGAGTTTATCTATCTTCACTTGAGAGAAACTTTTAATTTGGACAAAAACTTTGTCTTGGTTAATTTTTCAAATTCAAACACTTCAATGAGTATTCTATATGATTTGCCACTTTGGTTGAGGCATCCAAACAATCAAAGTCTATCCCCAAAAGAAAATTCTATAGGTATTGCAATTGGCAAGGATTTGATTAGTTGCAATAAATAGTTGATAGGACTAAATCATATATTGGTTATTCAACATGGTTATGTAAAATCTTTGTTTTCTTGGTATTTGCCAATTGATTATAAGGCTTTAAAAACAATCTTCCGTAATTTATTACTCTAACATTGTTAAATTTGGTATGTATGCTCTTAACTATTCATAATTACATTTGGTCTAAAAAGTCAAGCTTTTTTTTGTGTGAAAAGTTTAAAATGTACCACTTTGAAGAAATTATGCTTGACAAAGAAATTATTGTCTATCAGAATTAATGCAATAGAAAAATAACTAGAATGTATAATATCATATGCCGTTTGCCCAATTAGTACATGCAACACTAATTTATCAAAGTTACATTATTTCAAATGAGTTAATGTTGAAATGTTATTGTATTTAACCAATTTCATTAAACTGATAATTAAAAAAATTCATGCTCCAAACTCCAATTAGCCCCTAAAGGTTAGAGACTATGTTTTCTCCATAAATGCTCCCAAATTGTCATTTCTAGTGTAATACCAAAGTTTTGAAGAAAAACATTTTTGGACACATGTAACCATAAGATCTTGTAGTATGCTGGGTTAAGAAGATGTGAAAAAAATTTCAGAAGTTTCCACCATGTGGATTGCAATATATTACCGTTTAAAGTGGCAAAAAGTCTTTTTTTGTTCGTGCAAAAAAAACGGGCAGCTGCACTTGACAAGGTCACATTTGTATGAAAAAATGTCCAAAATGGTGGTTACTCTTTGGATTCATTCTTCAAAGCAAGTTGCCTATGTGCTTAAATTTTTTGAGATCCTTTGGAATTGTACAACATATATGAAAAAAATAGTAATTAGAAAGAAATGGAGAATGATTCAAAATACTAAATTATTAAGAATTTAGTTACAGAATTGAAAATGCCAATCCCATTGGTTGAAATGTTGTAATAAACAATCTACATCATATGATTTTATTTTTTTCAAAAATATTGAAAATTGACTAAGATAAAGAAGCCATAACTACCCGCAAACTAAAACTCCTCATAAATTTCATTTCATTAATCAAAATGGACTGATTCAAAGCTTTCCTAATACATATAAATCTAAAGAACCAATTTCAAATTTTTATTTCTAGAAATAGTGATTTTAAAAGAATTTTTTAAGCTGCTCATTGACCAATGAAAATTACAAATTATACAATAACTTTTTAACTATGTAGTCAAAAGTTATTAAAATTGTTGAGCCTTGAAGATACTCCTTAGGCACATGTTCTATGAGAATTTCAAAGAAAAAAAATAAAAATTCCATTTGTAGTGAGTTGTCTAAAATTGCTATGTTGCCAAAAATGGTGTTTGGTCCTTTAGGAATTAAATAGTTCCTATACTTAATTGTTGCATCTCTGAATTTTGGTTTTATAAAGAGATGATTGTTGATTTTCTAAATTTTGGTTATATAAACAAGCTCTGTGATGATTTTAGTGGCCTAGAGAGCTTCCACTTTGGAAGTTCATATTATTTGCAAGTTTTATCCAAATATATTTTTATTTCTATTTCTACATTCTTGATTTACAATCACTAGTACTGCAAATATATTTTTTCTTGAAAAAGATGCCTCCATCTTGCTTATTTTGACCTTTTTGGGGTGTTTTCAACCTCGCTACAAATTTTTTACTAAGGGGCGAGAGGCCGTCAATTTCCACCAATCAAATTGCAAGAATCCATGAATTCTTGAAATATCGGCCTCTCGACCCTTCACACTATAAGGCAGAGTCAAGAGTCCGTCGCCCTCCAAACTGACATTTCTGGTAGAAAATTAACTACATGTTGACAAACTCTTGAGCAAAAATAGAGATCCAAACTATGATCGAGAGTCTGTTGAATTTTTTTCCTAGAAAATCCGATTTGTTCTCTCTTTTCACACACTTTGTTATTTGTTATTTATATCCTTCTTTTCCATTTATACCCTTCATATTTCTTGTTTGATGGTAAGAGTATGTGCTGTGATTTTTTTTCCAAGGCCATGTTGGACTCCTTTCTCATGTTTTTTTTATTCTTTCTTTGAAAAAATTGACATATGGGTGAGATTTGGCCTTTGGGCTTGGCCTTTGGAGGCTTCACACTATGGTCGTCCAAGTTGAGAGGCCGTGCCCAAACTATGGTTGAGAGTCCAACAAAATGGGCTCTTTAATGGGCATTTCTTTGGACTCTCACCCAAAGTTTGGGCACGGCCTCTCGACTTGGTCAGCCATAGTGTGAAGCGGCCCTAACTCTAATTTTGTAGGCGTCTCTAATTTGCACCCCACCTATGGTGGACCCACCTACAACCGCCATATCTCTACTTCCGTCCTGACTCATGTACTGAAAGCGTACATTCCAAACCATAAAATGTCCCCTTACAGTACATGATAACAGAATTGTTAGGACTGGTCGACCTTCATAGGACGAATCCGAGCAGCCACATTGGTCCTCCCCAACGTGGCAACCAAGGAGGCCATCTGTCCCTGCGCATTTCGAATCCGGCAGCCACCGCATCAGCCCCAGCAAGCAATTTTATGGCGCCACCCACGAAGATTACAAGCCGAAGCTTCATCACGCTCGCCATCTGCCCATCCTGTAAACTCAGTCAGATGCTCCTTCCCATCAATCCGCCCGCCGTCGCCACTTGCAACCCAACCCAGCAGTCGATCAAGCCTTCGAGGACGCCAGACGGTGCACTCTTTCCTTGTTTCCGGCGTACCCATGTTGTGGACTGAGACCCGAATTTGCTGCTGCTGGGGAGAATTTCTGTTCTTGTCGAGTTCGCGAATCTGCCGGGCGAGAGACGGATTGGTGTTTGCAGATTTGGGGCGTGCAAGTGGTGTCTCGAGGGGTGGAAGTGTTGTGGTTGTTGGAGGTGGTTTGGGGCGGATTAGACCACCCACAGACGATGCCCATCATAGACGGGGTGGGCGATGAGTTGCTGTACACGGCGCTGGTCGTTGCCCCCGTTGTGTTCCTGTGCCGTTCTTCGCTGGGGTGAGTGAGTGAATGAGTGAGTCGCTCATCGGGTGGTTTCGATGGTTTTGGTTGTTTGGCTGTACGTTTTTAGGGTTTGAATTTGCATTGGGTTGGGAGGGGTTGGGGCAGTGGTGAGGGGAGGAAGTAGGGAGATGAGTCGATCTGGTGCCACGGTGCTGTGTTTCGTGCGTGTGATCTCGAAACGTTTGAATTCGAGAGGAAGAATTGGGGTCTGGTGTGTGTGTGTGTGTGGGGTGGGGGTGGGGAATTGGATCGCGGGTAACCCTAATTTTACATTCTTGGACTCTCGCTGAATGTTTGGGAGATCGATTCGTGGTCCTGCTCTTTCTAGGGTTTGTCGGTAGAGATTATTTGATTGACGAATGTTTGCGTGCTTGTTGTTAGAAAGTTTACCTGCGAACTTCTGCGCCTTGGTGGATTAGAATGACTACTAGATTGAGATCGTCTGTCCTTGTTGTTGGATTGGCATGTGATTGAACTTGGCTCAGTACCAGAGCCATTTTCTTGCATTTTTAGGAATTACATCAGTTTCTGGCTGGTGATTATCTGATTACGAGAGACGCAAACTGAACTTGGAGTTCTTGTCACCGAAATTCCTTCTTGTGAATTTCAAAAGTTTGGTCGTCGACTGGAATCAGTAACGACGCTGAGAACCTTGGATTCATGGCTGATTTTCGTAGATTATGAGTGACGGTGACTCTCGTAATCGTAGTGACATGTCGCTACCGCCACTTTTGAAGGTCATTGAAAGCGATTCGGACCGTCAACTGAATCCCTAAGTGCCCAAGCTGAAAATAGAAAGTCCACTTTGGAAGCTAACAGCCGATTATTGTAACATTGAAAACATATTTTCTGTCGTTCAAAATTGTAGGGTATGATGTCTTCTTTCTCAATTCTGTTACCTTTTTTTGAAGCCTCTCAAATGTTTTATTCCAACTCCAATAGATGTGGAAGCAGCCGCCACTTGTGGCCACTTCGGCACTGAATTCTTCAAGGAATTTCTCATCCAATTTGGCAGTTCTGACTTACGCTCAAGTGGCTCATGAGTTGTAGTGGCTGGAGCCGTGTCGCAAATCCTAGAAAGATGGTTGGAATCCGTCCTTAGCCTACATGAAAAATTCTACTGTTTCTCAGCGAGTACTGCACTTTTTTATATAACGAAGGTTAAACCCTTTGACCAGCCTCCGTACTTACCCGTCATCTGCAATAAGGTCAGATCGAACAAGCTAGTAGTGGTAGGACAAACGGTGATCACAAACGGTGAAAGTGGCAATGGTGATCTATCCTAGAACGATGGTTCAAATTCGTCCTTAGCCTACTTGAAATTCTTCCGTTTCTCAACAAGTGCTGCACTTTTTTATTTAAGGAAGGCCGAACTCTTTGATCAATCTCCATACCTACCCGCCATCTGCAACACATCCAGAACGAATGAGCTCATAGTGCGAGCACAAAGGTTCCTTGATGCTCAGAAGCTGAAAGTGGTAATGGTGATCCAATGAATGCAGGCAGTCGCTGAGTTTTTTGAAGCAGGGGGTGGACGTGGTACGGCTGTGGATTGGTAGCTTTTGGGGGGGCAGTGTGGCGACGAGGGAGCCTCTGGGAGGCCGTGGTGATCTCGCTCCACCACTGGAGCGCACCACGAGCAGCAGCAGCTTCGCTGCGCGCCACATGGAAGCGCCCCCTGACAACGACTGTTGTTCGGTGTGCCATGATTCCTTTACATTGCCTTGTCAGGCCAATTGTGCCCATTGGTTTTGTGGTGAGTTCCTCGCTATTTCAAATCCTTAAGTTCGAAGTTCTACACCCTAAGTTAGACTGATAATTATTTTTACCATTAGGTTGTCTTTCATAAATGTGTAATGATTCGGTTGATGTGTTCTCCTATTCTTGAGGCTTTGTTTGACTCTTCTTTTCAAACAGTGTTTTCAGTACAATTAAACCGTTTCTGGGAATTTAGACAACATCGTAAAGAGAATATTCACTATTATTCGCGAGGAAGTGTCGCTATGGTTATAGCGATCATACAGAGACTTCCCAATGATGCATAGGGAGGCCTCTGTATGATCATTGTGACCATAGGGACTGTGACCATTGGGAGGCCTCTCTATGAATTATAGATATGATTCTCTTTATGTTGCAGTTCTCGGAATAGTTTAGTTATACTGAAAATCGTGATCTTTGTCTTCTGCTACTCTTTCATTTTGCTCTTCCAGATGTACGCAAGTTATTAGTATGATTAGCATCCAATGCGTTCTTGGATTTCTGAATTTGTGTTACCTTGGGTCATCCTTTTGAAACTTCCTTAACTTCTCGTTCTGATATGGCTATTAATTCCAACGTGGCAGGAGAATGTATATTGAGGGTTTGGCAACATAGCTCAGTGCTGCAACCTTGCAGGTGTCCCATATGTAGGCGTGCTATCACCCTTCTTATCCCAACTGAGATTTCAGAGGATCAGCAAAATGATCCTGAGGTGGAGCGGATCATGCGTGACCTTGCTAAGTATAATCGTATTTTTGGGGGTGGCCCCGTCAGCTTTATGCAGGTACTCTATCTTAACTTCAGCGTCAATGTTTTAATTTGGCCTGGTTTGGTCACTTAGAGTAGTGCATTTTCGTCTCTGCAAATGCAGAATGCTGAATTACTGTTAATCCCTAGAGTCAAGTTTGTTACGTCGATTTTTTTTTAAATTTTTTTATAATGTTTGTAATTCCATTCACGTTTGTGTGAGTACTGTTCATTGAAATGGTTTTCCTCTCAATGCTGATTGGGTGGTAATTTGGTTTGAAATACATTTTTTTTTTCTGACATTAATATGTTTTTGCAGAGAGTTCGGGATATGCCTCTACTGCTTCGACGAATGGTTGGGGAGTTGATGGACCCACAACGAGCCATTCCTCTTGTTCACCGGACACGGATTCTGTTCTTTGTATGTCATAGTAAATCCTCTGGAGCTTACAAATTACGTCTCATCTCGATCATAACTTCACTCTTCAATCACGTTTTTGTTCCTTTCCGGTTTCCGTTTCTTCGTTCCAGCGGATTAT
The DNA here is from genome assembly GCA_951230915.1 of Antitrichia curtipendula. Lineage (NCBI taxonomy): Eukaryota > Viridiplantae > Streptophyta > Bryopsida > Hypnales > Leucodontaceae > Antitrichia > Antitrichia curtipendula. Next base: position 22,324,280 of record OX579638.1, on the reverse strand, counting down.
TTTTCCCTAGACCCTAACACTTGTCTTGTGCGCAGTTGGTTTTGCTGGCAGTATATGTATTCTCTCCTCTTGATGTCATTCCCGAAGGTATGTCCTTTGTTCACAGCTATCACCAACAAAAGGACTGTAGCATGGAGGTTATACTATTTTGTGTCACTTTAAGCCTGTTTAAATATGTACGTGTGATTTTTGGGAGATATATGTAGATGCCGAGAGATCGCTTTGGGTACAAGAGCCAAATCTGTTGAGATCATTTCTTTCATCACTATGTATGGTTTTCAAAGTCGTCGGTTGGGGACTGCTACAAGTAACATAAGACAACCCCATTTTCCATTCAAAGATCTGTGGTCACAGACATTTAGCCTAGTCTTGCTAATTAGTCCAACCAAGTGCATGACTAGATGAGTTACTATTGGAAAAGGGTCAGTACACGGTGCATGCTAAGCTTTCGAATGTCAGATTTCCTTTGGCTTTGTAGAGGAAACTTCCAAGTTTAGCATTGAATATATATTAACTTATTGGATTTGATGATGGCTGGACAGGCGTGGTGGGATTGGTGGGATTATTGGACGACTTGTTGGTGATCGTTATGGTGCTTTTCTACTTGGCCATGCTGTACCGATCCACTCTCGTTCTCCACCATGGTGGCCAACCCCAATAACAGGTTTCCTTCTAGAACTGGGTGACTACAGCAAGTTTCTATTGATGTGGCCGAGCTTGTTGCTGCGACTGTATATTTATAGCTCTCTCCCTCGGAGGCGTATGGCTTTGAAAGCGTGTAAATCACCAACTACTGTATGAATGGTATAGTTAGCACAAAGGTTATTTATTTATTTGATAGTTTAGGGTCAGTGGGGTATGCACCTGATCTGACCACTGCTGCAGCTGTACTGTAGAGGAGAGCGGATGCACAGTCAGTTCGCCAGTGGCAATGAGGGAGATTGAGTGGCAGTGATTTGTGACACTTGATTGAGAATACGATACGGTATTTTCTGTTGTCAGACTTCAGGCGTATCCCTCTGCACTGATTTGTCCTATTCGTGCGTGTGACAGTAATTTGCGTAAGGCACGGTGTTTTGTAGAAGAAATAGATTAAGGTAGTGTAGACACTGATCTGCAAATATGACGTTACTCTGTTGTGCCAATTTCCACAAAAAAGTAAAAGTTCGTAGTGATACTAATTCTGTTGGGGACATCAGTTGTGCACTCACCACCGGGACAAATCAGTGTACCAGATTGGAGCACTCTCTTTGATTTTTCGAGACCGCAATGCAAGCTGCGAGTATAGCTATGTTCACTTTTCGAGGGAGGGGAGGCGGTTGATCTGGAATTCTTTTGTACTCAGTGAATCCAACCTGTTTGCATTTGTTGGTGTTACGTGTGAGCACCCGTAGTTGTCACTTATTGGAATTCAACAACAAAAATTGATTGAAATTTGGAGAAAGAAATATTTTACTGACTACATTCAAACTCAATGTGTCTACCTCGAAGATAATTACTGAATACATTCAAACTCAATTAGTCTACCTCGAAGACAATTACTGAAAACATTCGAACTCAATGTGTACCTAGAAGACATTTTCTAACTACACTCCAACTCAATGTGTCTACTTAGAAGACAATAATATTAACTGTTGGAGGACACCTAGGCCAAATAATGGTTGATGGATGACTTCATTGTTCATTGTAGAAACAAAGAATGCATCTATTGGTTCAATAATCATGGCAATTTTGGTGACTACCTTGGTCATGGGGGATTGCAACCCGTAAAGGACATAGTCCTTGTGACCAAGGTAGTCACCAAATTTTCTTTGATTATTGAACCAATAGGTGCATCCTTTGTTTCTATAATGAACAATGAAGTCATCCATCAACCACTTTTTGGCCTCAAGCATCCTTCAAGGATTAATCCATAAATGGCAAGTGGGTTGGTTACTGTGTAAATCGTCTATTTTGGTACCATGTGCTTAAAAAAATGCAAAACCGCTCATTGGAACTCAACCTACTGTAGTTGCACTTCTCTCTTGCATGGAGAGATTCTTTGTCATTCATTGGTCGAAAAATGTCCTCCGCGGCGTTAAGGGGTAAAGGTCAAATACATTGAATGTCAGAAAAGGATCTACAGTGAATGATATACCGTCAAACTAGCAAAAGCCTCCTGAAGCCTTGAAGCCTTGGAATCTCTTTGCTCATCTATCTGTTCATCGTCCAGATTTTGGACGACGGAGCGCTACAGCAAGGGTCAAATAGATTGAATGTCAGACAGGCATCAAATGGGACAGTCAACCGGATTATGCACCCTGAATTCATATTGCTCATGTGCTGCTAGTGCAGAATTCTCATGCATTTCAAGTTCCAAGAGGTTACAAATTAAGCCGATGAAGTGATTGTCACAAGGCGGATTGACACAGTGGAAACCTCTGGTACTCATGGCAGCGGAGACAACGACGACGGAGGTTTTTAAACTTCTTTAAAGTCTCAGCCCTTCAGCCACGATAGTCTTTGGAAACTTGTCTCGGAGTCGGGTACAAAATTGATGCAACTAGGCCTACCAGGGAAGTCCAAATTCATGGAAACTCCACTAACAAAAAACCACTTCAGAGACTGTCCCTGTGGCAGCATTGAGTTCGGCAACTTGTCTTAGCGTAGCGTGTGATATTCCACACGTCCTTTAAGGAGCACCCCTCTCAAATTGTTTGAAGGAAATTTTAACACCTGAGTGAAGATTAGCGTACCGGACAAGATTGTCGGCTGTTCCATCCGTGATCTCGGAATTCAATCTCCGAAGAGCGTCGACGAAGTCGCTACTCGAGAATCCTGTTTTTTCACCAACGTCAAGAATCTCAAAGAACTCTCCTAGTAGTCCTCGATCTAAATTCTTACCTCTCTTCCTCTTGGACGCATTCATCGATTCTATCAGCTTTAAATCCTTGGCTAATACCATGAACCGTTCAAACCCTAGGGTACCGTTCTTGTCAGCATACCCTGAGGACTTCAACATGCTGCATAGCTCATCCTCCGTCACCTCTGGTGCCATTCCCAAACTCTGCAACTCCGAGCAAAGAACTTCGGCTTGCAGAGCAGGTTGCTGAGTTGTCTCTTCGGGATCTGCATCGTTCCGAAGAAGGCTCTCAAAGTATTTCTCGCACGCTCTGCGATACCTGGTCTCTCTTCTCGAGGCAGGCGTTTCAATAATTTCTACGAGGAATCGCTTGTGTTTGTTAATTGCAATTTTGGAATCATTACTTGTGAAATTGATACAGAGTATGTGCAGTAAAATCGGCCATACATTGATCGTAACTTCATCATGAAGTATATTCATAATTAGTATTTGAATTCAGCAAGCACTGCTCATGCATCTTCAGGAATTAGAGGAAGACGCTGCGGTTCGTGAACTTATAAGAAGCTGCGGTAGTGGTTATTCACCTTCTACATCGTCATTTGAATCGTTCGCTTGGCCAAGAGTATTAGAGATCCGAAACATTTCACGATCCTGTCGAATCGCCATGGAACAGTTTTCCGAAAATCGCTGCCTCCAAGAATCGAGTGCTTCTTTCCTGCCTCTGCATTTCGAAATGAGTGTTGCAAGAGGTCAATCATGATTGTGTACAAATTAATAAAACAAAGCTTTCTGAAAGATTGACCACTAGATTTGCATTTGTTTCCGTCACAGCTTCACTCAAACTAGACCACAAACTTCATATTACAAAATTAGGAGAAGTAGCTAGCATATAGAACTACAATCATGCAAGTGACAAGAGATATCGCTGAATTGCATGTATGCTGAGCCGTGCGCATTCAGAGAGTAGTATCCTTGGAAGTAGAGTCACATTAATGATGCAACTTCATGAACGAAGCTCACCTGAAGCTGAAAAAATCCTCGTCTGACTCGTAGGAATGATGTTTATGAGAGATCACGCGTGCGCAAATTAATTAAGCAAAACTTCCTGAAGCATGGAGCACTGCACTTGCATTTGTTTCCGCCACAGCTTCTCCCAAACTAGACTTCAAATTTCAAACCACAAATTTAGGCGGGCGATGTGGCAAGCATAGAACTACAGTACATTAATTTCATGATAAATACTGTCAACGCAAGAGATATCGCGGAATTGCTTGAGATGTTTGCATTCATAAAGAAATATCCTTGGAAGTTCTAGAGTCACATTAATGAATTCAAGCAGCTTCATCAATGAAGCTCACCTCAAGCTGAAAAAATACTCACGAGTCGCGTCGGAAGAATGTTTTATGAGAGGTCGCGCGCGTGCACAAATTAAGGAAACCAAGCTTTGTGAAACACTGAACACTAGAATTGAATGAACACGTATCCGACAGAGAGTCTCGATGATAAGAATTTCATCTTAACCCTTATGCTCTTCCAGGATGAATAGTCAGTGTATTCCTTGTTTTTCAGGCGGGATCCCTGAATGTCATCCATCATTCATCCGACACTTGAATCCTCCGTGGCATTACAAGGTTAAATTTCAAAGTTGTTTCTTAAGGGTGCAATCTAATTAATCGCACCAAGCCAAGTGACTCATATAAGTAATTGTAATTCCTCCAAAGGATCTATATTGTCGATTCATGTCCGTCAGAGACTCTCTAGAAGATTGTATGGTTTTGACATGCCAAGCTATTTCAAGAGCTCTAGCGAGCCTACTAGTGAGCCTACTAGAAGTACCAAAACTTTGACAAAACTTCTCTATAGCTAAGTACCAAAACTCTAATGAAACTTGTCCATGTCTTGTTTGAATATTTGGATAGACAAGAGCTAGATAACAATATATACAACAAAATTTATAAGCAAATTTTTGATTCCACTTGTTAGAGGAGGGTACTTGCGATGCCTTTTTAACTTGGATTATATGGTTGTTTAATCCAATGTCGTGGACACAAATGATGAAGAGCTTGTATGGTATGCTTGCAACATAGCTCAAAGGCATCCCTTCAAATGAAAAATAGTAAATGTGGATTCCCCAAGGTACACTCTAAGTGCACCCTACCAAAGGCACCTCTCACTGGTATTACAAGTACCTTGTTGGTACCTCATAAGGGATTACAGCTTGTAAGGATAAAATAAATGTTATCTTGGGGGACCTTTCAGCACTTCTTGGTAGTCCTTTAGAAAGCTCATATTTTCTCTAATGGTTGAGTATTCTTTCTACTTTCTATTGGTACATTACATGATCTTTTTTTAATCATCTTCAATACTAGCTTCAATATTAATTGGATAAATTGCACTACTATCATCTTCTACTAGATGGCTCGCTAGATGGATGGTTTAGTATTTAGTGCTTATGTAAGCAATAATGAAACATTTCCTTATAACAACATTTTTTTCTAAGTCTACCATTTCTCTAAATGAATTATTAAAGGAATACGGTCAGTGCTTTATAAAATAGAAGAAAATCGCAACACAAGTTGTTTCAATACCCAATTTATTCTACAAATTTTTTAAGTTTAAATTATAAGGGAACTAATGTTGACAATAGACTATCCCTTAATTGGACAATCTTGATGCTTAATTTCCATTTTTTTCTTTCAAAAAACTCTTTGACGTTCATTTATTATTCTTTAGTGCTTGGAGACTATGTTTCCCTACCACTAGTATAGCTAGTCTCTCTTTTTATGAAAGTGTAGTCTAGGAGTCACTTGGAATTATTACAAGAAAGACTTGTACAATTTGTTGTGTTTTGACTATTATACTAGAAAAAAATTGGAAACAAATTTCTAAGAAAAAAAATAGAAAATAGTATATTTTCCTTCCTTCCCCTCCCTCCCTCCCTCCCCCTTCCTTCCTCCCCATTTAAAAATAAAAATGATTTTTGATACATATGAAAAAAAAATTCAATGTGTATAAGAATTTTGTATACCTTATATATGAAATCAGGGTACTTTAGAATTATAAAAGAAAAATTATGGAAAAAAATCATATCATCTTGTAAGGGTGAAAAAAATAGTATAAATGTTTATTGTATTTGCCCTTTAGAATGGCTTTTAAGATGTGGGACCCTAAACAAACAAACTCTTCAAGTATGCCAACTAGTTAGAGTTGTTGGAGTTATTTCTTCTTTCCCTTTCATTGCTAAATCTAGATGAATCATTTTGAATGAGAATCTCTTTCATGGATACAACCTCATACCCGTTCAAAAATCAATGGTTATATAGCAAAGGTAATGCATACACTTCTAAATAAGTTCAACCAAAAATATGGTCACACTTGGTCTTAACAAAGAGCATTTAAAAAAGATAATAACCCATTAATATGTTTGACTCGCTACTTTTGCATTAATTGGATAGGATTTATAACATAGTGTAGGAGTAGCTTTAATAATAGTGGTATACGTTCACATATTCACTTGTAATTTAATCCCTCTGTTCCAAAATGATCTTCTAGTTTGACAAAATATTTTGGATTAAGCTTGAAAATAATAATTTTTAAAATCTATTTTGATTTGCAAATAGAATTCAATGCTCTCCTATCGTCCTTTAATTTTTAGATTTGGATTAATTTCCAAAGTGTAGTTTTAGAATGCTCAAAAGAAGGTTTTGTAGGGCATTTGTAAGGAGTACCGATGGCCATTCATTTGACCACTATAGCATGGTTCCCGCCCTACCTGTATTCTTATTCTATCATTCCCACAATTCTACAGAGTCCAAGTCATTAGTCATAGTCACAATATATCTATATATCCATTGTACTACAATCTTATACACTTTTTTGGTGTGCATGGCTCTCAACAACTTTCTTATATAAACAATGATACAAGCCATCAAAGCATCCCACTTAGCTTTGTTTTAAACCATTAGATTCATTTTGATACTCAATACAAATAGTATATATTCTATGCTTGTAACTTCCATGCAAATACATGTGACATCAACCCATGGTCTATTGTTCTTGTCTAAAATTTGTTAATAGTAGTATAGACAATCCACATTTGAACCCACAATCTATTGTTCTTGTTTGAAAAATATTAATATTAATATAGACAATTTACATTTGAAAATCATTTCTTAACATTTTGAAAAAAGCACCAAGAAGTCAATCTATAGGCCCTTCCTCCCACATCACAACCAAAAGATCATTTTGGGACAAAATATAGATGAGAACCAGAAGATCATTTTAGGATGGAGGGAGTACAATATTTCATATTTGACAACACCCTTGAAGTTTGTTGGCCACACCTAATGGGTACTTTTGAAGTAGATTTTTTGAAGTAGATTATTGTTGCTTGTTGCCTGTGCTTCAAGTGAAGCTTGTTACCTATCTCTTGCAAGCATTGACTTCAAGTTCAGCAACATGAGGAGTTCATGATTTCCTATTGTCTTCATACGTAGTCAATTTAGTTAAATTGGTGCAATTCTAGAGTCAGAAAATTGTAGCACAAAACTAGACGTAACTCTGAAAACTACGACTAGACGTGTGGGCTGACAATTCGGTGGGCTGATGGTTTTGAAGTCAGAGGGACTAGACTACTGGTGAAAAGAGCTTCGAATACTTTCATCAATTCTCAAATTCCCAATAATCTACCGGTAAAGGACAAAGTATCAAGCGCTTTCAACTTTTGACCAACGCATTGCGAGATATGATTGAAATGTCCTGTCCTCAAACCTGTCCAGACACATATGAACACACCTAAACCCCACTAATTGGAAACTTAGTAAATTTTCAAAGCACCAACGAAAGGTCATATTATCAGACCCAATCATAAAAGCAGATCAATTGATCAGCGTTCGCTAACAGCAATATCAAACTTCTGACACAAGCTCCAGATCACAAAGAATCAAAGGTTGCATCGCAGTGTGTCACCAAAACAAGTACACTTCGTTAAATTATTACTAACAAAATGAACTTATTAATGAAATCATTCTGCATTAAAAGGTTCGTGTGCAGGTCCTCCCACTCTGCTATTCTCTGCTAACTTATTATGTTCTCTGAAATCACCCAACTGGAAAGAGCACCCTAGCTAAAGGACAATGAGAAATCGTACCGAATGCTAGAAGAGTCGCGAACTTCTCAGAGGACAATAACCAAATTGGCATCCCACACTGGGAACTGGACAGCTGCATCCGTGCATCGAGTTACATGCACCTGTGAGGATTCCGTTCACCCTCTTACGGTGAAGTAAAAGAACCCCCCCCCTCAGGATCGGAGATTCAAACTCTGTAGTAAAACGCCCAATGTTTCTCTTTGGACAAATCAAAGTGGACAAATTTCTAGAATTTCAATGAACAGGCCTTCACGACATAGTGGTGTTTTCTATGAGGTAATGGAAGTGGACCACTTTCCCTAACCCCTTTTTGTTCCCCCTATTTGGGGAAGTCTGGCGAATCATCCCTGCGGTCTCTCTGAATGTAAAATGTAACCCCTCCATTACAACAACCCATCGTCTTCCTTCCTAATTCTCCCATTAGGCTATTAATGGAACACAAGCTGGACACTGCCTCCGCACTAATTCTAGTGCTCCCCTTTCCTATACTATCCACACGGCCTTTATGTCCAGCTTCCTACAAAATTACATGCAATTTTCATCTCTTAAAATCGGAAGTTGGGCTCCACCTCCATGGCCCAGGAAAACTTCGAAAGCAACGACTTGTTGAACACCTTCTCAATAGGTACCTCATGGCGCTTACACCAAGCCACGGTGATACGAGGATCCATGTAGTTAATCTTCGACGTACCCAAAGCCACAGTCTTGAGATCATCCTTCACACTCATATCCAGTCTCATCTTGTCGATCTTTTGCTTAGTAGCGGAAATCTTCTTCTGAATCGCATCCGGAGCCTGGTTCCTCTTCGGCTTCCCCTCTGAGTCTTTCAAGGGAGACTTCCCTTTCTTGGCCCTATCCAAGTCTGTTTCGAGCTCCCCCACCAATTCCTCCAACTCCGTCATTTTCCCTTCCAATCTCTCCATTTGGGCGCTGTGTCCCTTGGAAATCGTCCGCTGATGATTACACAGAATGGCCACCTCCTTATTAGCACGCTGGTAATCTGCAATCTTTTCATTGACAGTCTCCCCACTCGTATCCTTCAGCAGGTCATCAAGAGTAATGGAAGCATTATACGTACGAAACACCTTGGCAGTGAGACTAGGCATGATCCCCTTCAAGTGCAAATTCAGCTTGGTCGTGTCCAGCCTCTCAAAAAGGTCCGCCCCTTCCTTCTTACCCTTCTTGAACTGCCCTATGGCCTTATACACCCGCTCATCGACCTCCACGGTGTTGAAATACCGGATTGAGTCCTTTCCAAGGAAATCAAACTCGAGCGACTTGGGTGCAACGAGAGTAACGTGCTCTACTTTCAGGGAGCAACAACCAACAGTATCCGCCTCGTCTTCATCCTTCTCGTTCCCAGCTCGAAGAGCAAGGCGATCAATCAGATAGGTCGCCACTGCAATCTGCTTCTTCGTAGGGTCACCAGATGAGAAGTCCTTTGTGTATGTCGTTCGGATGTCGTCAATATACTCTTTGAGCATGCGTGCCTTCTCGTACTTCTGCATATCACTTTGACCCTTGAGGTTGCTACTGGCCGCTAAGAACACGTACTTGAACTCCTTGTTGTTGATGGGGTCGTTCCAGTACGCCAGCCATGTCACACTGTTGTCGTGCCGAATCTCCTTCCATTTCTGACCGGGAATTGGACACTCGGGAACCTCTGCATCCTTGCCGATGTTGATCACAATGTCTTTCGGCAAGATCCTGATTTTCAGCTTCCCCATCTTAGGATGATCGCCACGACCACGGAACAGACCGGGAGGCTCCACCCTGAAGTTACCCACCTTCTCCTTCACGCCATCGACCACAGCCCACATGTACTTCTCCTCCGCAGCCAGCTTCTCCTCTCGCAACCGCTTCTTCTCCTCGCCCGACATGCTCTTCTTCCGTTCCTTCTCTGCCGCGTGCCATTCATAAATGGGAGTGAAGTCACAAAGCTCAAACTTCTTAATCACATGATTCTTCCCAAGATAAGGTCTCCAATCCTCCCAGAAGTTTTTCAGGAACCTCTCTTTGGTGGCGTAATCCGTGTCCTTCATCACAGCGAACATGGTGGCAACCTCCTCTTGCGGAGGTGTGAGATCCACGGGTTTTCCATCATAGAGCATTCTTACACCGTGAGGCTCGTAGGGAGGAGGGAAGATCACGCCGTTGTGCTCCAACGTTTGCCACTTGACACCGTCGCCGCCTGTAGGCTCGGTTTTCTTCGTCTTGGTCGTCGTCGTCTTCGTGGTGGTCTTCTTCATCACCTTCTTCTTGGTAATCAGCTTCTGCACCTGCAGTTTCTTCTCCTTTTTCTTCGCAAGGAAGAGCTTCGCCCCGATTGCAGTTGTCCCCGTGCTAGACGACGCCTTGGATTTCACGGTCTTCTGGAGCAGGTTGGTGGAGGAAGCCATCCGTTGCGCAAGGGGCACATCATCCTCATCAATTTCCTCTCCGTCTACTTCCATCTTACTTTCGGGTTTGGGCGTTTTCAAAGAGGACGGAGTCGAAGGCTTACTCTGTGACGGTGTTTCCTTCCTGACGACTCCTGCCTCCTTCTTCGGTTCCTTCTTCAGTTCCTTCTTGGGCTCCGTCTTAGGCAGCGAGTTCTTCCGTTGATAAGTCAGAGGTTGCGGGACGCGTGTGATCAGCGGCTTGTCATCATCCGAGTCGTCGTCATCTGCGGCAATTGCAGCAGGTTTTCTCTGGGCGTGGAGAGCAATAGGCTTGTCATCATCGTCGGATTCACCGTGAGGCTCAGGGGGAACGACGTCCTTCTCTTTTTTAGGGGGCGAGTTCTTGATGACTTTGCCTTTGACCAATCGATTCGATAGTGGCATGTCGTCGTCCGAGTCGTCGTCCATGACCAACTTCCGGAGCGGAGGCGCCGAAGAGGGTTTGGTTGCTAACCCGCTTTTCCGCCGCTCAAATGTGCGATGATGATCACTACCCTCTCGCTGTGCGCTCTCCCGAATTCCCGACTTGGAACTTCCAGCGGTGCTCGCCTTTTTGGTCTGCCCATCCTCCAGCCTCTGCCGTTTCGGCGCTTGCACAAACGCTTCATCGTCTTCCGCCATTATATTCGACAAGTCCTTGCAGCAGCAGCTCGCTTCGCTCCTAGTCTCGGCTCCTCATCTCTTCGTTAACCTGAGGCTCCCACTGACACCGTAAACCATCGGAAAAACAACAACGAACTAATGCTGGAATCAGATTCTCAAATAACCAAATGCACCATCTGATTAATCAATAGAACCCCTCGAACCTCAAAAATAAAAGAAACCCCATCCTCACACTGTCTCTCTCGCAACAACATTCCCGTCCCTCCTCTCCATCCATCCCTGCCTTCCTTCCTTCCTTCCAACCCCTCAAGAAACTTGACCTATTTCCAAAACCCCGCCAATTTCACCCACGTCTCAAAATTCCCACAATTCTAACCACGACGAAATTGTGCCACCCGGAAATGCCCATGAAACAGAACGCAACCCTAAACTGCCCGGAGTCAAAACTCCACCATCAAACCCTAAAACGTGCATCCCGCCACCAGCAGCCCCGCCAAATGCACGACGCACTCAATCCAGCACCATCACTCACCCTAATCCCAAACTTTCCACGACCTCTATCCTCCCAAAGAGCTTCGTTCGGCACCGAAGAGCTTCAGCGGAAAAAGGCAGAGACACCCCACCCACCCCCCAGTTGCCTCCGGAGATTTGCGGACAAGAAAAGATGGTACGATTTTCGCCTCGTCGAAGAGATTTTTTTTCTGCAAAAGTCAGAGTTGGAGGGAAGAGGGAGGCATGCGACGACGACAGAGACGGTGATAATGCCCGGAAAGAGGAGATGGCTGGCGATGGAGATGATGAATCTGCGGTAGTCGTCAATGTCGTCGCAAATGGGGACGCGGACGGAAAGCAAGTGCGAGGAGGTTTGAATGCACGTGCTCCCCCTTTCTTTCTCCTTTCGCTGTCCCCGGTTGATACCGTGACCGTGTTGGATATATACCCTGCTCTTATCCTGTTTCACACTGCACTTATTGGGTTGATACCCTGCTCCTCCGGATTTGGTGCTGTAACGAATGCTATCCAGTTAACCTGTCGCTGTCTACTACAGTAGCGATCATTAGGGGGTTGGTGGTGGCTATTAGGTAGGGTCAACGTTATTCATCGTAGGGTCGTAGGTATAGGGACCTAATTCCGATCCTTTAAGGGATTATTTTGAAAAAATTTATGCATCGTGCTGCCCCAACAAACTATTTATTCACGATGATCTTTCAGACCAACCTCGTTATCGTTACTGTTATTATTAGGAAACATAGGAAGTTAGAAATGATTGACTTTTATCCCCAATTTTTTTAAATATTTATTAGAATTATATTTTGTTAAACATAATGTAATGACAAATTGGTATAGATATTTGTAAACCACTTTCTCAATTGGCTTTGTTCAATGCATTTGGATTGGAGTTTGGCTATGAATCTCAAAAAGAGAGTTTGTGTGCATTTTTTTTGGAAATGAATTGAGGGCTAGAAATTGCATAAGTTTTCTCACCTTTAATTCTCCTACTTGCAACCAAGTTAATTTTGCACTATTTACAAAAAATTATTTATGAAAATATTAGCATGGCTTGTATCAACTTCTGAGTATGTAATCAAGTGGTATAGAATGCAATTGTAAAAATAAAAAGTATAATGCAAAAATCTCACTCTTGGAAGAATTGAAGTTTGTTGACCTTGTTAAATAGAGTTTGGAAAAATCCTCTAACCTCTTTCAATCTATTCAAAATTCTAAAATTTTCTTCTACACATTTACTTTGTAGTCTGGTATATATTCTTTTACAATATCTCTTTCTAATGTGTTTTTTTCATTTTTATTTTTTGCCCTAAAAAATTGCACAATTTTCGAATTTTTTTTCCAAAATTAGCCCCAAGTCTTTGGAAGTTAAGCAATTCAAATAATAATATAACATGTATTATTGTATCTAGCTATAGGATTGGCAAAAAATTAAATGATTTTAAAAAAAATTTAGAAATGACCTCAAAAATGGGAGCTAGAAAACAAATAAATTAATGCTGCAAATGTTGAATTATTAGAAAATGGATTACATTCATGTTGAAAATTTCCCAAAATATGATAAACAAAAAAACAAAAGATGAAATATGAATGTATTGTTTAAAAAAAATAGGGACATGAGGTCAACAAAATCAATAATAAAATATAGAGCCTATAAACATTCAAAAATGAACAAATGGACAAATGAGAGAAGGGATGTTGACTAAGGTCCCTTGCCTCCAAATTACCATATGCAAATCTTAGAATATCAAATTGACCCTCTTTTTACCGTTTTCATATTTAAAATGCCAATTTTGTGAATTTGTAAAAAAAATAATTAATTTTAAAAGTGATTGTTAAATCATTTTTCCAACTTTAATTAATTATTCAACATGATAACCCTAATACCAAGTACAATATTGAGAATCCCAAACAAATACATATCATATGTGTGTAGAAGCAAAAGGAATAAAATCTTTAAATGAAAAAAAAAATGAACAGAAATATTAATTTTTTTTTTGAATTTTTATATGATGTGGCAATCCTCTGCCACGTTATGCAACTGTTGCGGCGCAGTTCCAAGCAGTTCCGGAGTCTGGAAATCCTGGGGAACTCGCAATCCTCTACAGGGGCTGAAAAACATGTAATAGGGATATTAGTGTTTGAAGTGACAAAAATCATTTTTTTGGCCCTGTGAAAAAATGAGCAACTGGACTTGACAAGGTCAGATCATTATGAAAAAATGTCCAAAATGGTGGTGCTTCTTAGGATTCATTTATCTAGACAAGTTGGCTATATGTTTAAAAAATTTCACATCATTTGGAATTGTACAACATATAGAAAAAAAATAGTAAGTAGAAAGAAATAGATAATGATTCAACAAACAAACTTGTTAAGAATTTAGTTATGGAATTGAAAAATGCCAATCCTAGTGGTTGAAATGTTGTAATAAACAATCTACACCCTATAAATTAATTAATTTTTTATATATTAAAAATTGAGTAAGATAAAGGACTTCAAAGTTTATTTTAGAGTAGAGAATCCATAACTGCCCGCAAACTAAAACTCCTCATAACTTTTGACTCATTGATCAAAATGAAATGATTCAAAGCTTTCCACAAGTACATAACTCTAGAAAATTATTTTCAAATTTTTGTTTCTAAAAAAAGTGATATATGAGGCTATAAGTTTTTACTTATATTTTCAAATGTCGTGAAATTTAATGCATAAGAAAGATATTACTTGTCCCCACCTTCTATTAAAATTTCAGTCTAAAATATGCAAATCTTCAGTCATAGAAACATGCCTACAGTTTCTATGTTGGCAAAAAATGCATGTTGGTCCTTTAAGGGTTAAATATATACTATCAACTTTACTACAAAGTTAACCATCCACAAGGAACAAGTTCTATATTTCTCATTTTTAACAATTAAAAGATACAATTGACAAAATACTTCTAATCGCAATTATGTCTCTGATTTCATTGATTCAAATCATGTAAAATCTTCAATGTGCCTATTCCCTTTCTTCAAGGACATTCTTATGATGCAAATAATCTCCCATGAATCCTTTATATGTAGAATAAGTATCTTGTAGTGCAAATACTCATTTGCTGCAAATCTATGTGTATAAGATAATTTAAATTTACACTATTAACCCCTATAAAGTCCAAAGACCATTTTTCCATCAAAAACTACTCAAAACTGCCATTTCTAGAGCAAAGAGCAAAAAATAAATTAAATGTTTTTTTTTCATATTTTACATAGGCTCTTGTACTAGACTAGTGTAAGAATGTGTGGAAGAAATTTTAGAAATTTTGACCGTGTAGATTGCAAGATATTTGCATTTAAAGTGAAGGAACCTAGTTTTTTTGCACCTTGCTCAACTCATTTTTGGGCTTTGAACCTTTTTAACTTAAAATTTTTGCTCTAATGGTTTTGAATTTCTAGTTTTATATGATGAAGAATTGAGTTGAGAATCTAGAAAAAAAAAAAAAGTTTAAAACATTTAGTTTCACTCATTAAAAAATTGTTAAGTAGATGTAGGTTCAAGATTGAAGGAAAAATTAAATCATTAATAGCTCTAAGATAGAATTGAAATATACTAATTGCAATGGCAAGATTGTTCTAGCAAAAAATCTTGGCCTTGTGAGACTTTTTTTTTTCTTAAACTGTTAAAATTGATTTCAGAAATGAATCCTACAAGTTATTTTTTCAAAAAAATGCTCTAAGTGCCCGAAAAATAAGATTGACCATAACTTTTGCATAACAAATCTAAATGGAATGAATCAAAGCTTAACATGTAAATAAAAATAAAATATATATGAAAAAAAAAAATTTAAGTTTTAATTTAAAGTTTTTTTGAGGATTTTTTTCTTCCCACCGAACTAAAATTTGGGGGTTTTATGCCATAACTTTTGCTCCCGGGCACCGATTGAAATAAAAATTACATTTTCGGAAAGCTAATGTGATTCTCTATCTTCACAAAAAAAAAATTCAGAAAATCACAAAAATTATTGGGACCGTAGGAGCCTGCCCAAAATCCATTCTGTCCCTCAAGGGGACAATGGGACTTTAGGGGGGTTAATACAATTTTGTTTGCAATGGGCTCACTCCCATTTTGCTTGCAATGGGCACACTTAAGGTAAGTGAACCCTTTATATTAATGCGTTCACTTACCTTAAATATGCACACACTAATAATTACAATCCATTGCAAAATTTGGAGCAATACCAAAATTGTTGCAAAAATTCAAAGCAATAGGTTTAATTTCAAGATTTTTTAGCCTCAATAGTACATACATGTCATGAACGATGAATTTTACTTCAGAAGAAACAAATGATCACAAGTATGGTATGGTAGAACTGCCCATAGTTGACCACTTAAGCAATTCCGTGCATGTTTTTGGAGAGGTATAATAGGCAATGTAAGTTTTCTACCATGTAGGAAGGTAGAAATCATGGAAATTGTAAATTTTTGGTAATTTTATGCCTTGAATTGTAGATACTATGAATTTTGGAAACCTAAAATTGGTCTCGGCCCATACCCAATGTATAGATTCTTCCAATTCCAATCATTCAAGAACTATTTTCCTTCTCACTACTTTGAATTATGTGTCATGACTTGATAAGTTCCAACCTTCAAAAGGAAAAAAAAAATACATTCTAAGCTTTGGTTAGAAATTTGTTCTAGCCTTGGTTGGAAATAGCTGCACCCTACAAGTTGGGTATGAATCCTTGGTTGAAAATGGATGGTTCTACCATACAATGTGGAAAAAATCAAGAGTCAATATTATATATCACTTTTTATTTAATATTTAAATAATTTTGTAAAATATGGATTTCTACTTCACAATAATTTTCTAAAAACAAAAACAAGTCCACACTTGCTTGCTATGATTCATTTGAACTTTGGAAGTAAAAATTTGTACCAAAGGTTTGCAATTTCATTTTTGACAAAGAAATCTATTTTCCTATGCTACAAAACTAACTCCAATACCGTAGCCATAAGGCAGGATTGGCAGAAAATAATTATTTTCAAGAATGCCCCCCCCCAAAAAAAAAATCAAATAAAAAAATTGCCAATTCAACAATAATTAAATGACCAAGTTATTGTAAGAAAATAAGTTTCCAATGTATGTGAGAATGTCGAAATACCATCTACCATCAAGTAAATTTTAGATGACAAAATGATGGAGATTCTACATTGACATTTAGTGAGAACGGATGGTGGAGAGGTCATTTTTATAATGAAATCCATTGTCCGTCATGAAACTTCCAAGAATATGAGATAATCTGAAGATCATTGAGCCTATTAATTTTAAGTATTTACATATCCCACATAGGTTGTTTTACCTCCTACCATCCAATTTGTATAAAGAGCTTGTCTTCTTTACCATCACACATATATAAATAAGTGATTTTTGGAGCTTGGTGTTGAATATTGTGGATTTTTTTGAATATAATGTTGAATTTTTTATAGTTAAGTTTTGAAGAGACAAAGCTACTTTGGGAACTTTAATTAAATATTTGACATCAATGTATCAACCATGCCCTGTGGGTGCAGTATATACTCTTTTTGAGTTAATTTGAGGGATTTAAGATTTTTTAAAGTTTATTTTTGATGTTGAAGATAGTGGGATATAAAACATAATAGAGGTATTGAAGCACTATTTAATTTATACATAAGTCACTTTCATAGTTATTAAGGTGTTCTTTATTGAAAGGTGATCTTTTAATATTGGTGCTTGATAAAAGTAAGATTTCAACAAACAAAATACCAACTTAATCAATAATAAACCTTAGCTTAATGTCTAAATATGTATTTTTCATTCCAAAATTTTCCAAATTTTTTATTTTCTTAGCCTTTACATACCAAAAATTCAAATTTTGAGCAGCGGATGATTACAAACATCTTCCAAGTGTATATAATTTTATTTTTTCATCCATCTAATTGCTTGAAGTTAGACTCTTTGTGCTAATTCTCCAACATTTGCCTATTTTACATTTTGAAGACTTGGTCTTGCAAATACTTTGTATTTCAAAAGGATAAAGTATGTTCCACCTCAATGAATAAATTTTTCATTATAAAAAATTATTCTTAAAAAATAATTGAAAAAATAAATAAAATAAAAACATCCCTCGAAACATCCTCAATTTGGCATCATTAATTTTGAGCACAAAGAAAATTCCTTCCAAAAATTATAAACGTTCAATTTGTTATCTATTTCTAAAGAATTTTTTTTAATTTTATTTTAAAATCCATTGATAAATATATCAGTAACCATAATAATTGATCCAATATGTTATATGATATGATTAATAAATCACAATTTTCAACCAAAATTAAGTTATTCTTTTAAGTTGTATTTTATAATATATTTCATTGAAATTGAACGTGTTGTTGATTTAGGAGCATTGCAAAGATGCTTTGGTCATTTATTTACACAATTCAAATCTATCTATTATTAATTAAATAGGTTTCTAGTAGAAAACTTGTTTTCAAAGACAAGCAAACAATTGTCTACTTGATGTGATCTTTGCTTGCAAATCTAGCCTAGAAATCTAACAAATTTACTCAAGATTGTCACTCTTGTTTGAAAATTTTAAAATAACAATAAAACCATGTCAATGATGTCTACAATGTTTGCATGGTGTAGGTGGCCTACTTAACCCCTAAAAGATCAGGGGGTGAGTATAGCTTTTGTTTTCTTAACTAGCTCTGGTAACAAGCATAATTAATGTGGAATAATTTTGATGATCATCATTGTTAAAATGAAAGAAGACTTATTTAGCTATCATATAGACCTCTAGTAGTCCGATTAGGTGTGCATACTAAAAGAGCATATACTAGAGCAAGAAGCTAGATTAATTGCATTGCACCACATTTTTACTACAAAAAAATACATTAGAGGATTTTTGAGGCCTCCTGAAGCCCGTCAATTTTCAAACTATGGGGAATGTGGGAACAACGCCAAATCAACACTCTAACGTGGCTAGGAGACAATTGCATCAGAAAATAATATTTTACTATTTTAAAAATAAATAGATGAAATTATTTTTTTTAATTTCTAATTTTTTCCTAATTAATTAATAACTTATCAGTGTTGCAATGGTTCATAATCCGGAAACAGTCTTTCAGAGGTCTCAAATCTCTCCTAATGATAGAGCAAAGGTGGAAATGATGAATGTCCACTACCAAGTAATGGACCTTGTCCAAAAGCAATCAATTGTGTAAACATAATGTCATCATTTACCCATTGTTGCAAATCCAAACTTGGAAAAATCCATCTATGACGAAGCATGGAATGAATAATCACACCTCCATTATTTAGTGGGTCTATGAGATCTATTTGTAGCCCTAGGGCTTATAGATTGTAGATTTCTTTAATAAACATGCCAAATATGTAAAGCACGCTTGTCCACCCATTGGCCAAGCTTAGTATAAAATCTCAAGTCTTAAGTTGTAGTCTTTAGATGCAAGTTTTCTACTAGTGGGGAATAACAATTCATATGATTTTTTTGTAATATTTTATTATTATTATATTATCACTATAGTTTGCAAAGTCAAAACAGTCAAATTAATTTAGTGTGACCATAAATATTTTCATAAATAACTATAAACATTGAAAATATTATTCTATAATATATTCACATTTTTATTATATAATACTTTTATATCATATTTTTCTTCCATTCAATTGTTTTGATGATTATTTAAACCAAATTCTAATAAGGTGTTCATTATGGCTTCATTAAATTTAAGTGTTATATAAAGATATTCAAATTTTTTTAATTATTAAATAATGTTTTGTTAATTCAAAAGTGTTATTTGCCTAGACTAATATACATTAGAGATGATTTTGGTGATGTCATTTGGAATATATTGTATCGCTTCATAATAAATAAAAACATTACAATAGTTCACTACTATTTTTTGAAATTTAAAGTTTCAATTTTTTTCTTTTAGTTATTTGATATTTACTAAAAAGAATTACAGATTTAATCCAAAAAAACCATTAGAATGGTTATAATTACATACCATTGAGTGTGATTTATATTTATTTGGTTTTAGAGTTAAAATAATGATAAAAATAACTTTTGATTTTGTCTTCAAAATCTATAATAATATCAATTTATACAAAAATGATTATTGCAATATTGTTTGATATACACTAATTCATTAAGTATCATAATTTTTTTAATTTGTAGAAATCAATTACATCTAAAAACTTTAATATACATATGAAAGGTTTTATAATATTCAAAATAATCAAATATTACAATTATCATATAACAATTTGTAATATTTTTATTTATTAACAAATGAATTATTTATCACAAATCTTCACATTTTTATTACATTTATTAATTTGAATAAGCTATTTAATAAAATTTGGTAACAATAATTTTAAATTATTAAAACAACAATTGCCTAGAAGCCTCCTACACATAAATTATGTGATATAAATTCATTTTTCAAGAATCTCTTTATTCAAAATTTTCACAAGATTTTGATTAATTCAAAATACATTATTTGGAATTTGTTTTGACAACCTATTACAGCTATGTTTAAACTAAACCTTATTTTATTTCTATATGAAATTTCTACAATTGAAATTCAACTAATTTTTTGGTGCATTGTATCTTATTTCATAAATATATTGAACACTATTTTGATTTCAAATTCAAAAAATTACAAATCTACCATCTAGCATCTATATTTTTTGAGGCAAATTAGTTAATAACAGTTCTAATATGTTCGTTTGTTCTTATAGTATATTGTCATGTTGGAGAGGTAGTGTGGGCTTCTTTTCATTTACCCTTGATAGTTCTTTCTCTTCAAGTACTAATACTTGTTTTGCTCTTTCCAGTGCAAACCTATCCCAAGATGACGACTCATCTACAAATGGAAGAAGCTTATGAATTCGATCATCAATTAATTCATAGAGATGACGCTGTTCTTTTTGTATTTGCGCTTCATAATCATTAAAGCCAACTCGCATGAACATGCGCATTTCTGTACAAATGTGAAGCCATTTGAAGCACATCTCCAACATCTCTTGGTTGCCAAGTCTAGACTCAAGACTAATGTCATTCAAAGGTGGATTTTCTAATCTAATTTGTTCCAATAACATCTCCATCATCTGAAAAAGAATGAAATATATACATATCAACTTCACTCATAACCATTTGATGCATACTTGGACTCTAGGGAAGAAGATTTGATGGTAAATGTCAATTATGCCACATTTAACCACTTTTGAACTTTGGAAAGTCCAGAATTAGTATTGGTCAACAGGAGAAAAAAAAATGGTCAACAAGAGATAATGCAAAACATCGGGAGATATAGGCAAAATATCAAGAGATTAGTACAAGCATCAAGAGATCTATACAAACATCGTGAGATCTCACAATGCTATTATTTGGAGATCTTTCGATGCGGTTTTGTCTAGAATTCATTGAATAGTCTAGAAGTAGTTAAATGTTGAATGATTCAAAGAGGCAAAAATGGTTTAATTATAATTGTAATTGCAACCACATGTTAAGTCAAATCTTTCTATTTTTTTTTTCCAATTACCATCAACGTACAACACGATTCTAAACAATAGATGGGGTACTTACTTCTACCTCAGCAGCTTCAGGATTTTCTTCCATTCTTGCAGTAGCTTTGGCTTCCTTTTCCAACCGTTGTTGCTCATATTTTTTATAGTAATTATTTATCAAAATCTCAGCCATAGGTCGACCGAGTTCTGTGGATATTCCTTCCACCACATCTCCTGAATAATCTGTGATTCCCTTCAACATCTTATAGACAACAGCATGAAGTAGCATTGTCTGTTGTGGTGGAATCTGGACCAATTCTTTCAAAATGACCAACTCTGATAGAAAATGTTGTTTTATCCTCTCACTCATGGTACTCTCTTCAATTCCTGTAAATTACCAATTATTTAATAGTTAGTTGAATGAAATGGCCACTATTTGTTCTTCCAATAAAATTGAATTACATCACTCACCATAAATAAATAAAATCAACAACGATTGGTATAACACTCAATCGAGAGTTTTAGTAGGCTTCAAGAACAAAATTTGGGAGATGATTTAATTTTTTTGCAAGAACTATTAATGAAGCCGACTGGAATTTGCTCACAAATCCCACGACCATTTTTTTAACATTTAAAAACTAACCCATAAATGTTTTAAAACTACTAATAGTAAGTAAATGCAATGAAGTGTGTTCCAGGTTTTTATAATAACGAAGGTCATAAAAAGCGACATTGCAAATCTGAATCCTAAATGTTTAGACTTGAAATTTGTAATTCTGTACACAAAAAACATTCATAAACCAAGAAAAAATAATATATAATAATTGTACATTTAATATTTCTTCATTTATAAATAGAAAAAATACCTTTAATAATGCTTGAAAATGAACCTTCCCATGTCCATGGAAGTTCTCCTTCTAATGTTGACCCTTCTTCTGGCAATGAAATTGGTAGTATGGTTGGTGGTGCCTTTCCCTTAGGGGGTGGCTTTTTTTCAAATAGTGGTGGTGGCGGCATTGGTGGTGGAGGTGGTTTCCATGCTTTTACAATAGTTGCAAATGCTTCAAGTTTTTGGTATGATGATGGAACATAGTACACACATGGTTCCACTGCTAGGTTTTTTTGCAAAAAATTGAATGCCTTACTAGTAAACATGTAATCCCTAGCACATCGAACCTCTTCAATAGGACGAGAGGCCTCTGCAACTCGATTCAGGGTGTTGACTAAAAATTCATCAATACCGCTAATCATCTCTTGGAAATACAATACCTGTGATAGTTTTTTTTGCAACTTCCTGGATATCAAACCATATGCACTTTTATTAGTATTCTTCACATCATGAACTTGGAAGTCAAGCCAATATGTGTGGGATTTTTAAGTTTAATATCTAGAGAATGGTAAAAAAAATAAACAATAATGAGAGACAAAGTTTTAATTATTCTTAGGTTGTTTTGCCCCGGAAAAGTGAACTTTTTACCTCTTGTAGCAACTAATCATACATGATACATCTTCATAGTTTAAATAAACAAATTGATATAGAGAAATGACTGGTCAGCATACTCAAAATTGTCTTCAGAGAAAGCAACTCCTTTAAAGAATATGGGATCTAATGTCCAAGGAGCACGTAGTCGTGGGGCTATTTGTAAAATCCAACTCTCCAAAAATACACCAGGAATATTAGATTTGAAGTGAAAAATAAATGTTTTCTTTTCACCTGATTGTATACTTCCTGATCCATTTAATACACTGAATGCTCGACAATCCGTGATGTGTGGACCTAATCAAAGAATGGTGACAATTAACACTTAATAACAATATAAAATTGATTAAAGACTTGTTGATGGTACAACAATTTATATCTCACATGCCCCCAAAAAATAAAAATTCACCACCACTCCTACTAGATGATGATATGTGATACATAAACAACTTCTTTAAAATGAGATGCATGTCCCATATGAGGCAATATAGCCTTGACATTGTGTGAAAGCCATTGTTGGAAGTAAGGTTAGAATACTAGGTGCACAACTGGAGGAAATTTGATTTTGAACATACGTTAAGATTGAATCTATGTCTAATTGAATGAATTGGAGATAATTATATAGATGTGTTTTCTATATTAATTATTAAACTTAGCATTCTATCTTATTTATATTTCCATTATTAGAATGACTACTATAGTATGATTCTTGTTCATGGACCTTGCACCTCATTCATATTGTACCATCATATAATTATAGTGATAAAAAATATACTATAGATATTTAATTCATTTTTTTTGCAAAAATACTATTCAATATTGAGGTGTGCACATTAGATGACATTAATGCTTGTGAGCTCAAACCTAAATGAACTTTTGAAGTAGTAATCAAGGTTTCCATTGGTCTCCGTTCCCAAGTATAAAACAAAACCGTCTCACCCACGTTCTCCAACAAAACTGTTTTAGTGCTTTGATCTCCTGTAGAGTTGATTCATAATAAGGACTCACAAATCTAATAAAGATTACACCAACGCTAATGTGTGATTCTAGAAATGCAAGCCTTGAGTCTAGGTATAAGTAGGTACCTTACAACCATAAAAGGTGCCTATAACATGAATGCCTAGACCCTTAGGCTCATGAGCTCAAGATCCTAGACTTGTATACTAGAATCCACATCCTCCCTGCATGAATATATATATTTTAATAATTTTTAATATTGCAAGTTTGTTTTATAATTCTTATTCTCCTAAAATTGCCATTGGGGTTAACTTTGTCGAAATAAAAATGAAGTTGGTTACTTTCTAGATTCAATACTTTTTAAGAATATTGTCAAGGAAAATCATTGCGGTTCTTAGAGAATTATCTCACAAGTAGAAGGTTAAAATCAATTTGTAGATTCTTACCAACTTGATTGACAAAGAAATGGTAGGCCAGACTAATCGTGGCAGCTGGCCCTGGGATGCAGGTTACGGTCTTCTACACCAAACAAAGATTGAATTTAATTATTAGAGTTTTCAAAATCAACAACAGTTTCATTGTGAAGCCACAGGCACTTTCATGGGAAAAATCTACGTCTTTCAGACATAACGATGGTACTAAGGTAGGTGGCTCTATAAGCGACATCTAATACAGAGGCACATTTTACTTTCTTCAATGTACCAGCATTGTACATTTCAGGAGGGAGTCGCTTTTAGAAACCACTGCGTTTCAACTTCAAAAAATTGTTACTAATTCCATGAAGGTCCAAAAAATATGAAACGACTTGGATTAGATGCCATTCCATTTTTCTTCCTAGTAAAATTTACTGAAAATTGTTTCAAGGAGTTTAGCTTCCCTAAAAATGCAATCAGCTCTTACATGGTTGCTTTAAGAGCCTCCTACCTTAGCATGCAAGCTATATGAGCCTTGAGCATATATATAAGTAGATATCTTACAACCATTGAAGGTACTTATAACATAAACACTTACAATACATGTATTTGTAACATAAGTATCCTAAATATTTAGAATATAAGTTTCTATAATGTAGACACCTATAACATAGATGTATAGTCTTCTAAGCTCATGTACTCATAATTCCAGGCTCATTGTATAATAGTGCCCCTCCTTTTCGACACGCTCTTCTTAAAAAGAGACATAAAATCAGCTATTGAATGTATACATTTGCTAACCTTGGGCACATCTGGCTTGATACAAACAAGTGGCAGTAGAGGTGGTTGTGGTTTGGATGGCTTCAAACGCTTTCCAAGGATCTAAAACTCAAGGCAATAACTTCAATAAGCATTTATTATTGGAGTATTGGCAACAAGAAATTTTCTAAAATAAATGTATGTATAATAGCTCAAATTACGTCCATTTTTGCAAAAATGATAGTACTAATTTGATTTTGAGCTTTCGTTTGTGTAATTTAAAAATTCCACTTCTATCCATGTGAAGATACATATCTTACCCAATGCATAATTTCAAACGAAGAATGTGCAAGCAAATTGACTTGATATTGATATTAGCAAATGTAGTCAATAATCAATTGATTTTGCAAGTATAAATATAGGCATAGTAGCCAAGAAGAGTTGGCCTTGCAAGCTTCATTGAATAATTCCAAAGGTGCTTTATAAGTAAAGTCTCCAGCATAGTCCAAAATCTTTTTGAAAGAAATTTGAAATGAAAGATGTATAAATACTTTAGATGAAGACTATATGAGGTTCTCTACAAAGCTTGTTTGTTTTTTCATCTCAAAACTTGACTTCTAAGTTGTTTTAAGCGACAAAATTGGTTAGAATTCAGATGGCATATTTAATTGCTTTCGGACTTTTGAAAGTCCAAAATTCATACTATTCATTGGGAGATCTCTTGATTGAGCATTGGAGATCAATCTGAAACATTAGGAGATCTAAATTTTCATCGGGGGATCAATCCAAAACATTGGGAGATCTATATAAGCATTGGGGGATCTCCCGATCTATACAAACATCGGAGATCTCACAATATCTGTATAGATCGTGCTTAGTCCAAAATTCATTGAATAGTCCAGAAGTAGTTAAATACGCCATTTACCAAATTTGATTGTTATTATACTCATAACACAGTTTCACCTCCTCTTTTACCAATGAGGTTGAAGGCACAATTGAAGGTGGATTGAATTTCATGAAATACAATTCTCCTCTTCGGCCTATAGAAAATTGATAACTTCATTTTGTACAAGCACAATTTAGATATAATAGAGAAATGATACTAGAAGAGGTTGGAAGGTAAGGTGCAAGTGAAATTACCAATAGCCCTGTGAAATCAGGATAATATGGTTCTATTTTTTCAATTGCAATAGCCATCTTAAAACAAAAGAGCTCCCATATACCCCATTCATCTTGTTTCTTTGATAAATGCGCCCATTGATCCTTAAAATACTCAAATTTTGGATTGTCTCTATCTGCACGTCCAATACGCTCAAGTGTTGAATCTTCTTTTTTAATGTTGTCCATCTTTTTAATATTTCCACCATCAATCCAAGGAGGTTTAGGTGAAGCTCCTTGTGTGGGTTCCCAAAAGTAATTACGCAAATTTTTTTTCCACTACACCACAATGAAGAATATATAAATTGGAATTTAATACTAAAAATGCTCTATGCTATTGCACTTGATTAACATAAATCATGAGCAATTATAGATGACATAGTGATAGATGTGTACCAAAAGTAAGGTTGTTGCAAAATATCTTAACAAGAAGTTACAAAAAAAATATAATATTTGATATATAAAACTAGTCTAAGATTTAAATGAATTTTCAAAAAAATCAAAGAATAGGAATTGTGTGAAAGTAGGCACATGGCAAATTCAAACTATAGCCATGGTTTTTTCTTATAATAACTCACTAGTAAAACCCTTCAAATGACATTCACATACTTGCCATTTTATAAATACAAAATAACAATTGATATATTAGATTGAAATATACAAAAAAGATTTTGGGCCACAAGCATAGATTCATACCCAAGGCATTTATTTTTGGCAAAATAGTGCCAGATTGCATTAGAAAAAAAAACTCCAAAAAAATGGTGACAAATTGTGAAGTTTTTTTGTTAGAAAACTTCAAATTAAAAAAGAAATCTTGGATGAAACTGCCAGATTATGGATGAAAACATAATTATAGATATGCAAATATGCGCTACTGTGATATTTTCTTTCCAATATATGGATGAATATTGAAATTTGGAACACCACTACAACATTTTATATTGCCACTTTGGCAATTCATAAAAAAATGAAAAAAAAAATGCCTTGTTCATACCACTTCAACGTCATCATTTTCATCTTCTAATAAAGCTAATATGCAACCAACAAGAAGCATTGCATTCTCCATCTTGATGCGGTGGTGGTGAATGCGTTCCATCAATAACTTAGGAAAGGTTTTGTTGAACTGTTTCATGAACCTCTTGTTCATGCTATTCCATTCTTCATAAAACCAATAGTAGACCCTGCATATTGCAAACACTAGTTGTTGCTATATGACAACAATTGCATGCTTTAGTTTACAACTAAATATAGTGTGTTTGCAAAAACTACCAATATTTAATTATGTCACATTTAGCGAGACAGACTCATCCACTATACTTTTTGAAGTATAGACTTGACAAACTTGAATTAAATTTTTATTGAAAATCATATGTTACCATTGTAATTATACCCTTTACTTTTCAAAAATAATAAAAAAATCATTTTATACTTAAAAGTGAATTTTGCTAATTTGTTACACTTTATGATTTAAGGGTCTCAAGTATCCAAAATGAATGATCTAAAGCTAATAATTATGTGGTCTATTTCCATAGTAGGCAAACATGTTCCTATCAAGGAACATCTAAAAATAGATCATTATTTTATGTCCTCCACATTTGTGCAAATAGGGCTTCCTAGCACATGCTCTTCTAAACATTGAAGATGGTTGCTTATTCTTTTGATTAAATCTTTTTACTATTCTTTGAAAATGGTTAATTTTTAATTTAAAAAAAAAAATTCATAGTTTTTACAATTTAAAATGTTGAAGTACCTATTATCTTAAGATTTTTCATTCTTCTAGTTTTCCTACTTACAAAAAAATTCTATGCTTTTCCTTCTTGAAAACAACCAAAGAGTACAAAAGTAGCCAATCATTCATTGCAATTATCATATATCCACTTCCCAAAATGTACAAGCTTTTTGTTACAACTACATTTCTAATTGATGTTAAGGTGGTGAGGAAGGAATCTTTCCCTTCTTTTACAAGTGATCGAAAAGCTTACTCAAGATTGTTCAATTCTTTAATATGACTTATTTTTTGCCAAATATGAAGACGCTCCTTAGGCTTGGTCTTAAGACTTGGAGGTGGGTCCCTTTTTTTAAAATCTTGCCACTTCAAAAACATTTTGGATTGGCATGGTGGCACCAACTCTAGCATATCACACTTGGGCGGTAATCTATGATGGACCTTTCGATTCATTTTTTCCTCGTAATGATTCATTTTAGATTTTGTGTTACAATTTAGAGTGATACTTTGATAGAGGGGCCTTTTGCCCCTTCTAGTTGTAGTGGAAAGTGTCCAATATTCATATTATGCACCATATTCATGTATAAGAGCCCTCATTTTTTTGATCAACTACCATAATTTACTTGACCAACTCTTGGTGATGGAGATGCCAATACAAATTATGCTCTAGTGATTACACAAAAGAGAAAGTTTGCTACAAATCTATGTATTTCTCTATAGAAATCTTTGCATGATATTCACTTTAAAAACATCCATGATTTATCTTGCTCCATAAGTACAATCCAAGTATAGAGAGCCTTCTTGTAAGATCTATAGGAACCATGACATAGAGAGATGTTGGCATTGTGGTAGTAACATCAAGGCATTATTAACATACTCAAAAACATTGTAATAGTACGAGAATCACAAATGGCTTATTCAATCAATCATTATTTATGCCTTTCCTCATCCACGTCCTCATCCAATGTCTTCTAGGAAACATTGTCATTGTGATAGCTTTAGCTACAAAAGGCAAGTAACTAGGGTAATTCCATACATGAGTGAGCAATCTTCAAGCTCTTAAAATGAATGTGTGCTTGAAAAATCAAGAATTGTTGATTCTAAAGCTTGTTTATAACTTACAACAACAAAATCAATGCAATTCTTTGAGAGTGATTTAAAAGCACTAAATTTTTTTTGGTGAAAGAAGGATTAAGAAAAAATTGTGGAATGGAGTGAACAACTTAGTGAATATTGACACCCTAGTACATGAAAGACCCTTGCACAAATGCTACATTTTATTGCACTCAAATGCCACACTTGCACATTGGTAACAGTTGGCAATGACAAATCGAAACATAAATCATCAATGAGCCCTTCATGCATTAGCAAAGTGTCTAATACGAAGTGATGTTTTTGGAAGTTGTACACCATTAGGAGCTCATAAGATCATATGATTACTACATCAAATGGATACAAGTGTAGGAAGAAGGGATGACAGGGATTGGCCACTTTGCGATTGTCATAAAAGTACTAGAGGGAGAATTGAAAAGAGACTACTTGAGTGATTTTGTTGCCAAAGTGATGGCAAACGTTACAAGCAAGAAAACCCGCAGAAATTGGTCAAAAGTTTGAAACGTCTCATTCAACCAATGCCCAAATATTCATTGAGGCGTATCTTCATCATATACACCCTTCATAATTAAGCACTTTACCGTGGGAATGAGATAAAGCTACCAATGAGTCCTTACTTATTCATTTGGTTTTATCAAGAAGAATCAAAATTTATTTTTATTAATATTATATTCATATTTCAAAATAACCTCTAACTATTTTTGATGCTTATCACCTAAAACAACAACTTTCAAAACATACTCTAATTAGACAATAATGTTGGGTATGGTTTCTATTTTCTATTGGTAAATTTTACTACCATCTTTGAGTGGCAAATTCACTTTGCTAACTCTAAACTAGAATTAATTACTCCTTGTCATTCAATCACTTCCTGCTTTGTCCCTCCCTACTTCTTGCAACTATTTATTATTGCCATCAATATACCTTTACAATTCACTCATACACACCATCCAAATTGATTATTCATTCATAATTCATTTATTAACACAAAGAGCTCTATCCACACAACAAGGATTTCAAAAAAATGGTAAATCATATTTTTTATATTTTTGTGATTCTTTTTTTCTTAATCTAAAATACACATCTTCTTTACAAGGCAAATAAATTGAGCTAAATTAATTATTAATTATATAGGAAATTATGGTTTCATTGAAAGAGCAAAATGATACAAAAGTTGGAAAGCCTTCAAGAATGTGTGATATTTATCAATTCACCAACCTTTGTGTTTTATCTTCTTTATTTGAATTTACTTCTACTTTTGAGTTTACTTATTAAAACTTGAAATTAAAAATCAGTTCAATTCAATTATTTACAAGAATAAGACTAATTTGCTTAGATATTAGAATTATGAAAAAATTGTGAAACACACTAATATTAGAATGTCATCCCACTCTCATCATCCAAATGCTAACACTGATTTGAACACATTCATCCAAAATCCATCCAATTTCCTCCAAACAGTGTGTGGGGGGGGGGCAAGCCCTATTCAAACCGTAGCACTATCTGACTAATATTTCGCGTTTTCTCGTGTTTTTCTGCAATTGCAAGATTCTGTGAGTTGTGCTTCGCCATAGCCACAGTCACGGTGACCTTTACCTTCTCAAGGTGTCCTCATTCTCAAGCCTCTTGCCCTTCCCTTGCATTCTCTTGCCCCCGATTCTCCAATTGTTTACAAATTGCGGTTATCTCCGTTTCTGTGAACAAATTAATCGGGGGCGAAGTGGATCTGGAATTTTGATATCGAATGCGGACCAAGGTTGCATTTCTTGGTTTTCGCTGTCTGCGCGTTTCTTGTTAGAGCTAGAGATTGTGATTTCGAAGTTTTGGAGACAATTGGTCGTGTTTCATATTTGACTGTAGAAAGGGCAGCTCGTCATGTTGAGATAAGGTGACTATGATAGCGCCTATCGCAACTCCGAAAGCTCCTTAGTCCTTACCACACCTGGTGAAAAGGAGGGTGGCAGTGGGTGGACATTTGGAATCTTTTGGTAGGAATCCGTATCCACTTGCCTCGCAATTTGGTTTCGCGATCATTGCTGATGTTGAGTGATGCTGAGGTTCCTGGACGGTTTTATTAACCACAACAGTACGTTCAAACTTCAAACGTTCTAATCGACTACCCTGAGATGAAAAGATTCGGCGGGTACGTGACCATTATTAGGGCAATTGATGTGCAGGTACAATTGATGCTATCAATGCTGTCCAAGTAGAGCATTGTAGCTGCTACCTGGTTAACTTACTGGTGACGGAAGTCACGGAACTCCTCATCAATGTATTGACCAAGGATTACGATATAATCCGCTCAGCATATCCCCAGGGGTTTGTGTGGCTCCAGATCACACCGTGCGTGGCGATCTGTGATACAATGGAAAGTACGTGATACAATAATACTGTAAGCGCCGTGGGAAGTGGGAACTGTAGCTTAAAGTATGCCTAGAATAAGGCAGGAATTCTTCTTGCTGCGGGCTCATAAGTAACGATTCTTTGGTCTTCATTTGACTACTGTCAATTTTCCTTTACAAGTTAATAAGTAATCATCTCCCAAATTTACGTTCGGTCTGTCAAAGGATGTCTGTATCCAGATATGAAGTGATGAAAGGGCTTCCCAGGATAACAGTTGGATGCACAATGTCTGCCTCTGTCCTCTGCCTCTGCTGTGATATGGGGCACACCAGTGAATGCGACACTCACCAGGGTGGCTCACGTGTCCCTGCGGATTCAGCATGCGGCATAATTTATGCCGCGGATTCGCATGATCAGGTTTACACACCCAATACGTGTTCGAGAGCAAGGTTTAAAGAGCACGTGTTCGAGAGCTGTGCTGCATGGAGTGTTGTAAATACTACGTACGTACATGGGTAACTTATATAAATCTTTTCAAGCAGTTGGTCATGGGTTTCATGGGTTTAGGCTTTTCCCTGTTGTTGAGTTCACAGCACCGTGACACTCGGATATGCCATCTGAGTTACGTAACAACCATTTTGATTATTTATCACAGAATACAATATAAAAATAACGCACATCGTTCTATCTCAGTAAAATAATCTGGGTTTTGTAGGGTTGGCTTCCAAAATTGTAGGCTGATGTCATCATCAATGACGCAATGGAGCTGAGCGGGGTCCGGAATCATGAGTAAGAACAGAGTCGCAAAGAAAGACTTGTCGTCTCTTCAGAAGGTGTAACTTTGTTGGGATACCTCAAGGATTGTTATACTGCGAAATCATCTCTCATCCTCTGGTATCCAGGATGCGAAGCTTGGAAATTCACTAATTGGAGAAATATATCTGCATTCGCAGGTGATGAAGGAATTGACTACAACTTCTGGACTACATATCATTAATCATTAAGAAAATCTTCCAAATACTGACCCAGTATACATCTTGTACGAGATGAACTCGATGAGGATCAAGGTATGCACACGAACTTGGTGCATATTGAAACCCCATCTCATTCACACTTGAGACAAAGCCTTTTTGTGGCATAGTTGCTTGCCATAACATTCTTGATTTTCATGAATGTCCTGTACAGTACAGCACAACGAATGTCAAACTTTTGAATCATTTCTTTGGTTTGCAAGCTTCATTGAAAAGGGTGAGTTTCTCAGAACTGCTAAAGAATGTTTTGAATCGGTTTTCTGGAACTATCAATTGTACATGTACACAGCGATTAACCCTTAAACGTCGAGGCGGACGTTTTGCGGCCGATGAATGACTTGCGGCCGATGAATGACAAGAGAATCTCCTGTGTAGGACAGAAGTGCAACTATTCATCCTCCAAATTTTGTGGGAAAAGGGAAGATCATGTGAGTGAGTGCTTTTGCATTATTTTAATCCAACAATTCCCACGGTGTCAAAACAGATGATTTCCACAGTTATGAGCCCGTCGTTTAAGGGTTAATTGTCGGGTGATGCAAACTAATTGAGCATAGGAAATCCGTTTGCAAACACAACTGCGAAGCACAGGACTGGAGGAGCGCGTTTCAGTACTACAGCAATCAAATCCCAATTCCAACCTAACTTGTTAGATATGCGGGGCCGTTACATTGATGAGTGCCTTCTACCAATGATTGACAGAATTTTGATTGGTAACAGGTGGATAACACAAAGAAGTAACATCGTTGATAAACGTTGACGGGGTATGCAACGATATACTGGCAGAAGACAAGTAAGCAAAATCAATTGGGAACTGCAGAACCAAATAAGTGAGTAAACTTGATAATCAAATACAAGATAAAATTGTCTGTACAAAACTTTCCACTGCGTGCTTCAATTTAATGGTTGCGTAAGACATCATGGTGAAAACATAACCTCCAAGGCTAACAATCACTACAGGGGAAGCCATGGGGACTGTACGGAAGATTAATGCCACCAAACTCTAATAGAGTGCCGCCAAATTACATCCTATTCTGTTAACAAATGATAAGTGATTCGCCGCTAACTCCCGTCCTCCATGAGATTGGTTCACTAAATTGAATCCTCCTCGCATCCTGCAGCGAACACCGAGCAATTAATCGACCGTTTTGGTGGGCATTACAAGATCATCCTACAAATCTCAGAGGCACAATACAAGCCTAAAGCGTAAAACATCAAACTGCAGCAGAGATTACGTAGACGGCAGCAGACCATTGACAGGAAAATTTTAGGAGGACGAATTATTAAAAAATACTTACAAGAATATCGTACACTTGAACACAACTCGGGCGCATATCGAAAAAAGTTCATTAGCCTCCTTGCTCCTTGTAAGGTGTCCAGATTAATTTGGAAGCATCAACATCCAGACCTCCTCTCCCTGCAGCTTTCAAATGCCGATCCAATAGCTTCGGATCGGCACAGATAACATGCTGACCTTTACGGTACTGGATAAGCTCCAGGGACTGCAGTGTGGTGATGACGTCCTCGGTCTTGATTGCAGTCATGTCGCTTAATTCCTGCAAATAAAATCACGAGTTCTTCACATCAGTCACATAAAACTAAGTTAAAATTCCTAGCTTATGATCAGGGATTCCAGTCGAAAATTGTCTTCAAGTACCAAAAATGATGTTTCTGTGCACGAAAGGGAATAATCTCTCTGCCAGGACAACTTAAAAAGTCTAAGAATCCAAACTCTTCCTCCTCAAATGAATTCACGCAAACACTGCACATGTTTAGAACTGAGACTGAAAGTTATACGTGCAGTCAGACATAAAAAGATTAGAGGACTATGATTAAGCTGGACAAGTGTAGAATTTTTACCTTGATGGACACATTGCCACGATGCTTCTTAAGGATATCAAGCAGTATCCGTGTCCAGTATCCCCGATAGCTGAGCAAACCAAGATCTGAAAGAGGACGTTCCGGAGTTCCCACTTTGCCCTCTTTCTTCGATAACTCATACGAGAACGCAATCAAGAATTTGCCATAGCCCTTACGCTGATACGGAGGCAGAGTCAATATACAGGCTAAGTTATAGCCTTCTTCAGAATGCTTTTCCTTGGAGAAGTATCCGACCATGTGGCAACCCCGGTCATCGCACTCACATAGAATATAAAACAGGAACAAGTCGACATCATAATACAAAGTCTTGTGATCGAGAAATAACTTGGCTAAGTAACATAAATTCTGACCATATATCTTGTTCTTCTTCCCATCGACTTCGAACATGGATAACGATCCCTGTCGATAAATTTCGTCTCCAGGGGGATGTTTCAAGTCGCATTTCCTCATATGTCTGGCCAGCTGCTCCTTCCTCTTCACGAAGGAGAGGCAAAACTCACAGAAAAAAAGCTTGTTGCAATCACTGTACTCCGGGGGGAAGGGGGAGAAATACCAAGTATCGATCTCATATCTTCCAAGCTCAATCTTACTGATGTTCTTCACCTTCGTAAACTCCTCGTGCTCCCTCAGACTCGCAGGATCGAAATCCTCATGCCCCTCCTCTGCATGCGTCTCCTCGATTTTACGCTTCTGATGACGAGTCATCTTGAGACCCCCGGCCTTGTCTTCAAACTTTTCATCGGCATCCGGTTCCACCGACTCCAGTTCAAGCTGGTCCAACTTCACCCACTCATCCAGACGCCTATTAAACTCATTATAGTGCACATAATACTGATAATCATCAGGCCCTGTGCTGAGCTTGCGACGCTCTATAACCTTCACAGGATGCAGTTTCCCGTCGCGCCACCTGCACAAAACCCTCGTCCCCACTTCCAGAGGCAGCGGTATCGTTTTCCGCTTCTTCAATCCGTTCCCTACAGTAACTTCATGGTGATTGATCGGCGCCTCCATCGCACTAGTAGCCGCCGCAGAAGGCAAATTGTTAACGATGGGAACCTCCTCACGTAGGGTTCCAGCCACCGTCTCCACTCCCATCCCACGCCCCGCAGGCGCATTTTGCTCTAAAGAACCCATGGCGATGATCCCGAACAACGAGCCGTGATGAATCAGCGATGTCGCTCATGCAAACGAGACATCCTCAGCTTCCTACTGAACTAAGAACGTCGCGAGACGTTGAAACCCTAGGACGCCATAGCCATGGCCATGTCGCGCAAACCCTAGTCGAAAGGCCTTCGGGAGCTTCGGGACCACCCTGCCCACCAATACGA
This sequence comes from Antitrichia curtipendula, assembly GCA_951230915.1. Taxonomy (NCBI): domain Eukaryota; kingdom Viridiplantae; phylum Streptophyta; class Bryopsida; order Hypnales; family Leucodontaceae; genus Antitrichia; species Antitrichia curtipendula. The sequence goes on along the minus strand of OX579638.1, from coordinate 22,289,030 downwards.
TAGTTTGATACCGTTCAGTTTTGCGGTGAGATAATCCCTATTAATAATTTCCCAAACAAAATTAAAGGCAAATTAAACACTTCTTATTTTTTGGGCAAATGGAGTGGGAAAATCTAGTGCCAAACCTTTGTTTTATTTCTAAGAAATAAAATTTGGTAATTAAAGATCATTGAAAATTTCAGCTTTCTTATATAATAAAATAATAAGCTAGTTAGAATCATGTCAGTCATTGGCAACTTGTGGGAATTCGCCTCCGGTATATCCTATATAATTGACATTTAAAATGAAAATATAATATGTACATATGTTCTATGTTTAGGAAAATAAAATATAAGGTAAATTTACGTTTATTGGACCTTACATGACTAGATTCTACATAAGACTCTTAATCTTCTTAACTTAAAACTTTTGTACTACCCATATTGATTTTATAATTTTTTATGTTGGAAAATTGAATTGAAAATTTAGGGGAAAAAAATTCAAAAACACACACTTATTTTCATTCTCATTCTTAAAAAATTGTTACGCAAAAGTAGGTATAAGATAGAAAGAAAAAATAAATTGTTAATAGTTCTAAGATGGAATTGAAAGATACTAATTCCAACAAGAAGATTGTTCTAACAAGCAAACTATACCTTAATTAGTTGTTGTTTTAAATTGCAAAAATTGAGTTAAGAAATGAATCCAATATATTATTTTCTCTATGATTCCCCAAGAAACAAGATACTTTGTAACTTTCACATCACTAATCCAAATTGAATGAATCGAAATTCTCCAGGTAGATAAAGATAAAAATATAATCTATGAGAAATAAATTTTTAATTTTTAGATTAAATTTTTTTTATTATTGTTGCTTGGCGAATTCTAGTTTAAGCTTAGGTTAATATAAATTTTGCTACTAGGCATTGATTGAAATAAAAATTATATTTTTAGAAAGCTAATGTGTTTTTTTATCTTCAAAAAAAGTTTCGAAAAATTACGCCAAAAATTGAGATCATAGGAACCTACCCAAACTCTCATCTGTTCCCCTATGAGACAATGGTCCTTTAAAGAGTAAGCAGATAAACATTGGATGAATAGTGAATCAAAATTACACGTTCGAAATAACCTAAAGTTGTAAAGATTGCATTATATTCATTTTATTTTAAATAGTGTTACCTATATTTGTATAGCAAAGTTGCATCAATTTAATATTAGTATAGTTAGTGATACTACTACAAAGTATACTAACCAACCATATGAATATTACTTGATCATTCTATGAATCACACAAAAATTTACTTATCATTTCATTATTAAATTTTTTTAGTAGAGTGAAATGTTTTTTTTATAGTTAAATAATAATAAAAAGGTTCTAATGTGTTCAACATATATTTTAATAAATTTCAAATTTATTTCAAGTTTTGTTTGAAACTTCAAATATAAAAGACACCCTAAAATATATATCTATTGTCCCATGAGATTTTTTGATTGAAGAACATTTCTATTGGCAATAATGTATAATTCAATTGAATTGACTTATTGGTATCAAAGAATTCATGTGACATGATACATAATAAAACTAATCAAATCAATCAATTTATTATTTAAAAAACTGAATAAAATAGGTGAATTAAGTATGCCAAATTTAACTTTTAAAATTTTAAGTTATTTTGAAATCACATTTTTGATAATGTCAAACTCTGAAAGACCAAGCTTTGAATATTTTGATGCCTCATTAAATACAAAATTTGATTCAAATTATCATTAAAAAAATTGAAGTATAGAGAAGCTTCAAAATAAAAAAAGCATTTCTATTTTCATTAATATAATCAAGACTCAAAGTCCAAAATCCATGGTACTAGGGTTTATGGATTTTATTGATAATGTTTTTACACACATGTGTAATTGTTTCAAATCTTATCAATTGATAATGAATAAATGAATTCATAAGAAAATTTCAAAGTATTCATTGTAGTATATAATGACTTTATAAAGAATTTGAAAAAAAATATTGGAATAGCATATCTTAGAAATTAAAATTCTAAATCTGTATAAAAATTGTAATACAATAATTAATTCTTTAAAATATAAACACATTTTGATTATCAAGATAAACTATTGTTTATTAGATTAAATCCTAGTGATCTTAATAAAAAATAAAATATTATTTAAAAAATATATTTATATATTTTTTAGAATTGTGATTATATGATAGTCAATCAATTGATACTAGCTATCATAAACAATCTATGGAAATCTCCCAAATCAATCATCTCAAAATTCCAAAAATTAGATTTCCAATTAAATCTACTATTAATTTAGGAAAATCATCAATGGCAACAGCAGCAATGGCAGGTGCCGCAGGAGTAGCTGTTGTCATGTATTATACAGGTTGTTATTGATACTTTTAGTACTTTATTTTTTCTTTTTGAATATTGAATTTTCAAATATTTTTTTTGCATTTTATTTAACAATATTTTTGTTTTGTTTTCTCATTTTTAGATATTGAATATTATTAAATGTAAATAAATCATCTAAAATAAATTAGTAAATACATTAAACAGATATGAAAACATCACTTGTTAAGTTATTTCAATCAATATTTTGTAGAGTAAAAGAATAATAATTTACATAATGATTTTTAGGATGGGGTATACCTTGGGGAATTTTTAAAGCTCGAAGCTTTAGTGCATCAGATGAAGGTACTTCAGAAGAAAGAGAAGGAGATTTATTTGTAGGCGGAATTGCACGAGATGTAGGCAAACGATGTATTGTTGTGCCTATAATTGCACGAGCACCATCTACATGGTTTGAGTCTTTGTCTACAATTTCAGAAACACTACGATTCACTTATTCCGAAACTCTTGGAAAGTGGCCAATTGGAGACCTTGCATTTGGAATCAATTACCTTCTTAGGCATCAAGTAAATTTATTTTCAAATTTCAATAAATATATTTTAATTTATATCTATTTTTTGTTTTGACAAAAACATCATATAAGAGTACAAAGTTGTTAAATATATTATTTGATGTAACTGAAAAATATAAAATGCTCAATGATGTAAAAAATTGGTTTCTATGAACAGGGTAATTACCATGTGGCTGAAGCATTTATAAATGAAGAATCTCAACAAATTGATGGACCCAATATATTAAATGAATTGCAAGAATACTTAAGAGTGTTGCTCATGTGTATGCATTTTTCAAAAAAGCCCTTTCCAAATTTTCTTGAAGCTATTGGCTTTAAAAATGACCAAGTATTGCATAAAGAAGGAAAAGCTGGAGTAAGAAATCTATGATTGTATGTTGAATTTCAAAATCTTGAACTTTTCATTATTGTCTAATAAAACAATTAAATTTTAATTAGATATGAATTTCTATTACAAGTATTGGATTATTGTTTGTTAAATTATCTTGTTTCACAAACTCACAAATTAAAAAAAAAATTGTTGTTATTATTATTTAAAATTATTAATGAATTTAAACATATAAGATATTATTTAATAAATGAATATCATAATTAGATATCAACAAAAAAATTTGATATTCTTCAAATAATAATTTAAAAATATATATGCATTTTGTACAGTGAAACAGTAAATAAAATACATCTTCTTTATAACTTTGAATTGTAAATGCAACCAGATTTTAAAACCTGCATTTACAGTTCTCCTTGACCATGAGCATAATTGTATACTGCTCTTAATACGAGGGACCCATAGTGTAAAAGACACTTTGACTTCTTTAACAGGTACATTCACCAAAAAATATTCAAAACTTCAAATTTTTATAACAAAGTTTACAATACAACTGTACATTTTGATATGTGCAACCTATGTTATGTGTTTTCCACCTTTGTAATTACAAACAAATAATATGGAATCAAATAGGTGTTTAATAGGTGCAGTGGTTCCATTTCATCACACAATATTTGGTACGGATGGTGTTAGCAAATTAATATTAGGATACGCACATTGCGGAATGGTTGCTGCAGCACGATGGATTGCTTCAAAATCATCCCAAAAAATTATTGAAGCTTTAAAAGAATATCCTACATATCAAGTCAAGGTGAGATTTTAATTTTCAACTTATGTATTTTCATTAATTTTTATTTTGAATTTTCACTATATCTAGATATCTTTGGTTAAATTCATTCAATCATAATGTCTTGTACAAAGTAGTCTTAAATTAATACAAAACATTCAAAATAATACAATTATAGTGATCCTTGGTATTAATAATAATGTAATCTTTTTTACTAAATCAAAATCTAACTTTTTGGAAAAATATCTTGTACAAATTGGAGATATTAGAGATTGCAACCTTTTTGAATCCAAACAAACTTTTAAAATGATTATTCTTAGTGTATAAATATATAAATATTTATATTTATTAAATATGATTTCTTCTTGGATTCAGATTGTTGGCCATTCATTAGGAGGAGGAACTGCTGCATTATTGTCTTATATTTTGCAAGAGCAAAATGTGTGTAATTCACTTTGTTGTATATGTTTTGGACCTGGTATGATAAACATATCCATTAATGTTGGTTTATGAAAAATCTTCATTCAGTTAATACTAGACATACAACTTATAAATCTTTGTAATCAAATTGTTGTTGTAAGTTTTTTTTAATGTATGTAGTGTATAAAAATATTATTCAAATTCTTTTTTTAACCCTTAAAGGACATGAGACCGAAAAATAATCGATGGATGACTTGATTGTTCACTATAGAAACAAAAAATGCATCTATTGGTTCAATAATAAGAGCATTTTGGTTATTACCTTGGTCGTAGGGGCATGTCTTTCAAACGATAATGATGAATTGTTTGGAAAATGTTACAACCAAATATTTATGTTCTCATATTCTTCAAATTACAATTATTTGAATGCAGCTGCATGCATGACAAGAGAATTAGCAGAATCTGGTACGGGATTTGTAATCACAATCATCAACGAATGTGACCTTGTTCCATGTTTTTCCAGTGGATCACTTGATGATTTACGAGCTGAGGTGCGTAAATGTTATTGTATACTTTTGTTTCGGAAAAAGACTCGTGTTGCCTTTGAAAAATACAATGGAAACACATGCCTTTTTCAAAAATAGAGGGATTCTTAATTTCTAAGCTTTCAATTTGGATTTATTTTAAAAATTAGAGTGAATGCATGATAATTATGTGGAGTTTATATCAATTTTTTATACATTAAGAAGGTGATTTCAATTTCATTGTTCAAAATAGGTTACATCTTCTGCTTGGGCAAATGATTTTCGAGAACAAATTGAACGCACTCGCGTATTGAGAACAATGTTTAGATCTGCTTCTGCTTTGAGATGTCGACTTCAAACTATTGCAAGTATTTCTCGAGCTTCAGTTCCAGCTTCGTCAATGATGGTTTCAAGAGCGGCGCAAACCGGTGTGGCTGGAGTTGGTGCTATTTGGAGGCCCGTTTCAAATGGTACTCGGGTAAATTAAAAAAAAAATTGTGTTAAAAAGTCTAGCTTAGAAAAGAAATACCAATGGAGGAAGGATGGTACTTGCTATCAATATATCCAAAGTTGGTATATTGCAGTCAAAATTGGTTGAGGTTCTTTCATCTACAATCTTGTATTAGCCTACTATGATTGCAACCATTTTTTTTTAATTTCTAACTACAATTGTTGGAATTTTGGGTTGTGTTATACATTGTTGGAAAGCTATTGGAGAATAGTCATTTGGGGACTACAATCATTTTGGGATTGTACATAATGGTGGATAAAATAATCGCACTAGATTTTGAATGCAATTTTTTTTACTAGCTTTTGATATAGCATACTTACATCTATTTAGAGTAGTTAGTAAAACTACTCCAAATAGTATGCTCATGGGGTTTGCAGTTGCGGGTGCATAAAATGTATTTAGCTCCATGCATTGGATTTGTGCAGGGAGTTGTTAATTTCCATGGCCCATCTCACAACTCTTGCAAACCCTAGAATACCCATACAATTAAAGTGCACCCATAGAAGACAACCTTACTTTTCATGCATGCTAATATTAAGACCCAAGTTGTAAATAAATTGGTTTTATGCTACTTGAAATTCAAAATTTATTATATTGTATTGAATATTTATATTTTAAAATTACAATATTATATTACAAAATAAAAATGTGAAGTATTGGATTTTTTTGTAGGGCATAGTGAAACAAGCTATTGCAGCTGTTCAAAGGCCATCTTTAATGAACTGGGCATTTTCCAAATCCCAGCCTTGTGATATTTATGTTTCAACATCTGAGACTCAAACTGCAGACAATGTTCCTGAAAAATTCAAGCATGATGCAAAAACAATTGCTTTAGAAACAACTCTCAAACCAACAATTGCTTCAACAAATGAAGTAAAAACAACATTAGATGAGTTGATTTCATTGCCATCTTCTTCAAAGCAGAATGTTGAAACTGAAGCGGAGAAATCAAACGAATGTGCACGTAAGAGGGACTCATTATTAATAATCTGGATTTGAATTGTATTTTTGGATTTGTGTACATCATTTACTTAAAGAATCATTAAAAATAAACATGGAAAATTTTGTTAAAATGGTGTCATTTTGCAACTTTGACACTTTTACGATTTAGATTGTTTAGTCAAAAATCTATATCTCTCCTAAATAGCACTTTTATGGTTTAGACCGCACAATCTGAAATGTATACCTATCTTAGATGTCACTTTTAAGGTTTAGATTGTGCGGTTTGAAAATGGTGTATGGAATATGCCATTTTAATGAAATTCCCAATAAGTATCCTTATTGTTCATTTGAATGTATGAGTTGAACCAACTAAATGTGGTGATGGTTTTTTTTTATAGAGGATTTTTTCAAGGATACCTTGCAATGTGGATTTGGTTTATCAAGTATTGTAAGCAATGAAAACATGCGAGAACAACCACAACTTTTAAATGAAACTGGGGATATAAATGAAACAATTGCACAATTAGAAGTTCAAGATGAATTAGAACAATCTGAAGAGCCAACAAGTCCTACTTCTAGAATTGAAGAAATTGGAGAAGACTTGCTATGGCAACAAGTAACCCAAGAACTTGAACGCCAACAAAATCTCGCAGAAGTTGAAACTCAACTCGTACGTGAAGAAGAAGCAAAAGTTGCCAAAGAAATTATCAAAGAAGAAGAAAATGTAGTATCTGCTGTAGCTACCGAGATTGGAAAGGTATGACTATTTTATACTTTATTAAATATTGATCAAATCTCCAATATAATTATGTTATTTATGTTTTAATTAAAAACTTAGTATTAGTACTGAAGTTAAACTATGCATTTTTTTGTAGGAGAAAGCAAAATCAACTGTTCAAATAGACAATACAAAACATTTTTTTCCACCTGGGCAGATTATGCATATGGTTGGCCCTCGATCAACTAAATTAGAAAATCAAATACAAAATTTTGATCTTCAAAAACAACAAATAGGCCTATATTTGACAAAGAGAATTTTATATGGAAAAATTCGATTATCAAAGACAATGGTTCATGATCATTATATGCCAACATACAAACAAATGATAGAATCCATGATTGAACAATTGGAAACACAAATTCTTGCTAAATGTGACATAGATAATGTTGAATTGAATCAAACTCAATAGTCTCTTTTAGATTTGAAAGAAGTTAGTTTCCATTTTAAATTATAAAACATGGAGGTAGTTTGTGTTTATGGGACAAACTAAGGTGAAGTTGGTAAAAATCATTTGGTAAAGTTCACATACTGATATAAGATGCAATTTGCACTTAATCAATTATAAATCTTGTAGTTGTAAATTTAAGCTAGACCAATATAGTAGATTGTTTAGGTGTTATCTATATTCCAATAATAAAATGAAAATTGAAAATGTTGGTATATATGTACATTTATTATAGAAATGTTTGTTTAATTGAATTATATCAAAAGATGTAAAAATATAATAATTATCAAATGATTTTCAATTATATAATTATATATTTTATAAACTTTAAGATCTATGCAAGAAGGATGCCTAAGAATATATACATTTTTTTTAAAAAGAATTTTGAGTTTTATTTTTGGTGAAATTGATTGTATTCTTCGCAATACTTATTTATCCAATTGTGTTTTAAATTGCAAGTACGCAAATGAAGATTGAAGAACATTGAATTTTTTCTTAATGTTCATTATATTAAACCAAAAATATACATCACTCGGGGAGGTCACTTAGTTCTACTACAACAAACCACGTGCGAACAAGTGGTTTCTAATAAACTATAATTTCAACCTAAAATTTTGAGCATTGTTTAATAATGACTATAGGTTTCTATTGCCAAAATTTCAAACTTAAATAAAATATGAAATGATTTCTAGAAGAGGTTGAAAATGAACTAAAATGGCATGTTTTTCAACTCAAACAATTATAGAGAACACATTTAGATGACCATTGAATCAATATTCAACTCAAAATGAGATTTCAATAGAGAGTTATTTTTAGGAATTTTTTGTTCATTTTTTAGACAATTTTTTCTTATATAATATAGGGGTGTGAAAGTTATTTTTCAGTTCTATAGTGTATCTTTTTACTTCAAAAATTTGTAACTAATTATTATTAACAAATAAAAATATCAATAATTCAAAACATAAACTTTCAAAGTAGAAAAATCTATTCATATTTTTTTTTTTTAATTTTATTTAAAATTCAAAAAGTAAATAGGGGGTCCAAAGTTTTGATCGCACGTGGTTTCTAATGGACACTCTAAGTGACCTCCCCGAGATACATCACAAAGAAAAATATTTTGGACAAGCTTACTATAAAATAACCTTTTTTTAAGATTAAAATAGATAAACAAATGATTAGCATAGCTTAAAATTACACTTGGTGAAAAATAATTATAATTTAAAAATTGAATGATTTTAGAAATAAACACAAAAAAGTCAAAATGTTAAAAAAGATGATGGGGTGCATGAACATGGACTTTGTTTCATAGCATTTGGACCTATAGTGTGAAAGTTATTGCTTGTCCAAACGCCACAAAAGAAAGCCCTTGCACTCCTTTGCGCATAAAGCTTTCTATTCAAATCAAGAATGCAACCTCTTACATTGCAACAAAGCTCTTGCATTCCTTCTTGTGTGAAAGTTATGAATTTTGGAGTTATTTTTAAATTAAAAAATTACTTCTACTTTTATTTTGGTTGTGGTAACAACACAAGGGTACACTAGTGTCCACTAAATAATCCGGTATCCAAGTCCATTCCTATGATTTTATAGCAAAAAATTACAAAAAATCTTTTGACATTACAATTCATATTTGCGAGATTGAAGTGCTTGCAAAAAATGTTGAAGATCCCAATGTTCTAAATCCAAGGTTCATATGAGCCGAGCTCCATTGCTTAACCCTTAAACAACAAGCTTGTCACCGTAGAAATCCATTGTTTTGGAACCGAGTGATTTGTTGGCTTAAAAAAATGCAAAATAACTCATTGGAAGTCAAACTATTGTAGAAGACCTTTCCTTTTAATAAAATTTTGGAGGATGAATAATTGCATTTCTATCTTGCATAGAGAGATTCTTTGTCATTCATTGGCCGAAAAATGTCCTTGATGTCATTTATGGGTTAATCCTCACTTCACACCCTCCTTGTTCCCTATTTGAGTGGATTCTCAAGCTAAGGAAAAGAGAATGACAACATCCTAGCCAAATTATGATTTTGAGTGCTTGCAGTTTTAGAATTGCTACATGAGAGTGAGTAGTTGAACCTATAGAGCTTGCTAAGGCCTATGTAGAAATATCACTACTTAGTAACTATATGATACATTATTGAAAGTAGCTTGTTTTTGTTGGCTTATGATTCTTTACTACTACTATGAAAAGGAATGAATTCATTGAAAGCCGTGGCTAACACTTTCCTATGCAATGAAGAAAACTTCATCCAACTTTCAAAATTATTTGAACAGTTGCCAAATCTCAAGAAAAATTATTTAATAATAGCCAAAAAAATTAATAATAATAAATAAATTGTCAAACCACCCCTTCCAATTTTAATCAATTAGTTAATAGAAAATATTTTCAAATCCTCTATTGAATCTTAGGCAATGAGATTAGATAATTTGAAATTTGCTTGGTATGTTGACTCACTATCATACCCTTCTGTGTCATAAGATGTTTATACAAAAATGTCACGATAAGGAATTTGACAATAGTCAAAAGTTTTTGCACACACAACTAACAATATCTAGTACAAGCTCCCAAATTCTAATATAAAATACAACATCAAAATTCTTTACTATGTCACAAATTAATTGTCACCCTAAAATTTCCAAAGTAAGCATTTGAGTTTGATTTCCATCATTGAATTGTCTAATTTTTTGTTGGATCTTGTTGGGATCAAAAGAGGATTTAAAATTCTCTTTGATATATATTTTTTTGAACAATGCATGAATAAACTTTGAATTTTTAAAGTACTAAAAGAATTTGTTTTCAAAATTGACCTTAGGCTTTTATGTTTAGAGGTATGACATTTAAAATGAAATATCGGTAGTTTTGCAAACATGTCACAATTACAATTAAGTGCAATTACCTTAACCATCAAAGGACCAATTCCATTGTCATGTGGTCAAACTTTGTTTTTGAGCCCATTTTAGCCTTATATAATATGTTTGAGTTTGAATTTAACATTTTTGTTATATGAAATTGTATGTTATCCATTAATGTGAAAATCTCTATTAGTTTTATAATAAATTATAATTAATTTAACTTCTAAACTAATAAATGAAAATAAATTGGTAAAATTAACACAAGTTATCTCATAAATTTGAATTTTTTTCAAAAGATAAATATAATTATCCATAAAGAGTACTTTGAAAATTTTCAAATAATAATTTTCTTACACCTAAGACACTCTTAGTGGTGACCTTAAGTCAAAGTACCATTAAGCTAAATTTAGCCTTTATATAATTGGTTGATATTTTTTTATAATTTTCGTATGTAAGTAAATATTTTTTCTATAGATGTTTTTTACTTTAGAATTTTTGGTAGAAAAATTCAAATTATTCTAAATTTTTTAATGTATAATTTATACATAAAATTATATCAAATAGAATAATTGGAATTTTGATCAAAGATTAATATTAGAATGACAATCAGGATTTCGTAATTTAAAATTGAAATTCATTTTAAAATAAGAAATAAAATGAAAACATACAATATATTGTGATTTGGATTTTTAACACATGGGTCTTCTAATTGCAACAACTCACTAAATTTTAGGATTTTTTCAAAGTTTTGAGATGGTTTAGAAGGATAACTTATTAGACTTTATTTTCTAAGTTTGAATCAAAATCAAGAATGAACACTTTAAATGCTATAAACAAGGTTGACCAAGACACATCCACTTTGGAGATGCAAGGACCTTTAGTGGTTAAGAGAGTAAGAGAGGGGGTGCTATTAGTATCTAAACTTTATGCTAGGAGCAACCTATGAGATTTGGATGGGGTGCTTTGTTGTTGATAGAATAACATTTTTCTTCTTATAATCCATAAAATTGCATTCCTTGAAGATTCTTAGGCTATTTATTTGTGTTGAAGCACTACATTGATCTAAAATGTCCAAATAGTTAATGTGACACTAATTCAATAAAAGCTGCATTATTGTACGTGAAGGTTTGATTTGGCACTCATGTGCTAAAATTGAATTTCTACATCAAATTCTTAGGGGTTCAAGTCACCATATATCATTCACAAGATGATATGTGGAACTTTTTTTTTATGTTTACAAAACTGACTTCATTTATGCCAAATCTGACCTTCACGTAAGGTACATCCAATTAGTGTATGTTGAAATATTACCATAAGTGTACCAATTTCCACAAAAATGAAGTTTTATGGTGACACTAAATTTTATAAGTGAAGCTACTAAGGTAGTGTGCTCTAAAAGCGCCCATCTTCTTCAAACCGCCCCTATTTTTAGGTGAAGAATGGAGATGGGGTGATCCTTAACCTCTAAAGTCTCAATTGTCCCCTCAGGAGACAAAATGGATTTCGGGCAGGCTCCTACGGTCTCAATATTTTTTGCGATTTTTTGAATTTTTTTTGTGAAGATATAGAATCACATTAGCTTTCTGAAAATGTAATTTTTATTTTAATCGGTGCCTGGGAGCAAAAGTTATGATACAAAAAACCCAAGTTTTAGTTCGGCAGGCAGAAAAAAATCCTCAAAAAAACTTTAAATTAAAAATTTTAAGAATTTGTTTCATATAGATTTTATTTTTATTTACATGGGAAGCTTTGATTCATTCCATTTGGATTTGTTATGCAAAAGTTATGGTCAATCTTATTTTTCGGGTAATTAGAGCATATTTTTGAAAAAATAACTTGTAGGACTCATTTCTGAACTCAATTTTAACAATTTAAAAGAAAAAAAGTTTCATAAGGTCAAGATTTCTTGCTAGAACAATCTCACCGTTGAGATTAGTATATTTCAATTCTATCTTAGAGCTATTAATGATTTAATTTTTCCTTCAATCTTGAACCTACTTCTACTTAATAATTTTTTAATGAGTGAAAACTAAGTGTTTCTTCTTAAATTTTTTTTTTCTAGCTTCTCAACTCAATTTTTCATTATAAAAAATTAGAAATTCAAAATCATTAGGGCAAAAATTTTAAGTTAAAAAGGTTCAAAGCCAAAGAATGTAGTTGAGCAAGGTACAAAAAAACTAGATTCCTTCACTTTAAATGCAAATATCTTGCAATCTACATGGTCAAAATTTTTGAAATTTCTTCCACACATTCTTCCACTAATCTAGTACAAGATCCTACTGTTAAGTATGCAAAATAAACATTAAATTTGTTTTTTTGCTCTTTGCTCTAGAAATGGCAGTTTTGAGTGTTTTTTGATGGAAAAATGGCCTTGGGACTTTAGAGGTTAAATGGACCAGTTTAGCAATTGAATGCATGGAGGAAGAATTCATTTTCTATTGCAAGAGCCAATCATTGTCTTTGATTTCTGCTCATCTCTTTACAAGTTGCAAGTGGATGGATTTTGGAAGACCTACGGTCACAAATAGGTGCCTATACCCTGAATCTTTGAAAATTTATAAGTAATTCAAAAATGCTTGAAAAAATACAAAACCACTTGTGTTAGGTTCCACGCCTATTTTTCTTTCTCTGAAAAATGATCTAAAAACATTTCTGTCCACGGAAGCCTGTCAAAAAGGAGGATCAGCCCTTAAATGGTCGCTTTAAGAGCAGGTTACCTTACCCCTCCCGAATTTGGAAATCCGAGTTGGATGAATTCATTTCTGACAATTTGTTGAACGAATGGCAGGATGCTTGTGTGATTGCTCCGTCATCTGCAGGCACTTCTGACGCCCTTCTTCTCCAGACTCATGGCCTTCTTTGACTCGTCATCACCTTCCCGTCACCCTGTTTTTGGCCAATATGGAAACGAGGGAATTTGCTTCTTGTTCCAGTTTCAGTTTTGCCAAATTGCCGGTATCGATGTTTCTGGAGCTGGGATTGCATCATGACTTTCGCTTGAAGGTGAGTGAGCTTCAGCCGTGGTGGTACAGCGGTTCAAACTCAGAGCTTCATGATAGTGTCCATGTGAAGCAAACTTTTGTGGGAAGCAGAAATTCTGAAACGCATGTTGGCTGACAATTTTCCTCTGAACCCTAACCCTAATTAAATTGAGCCCTGAGAGTCCTCTCCTAGAAAGTCTCGACCTTGCAAACGATCCGCGAGCGCTGCTGCTGCGAGTGCTTAACCTGTTGGAGACCCAGTCACTTGCGACGGCTGTGGCAAGCAGTATGCAATGGCGGTCACGCAACAGAAATCCGACAAGCTTCTTGCTGCATTGGATTCCGCCATTCCGAGGCACCGCTACAAGACGACCATAGGGATCAAGACCAAAGGACGAGGGTTTGCTCGGCCGACCAAAGCCAGTAAACTGAAGCAAATGATGCAAACTTCGCAGGCAATGCTTGTGGACGGTGCAAAATGCGAGAGTGTTGTCGTGCTGAAAAACTTGGCCAAGTTGCTGGTGGACCGCATCGAGGCTGCCTGTGCAGCCCGAAATCAAGCTCAGGTAGCAAACCCTAGGAGAAACCTAAACGATGATCTACCCTCTCATGGACCAAACTCTAGGGGAATTGCGAATCAGGAGGTTGGGAATTCACACGAGTATGGATCCAATTTAGATGTTGACGAATTGTGCTCAGTGTCTACACCAAAGAGGCATTCATCTTCTCTTAGTACTCAACAGCCTTCTCGACAACTGGGTGATGATAGTTCATGTCAATGCATCCAAGAAGCAAACAGGAGTTGTGATGATCCATCTCTAGGAAACCCAAACCATGGTAGCAGCAGATTCTGGGAATCCTCTAAGACTTGCAAACCGCATGGTTCTCGTCCGAGATCGCAACCAAACCCTAGTGACAGCACCTGGGAAAGGTGCAGACCGAATTATTCTCGTCCCAGTTCACAACCGAACCTCAGTGGCAGCATCTCTGAAGCGTTTGGAGGTGCAGACTCTCGTCCAAGCTCAAGGACGCCTTCTCGAGAATGGACAGCAACTCCAGTACGCAAAGTCGCATCACTCAGTTCTCGAATGCTTACTCTGAAGAAGGTGAATGTGGGTCTAGATGACTGTGAAATCAAACATCCTCCAAAAGGGCTACATTCTAAGACAGGGCAAAAGTTATGGTCTCCAGCTCTGCGCTCTCTGGTGGTTCACCAAGTGAAGAACTTGCCAACACCACCGACCCGGCCACCTGCTAATAAGAAGCTCGTCTTGAGCGGTAGCTCCAAGTCCATGCAAAAAGAGACGAAAGGTAAAGATGAGTGGGTACAGAAAGAGGCAAAGCAATCGGAAGGGGAGGAGCTTTTTGAAGCTGTTTGGACAGATGTGATACAGGATGTGTTCGATGAGGTCTTCGGAGATCAAGGAAATCAACCAAGCCATGATGCAAACAAGAAACACGAAAGCTATCAAGCCTCCAGAGCACCTCATGCTTCTGAAGTTCAGGCACAAAGCATTAAATACTCGTACTCAACTGACAGTAAGAATCTCTTCTCAAACAACCCGAACGAGGACTTCTCTCCGCGTGTTGTTCCTAAGTGCGTGAGTGTAAATAGCTTTTCCGCTGGGAGTAGGGGCAAACAAAAATACAAAATTGAAGGCAAGTTTACACTCACGATCACACATACAACTGCATTCCCCATAAAATTATAGCCTCTGGCTTCCTCGGGCACAAAATGGAGACACAGCATGCCTGTGTTGAACCACACGACGTACGTAGAACGTGCAGAGTTGAAGGTGTCCATAGTCTATGTTGCTTACCGCCACCATATAAAATAGAAGATAGGGACTGCATTAATCAATTCTTCTTGTGCTGAGCAGCAGGAGGTGCGAGGAGAGATGTCCACAGCAGTGCAAATGTGGACAAGCGCCATCTTACAGCCCCATCAACAAGCAGAGAACCTCCACAACTCAGTACAAAATCAGGAGACGTTAGCAGCAGAGCACCGGTCATCTTACCCACATTGGCCAAGTACCACATGGACAAGATCGAACGGTACAAGCAGTGTGTTGCAGAGAAGCAGTTGAGGGATGCACGTCGGTTTCAACAGGAATGCAGCAGCAGACCGTCGACAGCACCTGACCCTTACAACGTCTTGAATGTCTACACAGAGCGATATGCTTCGCAAAAATATTCCAAACCCCACCCCCAGCCCAGAAATCATCAGCATTTGCATGTGATTGGGATAGACGAGGAAAATTGAACAAGCTAGTGGTCACCCCCAACCAGCCACGTTCCATACCTGGCGACAGGGCACACGCAACTAATATGCACGAGAGGAGCAGAGCAATGTCAGCAGGAAGCATACCTCTTCAGAATCAGCCCCTACACGGATCTGAGATGGACACGATTTGCAACGTATCCTGCAAATTCAGAAGCTGTATCGAAGAAGACGAGATTTATGGACCACTAGCCGCTTCTAGATAGGCAAATAGAGGCCTTTATTCAAGCACACATCTTACAGTGTTTGCACCCTCTTCAAGAATATCCCCCCAGCTTTTCCAACATTGGAGTACCAAGAAGAGATTCAAAGAATTTACAGTGGTCTACCACTTTCAACCCGATAAAAAACTTGCAAGGTAGAGGAAACTAAAACCGATAGGGACCTGATTCCGTCTCCCATACTAACCCCACAGCAACTCATCTATCCATACACTTGGTTAGCCTTCACGTAGCAAGTTGGGTGGATGCACGAATTAGCTAAATGTCCGTGGTCACTCATCTTCGAATGAAAATGGGTGTTCTACTGTCATTTCTAGTGGTCTACAAGCTACCAGATTGAAGTTGCATGAAGAAATTCATCCATACTGAAAAAAAAATCGATCTTAACAGGTAAGGCTCCGGTACCCAAAGCGATCCCTCCACAGCTCTGTACTGATCTCCACTAAATCACACTCAAACAAACTGGTTAGAATGTTGAAAGTGAAGCACATAGTATCCCCTACCTGAGTATGAAAATCAATACCTCAAAGACCTGCTGGGTAATTAATGAATCTTACAGTTTTCTCCAGCTGCAATTCCTCAGCTGCAAAGTTGGTCAGAATGTAAACATTTCTCACAACCTCACCATTGCAGTCAATCCACATCCTTGTTCTCACGTTGGTGTGACGGTGTGACCAGTTATGTCAACACAATCAAAGAATTAAATCACAAGCCAGTCAAAACGATAGAATTTTCAGAAAACTACCACAGGGATCTAACTTATTACCAAGCTGCAATCTCTGTGATTTCTATTGTCTAAGAGGATTCATAATCGTGCAACATCTCAAGATCAACATCATTAAGACGTAGATGTACAGAAAGCCTTAAGCAAGGGTTCCAGTAAAATTGAACTGCTTCAGGAACTATTAGAAAAGAGAATATTCTCATTATGATGTTTGTCAAAGAATCCCTGAGACAGTCTAATTTTACATTGATATTGCCAAAGTCTCTAGTCAGAGATGTGTACTTACAGAAGAATGCGAGACAATGAAACAACTCTCCCCTAATTCAGATGTCGTGTGCTCAACGTGCGATTGAAGAATGGAGTTCAATTTTTAAATGAAGATAAAGAAAAATAATATCCTTGTTTCATGCCTCGGGTCTTCTAGCTAATCTGTAACAAGCCGACTTAGTGATTCTATCAGCTGCTTCAAATTGTTCCTCGTTTTCGCATCCCCGGTCACCCCACTGACATCTTTGCTGATGCTCTGCAAGTGCCCCCAAAGATGGCATTAGTGGTGGAACACTCCTCAATCACCTCAAACGGATCTCGGGAAAGCAGATTCATCAACAGGGTATTAAATGAAGCCGAAAGACTTACCTCAACATGCTTCAAGGTTTTCGTCAAAGTGGAAACTGAGTCTCGCAGCAATTCCGTGTTATCCGAGGTCAACACCGATTTGTTTAGATTACTGCAATGAGAAACATGAAACTTAGACAAGAATAATGTTTGAGATTGACTAACAGACACGCTTTCAATGTGGTTAATCCAAGAAACTCAGGAGACCATGATAATTTTCCAGCACAAAAACTGTTGAGCACAAACATGGCCATCATGGAGTTTATCAATATTCATCTATAAATCTGATTAAAAAAATAGGACATGGGACGACACGTCTTCTTTGACGTCACCATTACATCATGCTAACTTGATCCTAGAAGCAAGCTGCCAAAGCTGAATTTCTACAATCTCAGCGTGAATCATTCAAGTCTAGTCCTAAAATTTTCATTTAATTACTCATGATTTCTGAATGGTTTCATTGGCAAAAGGCCGTGCTTAACCACTTTGTGCCCAAATGGCCAAAAGTGTCCGCTTTTATAAATTACAGGAGTTGAAGTAAATCATTTAAGAAGCTCCACGAAGGTAACAAAATGTACCCATAGAGAGAAGAAGTCATACCCTACATTTTTTATCTTAGAAACACGTTTTGAATTATTGGTATTTTACAGAAAGGAAGAAAATTAAAAAAAATCAGCAGCAGCAACATACCTTAAGTCACGTCCTGTCTCCGCAGCAACCTTGGTCAAATTCTCGAAGTCTTTGAGAAGCCCACCCTCTCGCACGTCTTTCAGCAACGGTTCAATGTCAGCGGCCATGGACTTCACCTGCACAACCAAAGCCCGAATCATCATATCAGTGAAAAAACACATCCACAACAAATTAGGAAATGTGCCACACTGGACCACATTCACAGTTTCGGAAATGGGAGAATAGTCTATTCTCCACCTCCAGAGAAGAATTCAATGAACTGGGAGAAATTCCCAGACACGGAGGATTTCTCCCAGTTCAACGAATTTCTGGCTCTGAGCATTGCTATGAGAATTAGCTACAAGAATTAGCTATAAGAACTGTTGACACGAGCCAAGTCCTGACATCTATACATACACAATCAACCAACGCCATACGGAATGCGTCACTATGAACCACTCCCACATTCTCAGAAAGGCAAGAAAAGCCGATTCTCGACCTCAAGAGGAGAATTTCCTTCATGGGAGGATTGAAGGCTACCTTCAAGAGCAACAACAAACACACGCAAGAGAAAATCTGTCACTGTAGACCCTTTCCACATTCAAGGAAGTGAGGGAATAGGTCCCTTCTCGGAGAATTCCCTGAAATGATAGAATTGCCTGCGACGTTCAAGAGCAATGACCTGGCATCTTCGTATCCACAAAAACAACATAATAGCAAATAAGCCATTCTTAAATTCCCAAAAATGAGAGAGAAGTCAATTCTCGACTTCCAGAAGAGAAACCTCTGATGAGGAAGAATTGCTGGCTAGCTTCAAGAGCAAGGGCGTGGCAAATTCACATTCACAACAAACAAACAAACATAACAGAACAGAACACGAAATGTGACAATTCCCACAGTCCCAGAAACGATAGAGTTGTCGATTCTCAAGAAGAGAACACTCTTGAATGGGAGAACAGGCTACCTTCAAGAGTAAAGGCCTGGCATCTTCACATCCACAATATAACAAACATAATACCAACTGCACCATTCCTACATTCCCCCCAAATGAGAGTAGTCAATTCTCGACCTCCAGAAGAGAATCCTCTGAAATGGGAGATTGCTAGCTACCTTCAAGAGCAAGAGCCTGACAAACTCACATCCACAACAGACAAAACGAAATAAGACTATTCCCACATTCCCAGCAAAGAGAGAGTCGTCGATTCTCCAAAAGAGACTCCTCTGCAATGGGAAAACGGGCTACCTTCAAGAGTAAGGGCCTGACAAATTCACATCCACAACAAAGAAACAAAGAAACGAAGAATCAAAATGAGAAATGTGACCATTCCTACATTCCCAGAGAGAAGAAAGTTGACAATTCTCCACCTCCAGAAGAGAATCCTCTGAAATGGGAGAACTGTTGGCTATCTTCAAGAGCAAGCGCCTGACAAATCCATATCCACAACAAACAAACAAACAAACACAATGCCAAATGTGACCATTCCCACATTCCCAGAAACGAGAGAGTCATCGAATCCTCTGCAATGGGAGAATTGCTGCCTACCTTCAAGAGCAACGGCCTGGCATCCTGCACAGCTTCACTCAGTCTCTCCGCCATCCCCGCCATACTCTCCACCCCCAAATCATCCATCTGCCTCGCAATCTTCGTACAAATCCCCACCAACTCATCCAAGCTCACGCCCTGCTTCCCTTTAATCCTCTCCCTATCACACACAATCACCCCCTCCGCAGCACATCCAGGATCCAGTGGCCCCACGGTCGGCAGCGGCAGCGGCACCATCGGCGTGACATCGATCAAGGTCTCACTAATCAGCCCGCTCTGATTCACCTCCACAAGGGCGTTTCGTGGCACCACAATCCCCGTATCCGAAAGCTCCACCACCACGTCGATGCGCTCCAGACTGGGCCGCACTTGGACCACATTGCCCACGTCCACGCCGCGAATGCGCACAGGGGTGCCGACGGTGATCCCCTGCGCCTGCTGAAACTCAAACACGGCGGTGTATTTTCGAGTATTGGCGCGGATTTGCTTCCCCTTCACCCACACGAGCGTGATGGCGAGGATGACGACGCCGGAGAGAAGGAACAAGCCAACGCCGCCTTCCCAGACGCTGCGCTTGCCGTAGCCGAAGTTGCCTAATGGACGGAGAACTTGTTGCAAAACAGCGCTGGGGAAGCGGAGGAAGGTATCTAGAGGGGAAGAGGAAGGGGGCTTGGGGGAGGTAGGGGCCGTCGAGTCGCTGCTGGTGTTGTTGCTGGCTACATTTGCCCTAATGGAAGAAAACACAAGCTTGTAGACGAAGATTTGGCTAGTAGGTTTGCGTACTGTGATCAATCCCTGACCGAGTCCATGTTTAAAAGCTAAAGGAGGAGTGGTGAGCGCTGGGCGAGCGAGCAAGCCACGCATTTGAGCGGCGACGGGACTAGCAGCGAGAATTCCAGCCACGCCGCTAGAGCTCGCCGAAAAGGAACATAAGGTGTGCGATGAGAATTCCATAACGCCCTCCCGTCACAACAACAAAACCGCAAGAATCGCAATCCCACAAAGAAGAATATTGTATCCCCGAAATCGCAATCCCGCGAGGAGAAGAATGTGTCCCCGCAATGGCAATTTCACCTGGAGAATGAATATGTCCCTGCAATCCCCACTGGAAAATATGTTCCAGCAATCTGACTTCCTACAGAGTTTCAAGCTCGCGAGAAAACGCCATTCCAGAAGGCGCAGCTGGAATTTGGCCCAACCGCAGTCCGCTGATGCACAGGGAGACCCGAAGCTCGTCGTTGGTCCGAGGACGAGGACGATTGGGAGCATTCAACTGCGGATTTGGTTACTGCGAGTGGGGCCAACTACCAAAGATGCGGGTCATGCTGAGGAGATGCCCTTCAAATTGCCAAAAACAGACAGATGGGTCTGAACTTTTTGAGGATGGGATGGTAAAATGGTGTTTGCAATCCCCTGTGCAATCCATTTGCAACCCAACTAAGCAGCACGACATGCCGGTGAACGCCTTTCTTACCAGGCTCTCGAAAAGTAGCGAGGCGCCATCTGTGCGGCTACCGGGGTTCCAACACCGAAGGGTGAGGTGGAAATGGGGTGAGTTGGCGGGGTGATCTGGCAGGTAGTTAGTCTCTCCCTCTCGCCAGCTGAAGAGCTGGAAATTAGGTCTGCTGTTTCTGTGTTCAAAAACGTTGCGATGGAACTGTTGGATTGGTGAGTGTTGATGCAATTCATTATTTCAGTAGCAGTTTGTTTCGACGGAGAGAAGAATTTGTGTTCCTTATTCGGAGAATAGAGAGAATGTGTTCGGAGAATGGGAGGGAGATTAGTTGTTTGCCCTAATTTTTTTTATGTAGTTGATGTCTTTGAGAGAGTATGCATCCCCTTTGAGAGTCTTATGCATCGGCATTGCTGCTGCTGCTTCGTTACCTTCGGAGACCTGAAGATTGGCAGCCATGCCTCCGAGAGCAGATCCGAAGACGAAAACTGCGGCAAAGAAAGCTGAAAAGGGTAATACTTTCTCCTTCTCCTTCGCATGACTGTTGTTTCCTGTTTGTTCCACTGGACTTGTTGAAAGAATTCTTCTTCTTCTTTAGCCTTTGAACTAGTGAATTTTTTGTTCAAATTTTAGGCTTAAAATTAAATCAAGAATGCAAAGTAATCCCTTTGACCATTTAACCCCTAAAGCCCTGCTTGTCCCCTCGGGGGACAATTTGGGTCCGGGTAGGTTCCTATTGTCTCAATTTGAAGTGAATTTTTTTGAGATTTTTTGAGGTTGTGTAGCTTTGCAAGAGCTTTGTGGATATATAGTTTTTGTTTCAATCGGATGCCGGGTGAAAAAGTTATGGCACAATGAGCAAGAAATAAAGATTCTCGGGCAGCCCAAAAAAAATTACAAAAAGTTAAAATATTTTTTTTTGAATTTTTTTCCTAAAAGATTATGTTTTTACCTATACGTGAAGCCTTGATTCATTCTATTTGTACTGGGGATGAGAAAGTTATAGACAATCTTAGTTTTTCGGGCAATTTAAGCATCTTCTTGAAAAAAAACTTTTTGTTCAACTTTGAATGCTAATATCTTCCAATCCGTACGGTCAAATTTGATGAAATTTTTACTACATGATCTCAGACAAGTTAAGTACAAGATCCTTTGGTTAAATTCCCGAAAAAACAAAAAAAAATGGTTTCCTTAAGTGAATACAACAGAAGTGGTAGTTTTGAGTGGTTTTTGGCAGAAAACACCCTTGGGGCTTTAGGGGTTAAAAAACTCTATAGGGCATGGAAAAACTTATCAATTAATTTAATTGATTAAAAGTTTACCATGGATTTATCCTAGGTTTATTGTTACTTTTCAAATTTATCTAGTGTTTTGCACTCATTAGAATGAGAACTCCACATAAATAGGCACAAATATTTATCCCTAGGATATTTCCATATGCATGGGTTAAGATCATTACATCTTGAAGTGACCTACTTGGTAAAATTTGGGAACATAATTTTACAATAGCCTGACTAAGGTGATGTACCACCCACCCACCCACCCACTAAGGGTGAGTTTTTATTAGGCTATAAAGATCACTACATGTAGTTGAATTTATTTTAGGGAAATGTCACATGATTCCTTTATGGCCATTCCTATGTGCCTTCCCTCCTAAATTCAAACGAGTGAAAATGCAAGCCATTCCCATGTAGTTTCCCTCCCAAACTTAAATTAGTGAGCATATAGTGGCTTTCTTGCCATAGTTTGGTCCTGTCTCATTACAATGTTTGAAGTTTGGCGACATAGTGTGCTCGTGGAGGCGGCTCTTCATCTTCTAGTGTTTACATCTCACAAGAATGGCAAAGGTTTTTGGTTATTGGATTGTGTTTGGAATTTTGCTTTCCTTTTTTGCTCATTGATTCATTTAGCCTCCTTATTGGTTGTTTGCAAATCTAGGACAGTTGCTGAAGACACCTTGTGCATCCTCACTAACTTCACATTGACTTGTGTTGTGTTTTGGGACGGGCACAAGTGAGGCACAACCTTCAAGTCTAAAATTTCCACTTTTGTAGAATATGGAACAAAGTTTTTTCAACACATGGAATATCTTACTATCCTATGGTGCTTATGACATGAATTAGTTTATGTTACTTGGATACACTTGAGACTACAATTTAGAGATGACCATATCAATTCCATAGTGTATCTATGTGATACTTCTTGAGATTGTTTGAGACTGCTTTGTACCACTCTATATTTTTAGAGATATGTTTTGATTCTCGTCTGCTTAAAAAGTGAGGTTTTGAAAAGATGGAGCCCTGTTTCAGGGATGTCCTGTCTTAGTCTTCTCTCCTTTCAAATTTACAAAATTCTTAATTCTTGAACGTGGATTTCAAAGCGTTTTTTTCGGAATTGATCCTGTACTCACTGAGAGTTCCAAGTCACATTTTAGCCATTGTAGGTGTCTGATCTTCGAATGTAAGATAGGATGCGTTATTTCTGATCGAATTTCACCTACAGGCGTGACTGTGTTGGATGTGAGGTCTGATTGTTTGATCATAAGTGACATTGAGGCTGAGCACTAGTGACATCCAGGCATGGTGTTTGAATGTTGTGTGCAAAGTTAGAAGTGTTCAAAGTTCGATTTGCTTTATTTTCGAATCTGTGTCCTAATTTTGATAGTTGCAAACTCTGCAATGAATATCTATCTATGTATGCTCGTTGAGTAGGCGCTTGTTTTTTTTAGCTCATACTAACTTTAGTGATGGCTGCCATTTTTGACCTTGTCTATCCTTTCATTACTTGATTTGGACCTGACGTGAGTAGCTGCTTCGTCCGTGCAGCTCAATTTATGGAAATTGAAAAGAGAATGCAGCAAGTTACGGTTTGCATTTCGCATTCTTCTTTCGAGGCATTGAATGAGCGAAGTGGAGCTCTGATTAGGGTTTCCTATGGATGTACGATGACTCTCACCTACTCTTGTTGTAGACATGAAAGTACTACTCAATCCATTCAACGACTCGTGCAGGTGCAGAATTCGTTGACAGTCCTATGAAGTAGAACTTCGACATAGGACTGACTCTTTGTGTTTCTCTTAGTTTCTCATGAAGACAGTTGGAGTGCAGAGCGGCTGCTGAAGGAAACGTTGGAGACAGTCCGAAAAGAAGAGGAAGAAAGACTTCGACTTGAAGAGGAGCAAGCATGGCTGACTGCAGAGAAGGAGCGACTGGCCGAGGAGACAGAAAGCATGCAGCCCATGTTCAAACGCCGTGATGAAGCTCTCAGCAAGATTGAAGCAGTTTCCCGAGCTAAGAAAGAGGTCAGTCCCTGGTATCAGCCTCTCTAATATCACATCCTCTGTTCTCCCACCGAACGTACAAAACTCTCTTTGCATTCTCACTGTTGCACTCTGTTGTGTGACAACGATATGTGATAATGAGTTCAAGAACTGTGAGAAGGATTCTAGACCACCTTTTTAGAGTCCTCAAACTTCAAGTTTATTACTCCAATGTCACTATTACATGCAACATTACATTGACACATTGTTGCAAAACTCCATATAATCATGGGCATTTTGGGTGCCTAGGTTTGTGACATTAAAGGGGTTTTAATGTACCTGGTTTTTCTAATCAATTTTTCACTTCAAAGTTAACTCGTGTGTTTATATATGGGAGTCATTCAACCTTTTTAATTGGGTACTGATAGTGAATGCTTCATTGATTTGGATCTTAAAATCAGTGGGAGCTTTCTATGGACACTTCTGGATTGCCGCAAGCAGCCAAAGCAGCCACTATTAATTCCTATTTGGAAGCTGGATTTGAGACTATGGATCTTGACTATAATGGTGTATTGCAATCGTTGGTCGACATCTACAAGGTGCGCCTTTGAAGTCTAGTGATCGTACTACTGAGCCACCGCAACGAGACCAATTTTGGCGTTAAATGATACATGTCTTGTTCGTCACTTGATGGACTGTTTTAGTTCTTTAACCCTCTAAACCCTAAGAGTTAAAAAATAGTGAAATTTCATGACTTTAAAATGACCAATTTGATTGACCATCTGTGAAAAATATTTCTGACATGGCCAAATTTTATCAGTGAAAAATATTGCATGTGTTGGGCAAAAAAAACAAGAAAAGCAGAACAAAAGAAAGTTCTCATATGACTCTCAAAAGTGCTATTGAAAACATGAGGTCCAATCTGGGATTCTGGGTCCTTGAGTGGCTAATGTGTCTTTGTTTCCACTTGATCATAACGAGGGCTTGATCCTCAAGAGTTTGCAGCTTCTTGTGCTATTAGAGTAAGAAATGTCTGCTTCCACCAATGTTCTTTCAGAAATGATCAAGCGTTAATCGTGGCAACCAATGCGTACTGAGTTGTGTTTGTGTGGCGTAGAGTGCGAATGAAGAGGATCCGCTGGCCCTGCAAGAGGATCAGATAGGAAATGCCAAAGAGGCTGCCAAGTTATCCTCTCACCTTTGCATCTCATGTATTAATGTCAACCGCCTGCTGCTTATGGCTACTACCGATGGTTTAATTCCATTTCTTTTTCGTACAAACAGCAGAAAATCAAGGCTAAGCATGCCCCCATGCTTTCCAAATAATGTTCATCTTCTATCCTTGGGAATCGTCTAACCCTGGAGTCTTGCTATGTAACGAAAACAAGAAATATCCGTTGTGTCTAAAGAATGTTGGCTTATGTTTAAGCAGGTACAGAGACTTTATGCAGAAATTGGAAGTGTTGGGCAATGACCGCATGGACCGGACCACTAACTATCTTTTCCAAG
The DNA here is from genome assembly GCA_951230915.1 of Antitrichia curtipendula. Taxonomy (NCBI): domain Eukaryota; kingdom Viridiplantae; phylum Streptophyta; class Bryopsida; order Hypnales; family Leucodontaceae; genus Antitrichia; species Antitrichia curtipendula. The sequence goes on along the minus strand of OX579638.1, from coordinate 22,263,272 downwards.
TAAACGGTGCTTTCTCGCCCCATCCGTTCCTGCAATTTGTATTGTGAATTTTTGAATGGCATCTCTATTGACCTTAGGTTAAGTTAATCACTACGCTCTCTGCATCGTTTCTTGATTTGTAGATTTGTAGAGATCCATCATAAAATGCAACTTCAGGGGAATAATTTTGTGTTCAAGATGAAGATATGATTTTTGAATACGTCTCTAATGTTGCATCTCCTATTTCTATTACCAATATTTACGAAGATAATTTGGAAATGAAAATTTTAAAATCCTTTAATACTCATTGCTTTCCAATTATTGGCAATTTTTGAATTATAATCTCTGCAATGGGGATTCACAATACTGTATCTTAAATGCGGTTATCTTTTGGAAAATTAAATGATTAATATGAACAGCTCATTTTGAATGGTTCCCGTTTGAACTAGAGGATGCATGTTACTACAAAGTAGTTTGGGGATCCAACTATGTGAATGATATCCAACTTGTACAAAAACCAAACGAAATTTGGATGATTGAAAAAGCGCACCTTTTTGTGCTCACAGAAAACACGCTGGTAATATTTACGTGTCAAATTTTAATGGATTGCAGAAACCGTATGCTGTATTCAGGGATGAGGGAAAAAATATTGTGACTGGAAGGGTTGGCGACTGGAAGCTGGCTCTGTGGATAAATCACGTAAAAAAAAACCTCGGTTCCGATTGCTTGAGCTCCCAGAGCTTGATATTTATATCAATCTGCCGAAGTCTTTTGCCTTGGCGAATGCAGCCATTCGGATACTTCATCAGCCAGTAAATCCTCTGTATCGCTCCAAGAACGCCTACATGCCATTGGTAAGGTTGTCTTTGCCGCCCAGGTTTGTTTTGATTCGTTCTCAATGACTAAATACTTCAGGTTACTGCCGTTACTACATCCAACAATATGCAATTGTGCCATTTCTTAGGGTGGTGTATTTGTCATTGATGTACTGGGGTATTCCGATGGAATTCAAAGTCGTGAAGCAGTGGACCTTGGAAAATTGTACGACACTCCACCTTTTTTGATATTGAAAGAAACCTCATCACATTCATCATGGCATACTCTCTCAACCTCATACAATTCCGTTGCCAGTTTTGAGACTCAGAAACTCTTCGCGTTAGAGCTCACGTGTCAATTGATGATGTCGGAAGGACGACTTTGAGTTGAACCTTGAATGTGATTAAGGTAAGTGCACGTATTGTACCCTTGCTATTGATACAGCCATCGTCGGAATTCTAGCCGACCCCAAAGAGGTGATACATTTTGTTGTCAGGAACCGTTTTTCGTTTTTTGATTTCACTAGTCTTGATTGAATTAAGTCGAATCTCCTTCAACCTATAGGTATAGCTCACGTAATGATGGGACGTGATGGGACATTGATTTTATACGGATATGTGTCGCAGGCTCGAGCGAATATTCAAGAGCTTCATTTTCTTCCGTTCAATCCAGTTGACAAGCGACCCAAAAACAACCTGTATTGATTCTTGCCTAAAATGTACAGTCTGAACACGAGAGCCTAGGTTTGATTTGGGGTACATTTATAATCAGCATTCATAGTTTATTCATGTGATATCCAAGAATACATACAAACTTGCATTGGAATCCTCTTTCAATCCGAGTAGATCCAGTTGATAGTCATGTTAGTGTAATGACAGGAACCGTGCTAAGATACTTATTTGGTCTCTTTTAGGTGTACATACCTTACTGGATCTTTCAGCGTTGTTTCGGGAGATTTGTTACTTTCTTTCATGTGAATTCTAGCTTGTGTGATAACAAGTCGCGCTGATACAATACATGCATTGATGAATCATATGCATGCATTGAAGAATCTGATACAAACGTGGTGATGTTTGTGTGGCAGTGGTTTCGTCAACACAACTTCAATATCTGGGATATCCAATTCCAGCAGTTGGGCAATCAGCTCCTACTGCACAACAGCTTTTGAACTTGCTCCCGTTCGAGATTGGTATTTTCATTCCGAAGTTCATCAGACATTGGAACCCAAACTCAGAGATTGGATGGTGGGACTCGGTACAGAATTCACCATGACAATGATTTTTTTGCAGCATGTTTTGTCGTTGCTCCAAGAGCAAGTTAGCTTCATGTGTACCACGTTCCCTATCCAAATTCATAATCTGCATTGACGTTGTTTCTGAATGCATGATAGAGAACAGAGTACAGAGACATGGGAAATAGAGGGTGTGTCTGTGATTTCATACAATCCGGAAACTTACAAAGTTTTATTTCAATCCACCAAGGCCAAGCCGCATGCTATTATCCAGGTTGGTTTCTTTGCTCTCTACTCCAGGTTTTCATTTACAAGCTACAGTTGAACAGAAGAGAGCGCCACTAAGAGAGCGAGTGGTCTTTTGTGACAAGTGAGATGCTGATTTTTGTTTACTGAGGATTCAATCTTGTTACTTGAATTACTCGTGATGACTACACTTGGCCAACTGAAAAGTTTTGACTCTAGAATTTTGTCCCCATCGGCATGTATAGAGTCGGGTGAGAGAATATCCTTTCAAGTCATGGAATATCCGGCCCACTTCTGATAAAACGGGATTGCTTACACTGAAGACACCAATGTCAGAAGTTGTGATGAAGATTGGTGAGGGATGGTGTCAATTAGTGCTGCCCAATATGCCAGTGCTGGAAGACATTCTGAGTCAGCAATTTCCACCGAAAGTTCTACTTCAGGTTGTATGGTACTTGAGATTATCACCGGCCCGTACTTATTTTGCGGTTCAATCAATCTTTTTCGTTGTTGCGTACTTACAAAAATTCAGCATCTAGTACAGTCCGATGGTTGTAGTTGAATTTGTTAACCCTTTGTGCGCACGGGATATTCAACAGCAACTGTCAAAGCGTGGACTGCAATTGTTGCCGGAGGACGATGATGCACAATATTGTGGCGTCAAGATCAAAGTTTTCAATACTATTTGCATCACTTTCAAGCATTTTAACATATGTAGGAGTGTGATAATTGCGAGGTGTACGTTACAGAGCTGTGGAGAGATCTTTGGGTACGAGAGCCATATCTGTTTAAATATCAAATATTTATCGCTCTGTATGAATATCTTATGCAGTTTCGAAGTGGTAGGTTGTAGACCATTGTAAATGGGTATAAAAAAAACTCCTTTCCAATGAAAGATCAGTGGCCGTAGACGTTTTAGCCATGTCATGCTTACATCGTTTGCTAATAAGTCCAACTGCGTGTACGGAATAGATGAGTTGTTGGTCGCAGGGATCAGTCTAGGAGACAGGATCAGGTCCTTAACGGTTCCGAGGAACAGAACTCTTTATCCGTTTATAAAACTCGATCCTTGACTCATATTGATTGTGATTGTGATACAGATGAACCGTATTCGTTGATTGTTCATGATACCGAGTAATTCTTTGACCTCTTTCTGGATGTTTTAAGTGACATGATTGTGAATATAACAATTAAATAGGGCATATTTGCATTGGGCTTTCAGGATGCTGAGTTGGAAATGAAGGTTTGCCGTGATGCTGCACTAGCCATCCCAGCATTCACTCTTGCAAGCAGCCCTGTGAACAAAACCGAGGGTCCCAACTTAATTCTCATGCGCATCCAAGAGATTCCAGAGCCTCTCTATCCTCCAACACTTGAAAAGGTATGAGGTAATCCAGCCCATTCCAGACACAATGGTTGCGTTGACCACATGGGATTGTTGAAAAAATTATTTTATTTTCTATGTGTAGACATGTGAGATAAGGCAATAGCAGTTAAATTTCTATTTTTTTGGTAGAGTGAGATTTTTTATGAATTTGATATGTGTGTTGCACAAATATCCCTAGGCTATCCAAACCAACAAAAAATGCATCCATAATGATCATCTTAACCACCAAGACAAGTCATAAAATTTTCTTACAATTACCACTTTCCTAAAATAGCCTTTTTGTAATGATTTTACACTCAAATGGTAGAGGTTCCCATTGTGGTCACTAAGTCACTCTATTATTGTCAACCAAGACTTCAATTGTGACTAGTATGTCAACTCGTTGTAGCCCAAATTTCATTTTTTGAAGAAATCTTATTATAGGTTGAATGCAAATTTGCAATGGGACTATTTCTTATGTTTCCACAAATGAATGAACTTGTATAAGGTAAATCAGCTTATGACAAGTTAAATAATTGGTTTGCCCTATTGGCATTGTTGAAAAAGTTTAGTTTTTTTTTCAAATAAAGAAAATAGAGAGAAATACGGAGAGCAATTGAAATTTTATTTTATTTGACAAAGTATGAATTTGTTATGAATTTTTGAAGTGTGTGGCCCCAAAGAGTCTCCAAAACCAATACAAAGTGTATTCATAGTGGTCATCTTATTTAGCTAAAGCAAGTTACAATATTTCCTAAGGGCATATTTCCTAAGTTACAATATTTCCTCTATATGGCCCGATATCGGTATAACTAACTTTTGAACGGTAAATAATTAAAACTTGAAAATTGTCTCATTGGAAGCGCATCTGAAAAAACTTGGAGAAGGTTCAAGAAAATTCAAAATTAAACATTGGACAAGTACTTCAAAAGCAAGGTAAAAATCTGAAATTATAGAGGTCTTAGCAAATCACGGATACCAAAGCAACATTTGGTCATTGACCCTCCACATTTGGCCATATTTAGAGGATCAATGGCCAAATGTTGCTTTGGTAACCATGATTTGCTAAGACCTCTATAATTTCAGATTTTTACCTTGCTTTTGAAGTACTTGTCCAATGTTTAATTTTGAATTTTCTTGAACTTTCTCCAAATTTTTTCAGATGCGCTTCCAGTGAGACAGTTTTCAAGTTTTAATTATTTATTGTTCAAAAGTTAGTTATACCGATATCGGGCCATATAAAGGGGCTGCATTGCAAATGCCCTAACATAACCACAATATGAAGGCCTAAAAAAGTTACTTCTTGTGATGAAAGGTTGAAGTTCCTATTGTAGTCACTAATCACTCCATCACCATCATTCAAGACATTGATTGGAGCTAGTAACTCAACCTAATGTAGTCAAAATCTCATTTATTGAAAAAAGTCTACCGTGGGTTGATGCAAGACTTTAATGGATTATTCCATAGGTGTTTGTGATGGATCCTTTGCATGTGATGGTCTAGATGGTTTGATTTAGTGTAGAGTACCCATATCCTTCCTCCAGATAAATGATAAAAAAAAAACTAGTTTTCAAGGGCCCAAGCAAGAGTCAATTGGAAGGGCCAACTTTGTAATCCAACCCTTTCATGCAATGGAGGCCCAAGAGTTGGACATGTGTGGTTTCCATGTCTCCCTTGTGAAAGAACATATGCCCTCCAACCAAGAAGAGTTCAATTAAGAGCTAGTTATCTTTGGTTGTACAGTACATTCTCATAAATCTAAACTATGTCGAAATGCATAAAGTGACACAAAAAGAATCCCGTACAATCTAATTTTACATCCTTCAGTGACATGCAATTTAAGCTCACCAAGTATGACAATGTCATCAACATGGATGGCTTAGGATCATCTAAGTGTGAGTGATGGTTCCAAAACCAAATCCAATCCTTGATAATATGATGAGATGTAGAGCATTTGAAAATACAAAACTTGTAGTGAAGGGTGTTTTTTTTTGTGTTACTATAAGAGCATCCACACCCATGCTCCAAATCTAGAGTTTGGACATCCATGTGATTTGGGGGAAATCAACATAGAGAATTGTGGAGGGATCTTTACGTACAAGGGGGCAAATCTGTTCAGATGGAAAATTGTTTTATCACAATTTTCAGAGCAGCCGGAGGTTGTTCATAACATTCATAGCCTTCAGAGGGGCTGCCTTTTCCTCTCTGGAGTCCTCATCCACAGAATTCATCCTCTCAGCATTAATGCAAGCTTCGGTACCGGGATAGTGACAATAAATTATGATATTCTCCACTTTCTTTTGTTAATTTTAGGACCAAACATATAAATCTGGTTTGCCAAAAACACTAAAAATCCAATGAGTAATACACTATTATAATCTTACCATTTGTCATCAATAACTCATTTCGAGATTTCTAGTGAGAAGACACTCTTTATATACACGTGGGTTGGTAGGAGGTAGAACAGCCCATGTGGGATAAACAAGTTAGAATTTGTTGTTTGTGAAGCACTCATAGTTAAGTCAAAAACAAATAATTTTGTTAAAAGTGAAATTTCAGACCTTATTTAGGCATAGTAGAATGATTCTTCTCAAAAAAATTTGAACTAAAAGAAGTTGTTAAGTGAAGATAAGTTTCACCTCCAAAAATCCGTTTGGCATTTTGAATATCCAATCAAAAGTTATGGACAAATTTGAGAGAGGGGTTGGAAAAATGTTAAAGAAATTGTCCATTCCAACCCCTCTCTCAAATTTGTCCATAACTTTTGATTGGATATTCAAAATGCCAAACGGATTTTTGGAGGTGAAACTTATCTTCACTTAACAACTTCTTTTAGTTCAAATTTTTTTGAGAAGAATCATTCTACTATGCCTAAATAAGGTCTAAAATTTCTCTTTTAACAAAATTATTTGTTTTTGACTTAACTATGAGTGCTTCACAAACAACAAATTCTAACTTGTTTATCCCACATGGGCTGTTCTACCCCCTACCACTCCAAGTGTATATATATAGCTTTCTTTACCATTAGAAACTCAAAATAGTATTAGTTTTATATAAATGCAAGCCAAAAGTTAGAAAAATAATGAATCATGTTTTTGGCTTGCACTCATACAAAACCAATGATGTATTAAGTTTTCAAAACATACAATGTATAGGTGTAGAATGCTGATTATTGTGTGTTTGATTTAATGGGTGTCTGAACATTGGTTTTGTTTTAATTTTTAATGTATGTTGTACAGTTGCAGCCAACTGACTTACTCTCTGACAAATTTCGACGCGTGTCCCCATAGCTACTGATGGTGTGGAATATTCCACACCATTCTGTCAAGGGGAAGGCAGCCCTTCCCTCTGCTACTGAATGTTATGTTGGCCAGACACCACTGCTCCATTACACAGCGAAGATTGGTCGTGATCTGTTGGGTAACAAGCATCCCATCCCGGATGTGATCACACGCAAATGGCAGGGCGTGCTCCCCTTAACTCATCGGCTCAGATGGCGGACTATTTGGACGAAGCACAGGACTCCAAAGGAAGCTGGGCTTATGTGGCTAATTTGGCATCGTGCGGTGGCAATTAACGAGTGGCGCGGACGCATCCACCAATCCATCCCTACAGGCTGCCCTATATGCCCTCGCCACTCCCACAAGTCTATACTGCACAGGTTTTGGGAGTGTACCGCTGCACAACGAGCATGGCAATGGGGAATCCACGTCATCAACACCCTCATCACCTCGCGTGAGGCTCAAGGCCCTGGCAACCCCTCACTTGGAAACAAGGCATCTTTTCTGACCGAATCCCTCGGAAATTTGACTGCATTAGTGGCATTTGGTCCGTTCTCCAGTCAGTTATTTTGTGGACTATTTGGATCGAACACAATGATGCTGCTTTCAATGGAATCCTGTGGTGTCCGGTGAAGCAGTCCCAACGGATATGGTTGAGACTTGTCGATTACGGGAGGCTTGAGTGGGATAAGTGTAGAATTGCTATGAAGAAGAACACGACGTCCGTGATGGTAGTTCGGAGGCGTTTCGAGCTTCGCTGGTGTCGGAACGGCGTTATTGCGATTATGATTGAGGGGAACCCCCGGTGGGAAATGGCTGGCCCCAGAGCCGACTTTGTGTTCGAACCCATAGGCTCCCAGCGACAGCAAGGCGCGGCTCACGCCGCCCCTTTCTGTCACCCTTGTTTGCTTTGGTCCCCTTTTCTTTGATTGTTTGGTGTCTTTCTTTGCCCCAGGCCGCTTGCGGCTGGGTGCCTATATTTTATTCTTGCAATAAAGGGGTCCCCTTTATTTGTGTCAAAAAAAAAATGTTATGTTGGCCACTGCTTTTTTCCAATTAAACTTAGTGGCCCATATTAAACTTGCAATTAAAAAAAAGTTCTTAACGTACAGGACTTTCTAATAAGTCCAACCATGTGAATAGCTCAGCTGAGGTAAGGTAGGTACACCCAAATGTGCCACTGACCTTAAACCGCCATCTTTACTCTGTGTACATCTCCAAAATCAATTCTGTACCTACGTGGAAGAAACCATTTTAGAACCAAACTTTGCTCCTTAATAACTTTTGCATACGGTATTCAAATGCCATGTTCTTTGGTGCCTTGGAACCTACTTTCACTTGCCAACAAGAGCATATGAAAATTTGACCAATCTAATAATAGTAACTAGGCCCAATAGCAAAAAGTGGCAGTTTTGGATGTACCCACCTAACTATTGCCGTAAACCAAGTTGGCATATTGTCTGCAACAGATGGGATTAAATGCCTAACATTTTTGTATCCTGGACTATTAACTTATGTAAGGTAGAAACACCCATTCCTGATCTTGTATCCAATTATGTCACCATGTACCAATAGAGTACATTCTTATTACAAAAATGTGCACCCTTTGTACATCATGACGGAATTGGGTACAAGGACGGTTTAGGGTGTCTTCACCTTAGTGGGCCTTTGTTGTGTCACAAATTGTGGAGAATTTTTGGATTTAGACTAGAGCAAGTTGGTGAAAACAATCAATTACTTGCGGAAGGGATGTGTGGTCATTGATCATTTCGATAAACTCCCTAATTTTGCGGAAAAACTTGAGGCAGTACTTGCAGATGAATGGGCAATGGTACGTTCAATTGCTTCTATCTAAGGTAGTCTGCTTCAAAAGCGACCATGTTCTAAATGCATCCCCTATCTAGGAAGGGGTGACATATTGCTTGAAATATCTATTACTGTCAATAATGAGTTAGGTGGGCTTAAATGGTCGCTTTAAGAGCAAACTACCTTAATGATTAGGGGAGGCAATCATTTCTGACCACTTAAGCAAATACATGTATCTGCAAGGCAAGTTTCATTAAAGGGGAAATTTTCCCATGTGTAGAAATAGAGTTCATAAGGTTTTCATAAATTTTCAGGTTTTTGTTTCTCAAAACGTAATTACTAAGAATTTTTTAGCTAAAGATTTTGTTCCACCCATAGTGGTCATACAAACATTCCTTTTTCCGATCAAGGGCTGGTTGCAAAATCCACCAAGGGTATTGATAGTCTTGTGGCCAATCATAATGCACTACAATCGCTTTGGAAATTGTGCCATAATTAATGGCTACTAATCTCCTCCTGCATAGAATCACACCACCCTATGTTGCTAGAATCATGGAGGGGTGATCAAGAATGGGTTGCCTCCCTTAAGGTAGTTTTCTCTTTAAGTGATCATGCTCTAAATGTGTTCCCTATCTAGGACAAAGTGACATGTTCCTTGAAATATCTCTTACACTAATTGAATAGTTCAATAGGCTTAAGTGGTCGCTTTAAGAGTAGACTCCCTTATGGATTGGATTTCAAGTTAACAGATAGAAGTTGCGTTAGGTTGATGCTTTGTCAACAAAACCTTTTACTAACTTATTATGGTACAAATTTGTTTGTTGGTTTCTTTCTTGGTTTTCTTGAGTTTGTGTGTCTGATTATGCTCTCAATTGAAATCTTCGAATTACTAGAAAATCCACTGTAAATGACTGTATGTTTTTCACTTTTGTCACATGGAAACCGGCAAAGCGTCCTCCAATATTATATGCATAACATTCAGTAGCAGAAGCCAAGTTTGCCTTCCCTCTTACAAAATGGTGCTGAATATTCGGCACCATCAGTAGCTATGGGGACACGCGTCAAAATTTGTTAGAGTGGCAGGGTGGGTACTGCACACTTGGGGTAAAAAGAATACTACTTTCAATTCTAACAGTGCAGAAAATCTACAGACTCGGAGTACTATAAATTCAAGTATTGTCAATTCAAATAGTACACAAAATATGAGTTTTATACAAAATAGCTGTCAAATAATTGAGCCAATGAATTTCAACATTCAAAATTCCCTGCAATGCTTCTTAAGACAAATGTGTTTCGTAACTTAGGATGTAGAGACAACTATATATATACCTATGGGGTGGTAGGAGGTAAAATAAACAATGTGGGATATGTAAATTAGAATTTGTATTTTCTCAACCGTTCATAGTGTAATCAAATTAAAGCAACAATTGTGATTGAAGTAGATTTTCAGACCTCATTTAGGCATAGTATAAAAACTTTAAAAAAAAAACCTTTGAACTGAAAAAAGTTGTGAAATGAAGTTAAGATTTATCTCCAAAAATTCTTTTGGGATTTTGATCCTCCATTCAAAAGTTATGGATGAATTTTAGATAGGGGTTGGAAGGGAATTTGTTTTGACATTTTCAAACATCCTCTCTGAAATTTGTCCAAAACATTTGATTGGAGAATCATAATCTCAAATGGATTTTTGGAGATGAGATTTATCTTAATTTACCAACTTTTCATAGTTCAAATTTTTTTGAAATTTTTTATTATACTATTCTTAAATGAGGTCTGAAATTATACTTCAATCACAATTCCTACTTTTGATTTTAACTATGAGTGGTTGAGAAACTACAAATTCTAAATTAACATATCCCACACGGGTTGTTCTAACTCCTACCACCCCATAGGTATATAAGGAGCTTCTCTTGACAATCAATAAATGAAAAGTAAATATTGTAATGATCACATAGAAGACTGCCTTGGTATGCTAATCATGATTCTAGCTTGGATTTTAGGCAAACCAATTTTCTTTGTAAATCATATTTGTTTGTATGTTCAATCTTGAAATTATAGAAAGGAAATAGAGCGCGCCATGAATCTAATGCCGCACTCCGTGTACTGCAGCTTAGATTAATGAGGCGTGGATGAACATCATGGATGAGGCCCCCAGGGAGGGAAAGGCAGCCTCACTGAACGCTACTGAATGTGTGTGGGGGGTAACTTGACCCCCCAAAAGCTTTTTGTTTTAAGGAAAGTTTTTGGGGTGTCAAGTTACCCCCACACACAATATAATACTTGGGGGGTAACACCCTCCCATTCTCCCTGTGTTTGTTAAATGGAATACAGTACAAGGCTTTATGAGGCAACTGTTTAGAAGGATCCCCAAACAAGATGGAAAATGGAAATGTGGGCTTCACAGATTGTGTAAATGCACTAATGTATGCACTTCGGTTGTTTTCCTTCGGGCCATGATATGATGTCCTATTGAAAATGCCCTGGATTCAACATTATGTAAAACAGATATCAAAGGATTATAGAATCAATCAATTGCAAAGCAATTTAATTAATTAATGAACTGGATGGTGCCTTTGTTTAATAAACTATAAAGCTACAAAGCCTTTTTCTTTTCCATCAAAAATCACTCAAAATTGCCATATCTAAGGTAAAATAGCCCATTGTGGTCAGAATTTGGAGTCTACCCTTATGCCAATGCTGAAATTTTTCAAATTTTTTCTCACACAAAGATAAGTGTAAGAAATAGTGAGAGCAATTGAAATTTTATTTTTCAGACAAAGTGTGAATTAGTTATGTATTTCTAAAGTGATCTTCCCAACATGGTCTACAAGCTGCCCCATAACTAACAAAAAGTGTATTCAGTATGCTTATCTTAACCCCTAAAGGTTTTTGACTATGTTTTCACCAAAACCGCTCCAGAACTGCCATTTCTAATACTAGTGCCAAATTTTAGAAAAAATTAATTTTGGACACTTGTAGCCGTAGGATCTTGTAGTAAACTTGTTTAAGAAGATGTGGAAAAAATTTCAGAATTTTCCACCAAGTGGATTGCAAGATAATAGCGTTTGAATTGACAAAATTCCTTTTTTTGTCCTTGCAAAAAAACGGGCAGCTGCCCTTCACAAGGTCACATTTGTATGAAAAAATGTCCAAAATGATGGTTACTCTTTGGATTTAGTCTTCAAGGCAAGTTGGCTACATGCTTGAAAAATTTCAGATCGTTTGGAATTGTACAACATATAGGAAAAAAATAGTAAGTAGGAAGAGGTAGAGAATGATTCAAAACACTAAATTGTCAAGAATTTATTTATGAAATTGAAAAATGCCAATCCCAACGATTGTAATGTTGTAATAAACAATCTACACCCAGTGTTTTTATTTTTTTTCAAAAATATTGAAAATCGAGTTAACTAAAGGACTCCAAAGTTTATTTTAGAGTAGAGATTCCATAACTACCTTCAAACTAAGAATCCTCATAACTTTTGACTCATTGATCGGAATGGAATGATTCAAAGCCTCCCACGTACATATAAATCTAAAGAACCAATTTCAAATTTTAGTTTTTCTTAAAAGTGATTTTTAAAGAATTTTTTTTTGCTGCCCCAGCTGCCTGCCGAACAATGAAAATGACATATCATGCAATAACTTTTTAACCATGTAGTCAAAAGTTACGAAAATTGTTGGACCTTAAAGCTACTCCTTGGGCACATCTTATGTGAAAATTTCAAAGACAAAAAAGAAAAATTCCGGTCATAGTGAGCTGCCCAAAATCGCTATGTTGTCAGAAAATGGTATTTGGTCCTTTAGGGGTTAATCACCTAAAGTAGTCACAATAATTTTTTAACGTAGATTGCCATGAAAAGTCACTTCCTACAATGATTTACATTGGAAAAGTTGGTTGTTCCTAATGAGGTCACTAATCACTCCATAGGTGTCAGGTTAGATATTGATTGTAGTCTGAAAAATCATCATGGGGTCATGAGGTGTCCACTATCGGTCATCTGACCATAATGGACTAGTTTACCTTGTTGCAAAGACCAAAAAAAATTTTAAATTGGATTTTACACGGATGTAACCGTAGGATCTTGTACAACACTAGTACAAGGATGCATGGAAAAAATTTCAAAAACTTTTACCACATAGATTGCAAGATATTTGCATTTAAAATAAAATAAGTATATTTTTTTACACCTTGCTCAACTATATTTTTTGGCTTTGAATCTTCTTAATTTAAATTTTGTGCATTGCATAACATCAAATAGCAGCGAGAAGGATTACCTTCCCTTGAACATAATGGTGTGGAATATTCTACATCCATCAATAGCTAATTATCCATGCGTCACAAATTGTCAGAAAATTGAAGCTTGCTCGCCTAGGTACTTGAGTACAATTGCAATTAATAACAAAGTGGGTAACAATCAATTCACTCAAGTGGGTTAAGGTAAAACTACCCATTGTGGTCAGAATTAGGAGTTTGCCCTCTTGTGGTTGCTAAAAGTTTTCAATTTTTTTCCACAATAGTGCAAGTGTGAGAAATAGTAAAAGCAATTGAAATTATGTTTTTTTTGACAAAGTATGAATTTGCTATGAATTTGCTATGAATTTTTGAAGTGTTCAATGCATCATGGCCCAAAAGAGTTTGTAGACTACCTTAGAACTAACAAAATCTAAATCCATCATGCTCATTTTGCTCACTTAAAGCAGTCATAGTATTTTTTAACAAGGAAGGCCTAGAAAGTCAATTTTTACAATGAATTCTCACTGAAAAATTGGAAGTTTCTATTGAAGTCACTAGTCACTCCATTAGTGTCATGTAAGACATGCATTGAAGCCAAAATCTGAAAATCTGAAAAAATCATGATGGGGTCATTCCCTAGGTGTTCACTATGGGTCATCTGACCACAATGGGATGCTTTACCTTAGTAACAAAAAACACTTTAGAATAAAACTTTCAACCAAATAAAATTCGACTCACTAAACTCAAAGTATAATTTTAGTTTTTCTCTATGCTTTGAATGTCATTCATGGTTTGTCTTCTTGTTATGAGAAGAAAACTCTTTATATACATATTGGGTGGTAGGAGGTAAAACAAACAATGTGGGACATATAAACTAGAATTATTAAGAGCTCAATTGCTCATAGTTAAGTAAAAAAAATGTAAAAATTATGTTTGAAGTAGAATCTCAAACCTCATTTAGGCATAATAGAATGTCTCTCTTCAAAAAACTTTGGACTAAAAAAAGTTGGGAAATCAAGTTAAATTTTATATCCAAAAATCCGTTTGATATTTCAAGCCTCCAATCAAAAGTTATGGACAAATTTCAGAGAGGATATTCAAAAATCTAAACAAAAATATTAAATTTCATTATATATTTGAACTTGAAACATAAAACGGATTTTTGGATATGAAGTTTAACTTGGTTTTCCCGCAACTTTTTTTAGTCCAAAGTTTTTTAAAGAAAGACATTCTAATATGCCTAAATGAGGTCTAAAATTCTACTTCAAACATAATTTTTACATTTTTGACAATGAGTAGTCAAGGTCTCATTTTCAAATTATCCCATACCATTTGAGGATTCATGGTGGACAATTGATTTTAGTATTAAAAATGACATCTCCAGCATTCATTCCCATAAATGTCATTGAAACATTCTTTCACTGGGTCATGTAGATGTGCTATTTGGCAGTAAAGTTTTTGATTTTTGAGGATTATTTGGGTGTATTTTGTTTCTTTTGTTGTATGAATTTGTTATTTGTTTTCCAATTTGGTGGTTGTGTTAAAAAATTGTCAAGCTGAATGTTCATTTTTGAGTTTTTGTTTTGGAATTAGGTTTAGTTCATAAAACAATTTGGGTTAAATTGATTGTTATTGGATGAATGTTATTTATGAAGTCCAATTTGGTTTTGCTTTGGACAGTCAAGTTGGCGGGTTATCAATCCGAGTTGGGCTGGTTATGTAAGAAGTTGCGGCAGTTATGAGAGGGAGTCCAATTCGGCAGTTGAGCTGTGTTTCGTGTGTGTTTCCAAGTCGGTTAGGAAGCTATCCGATTTTGGGTTTTAAGGAGGTGTTTTCCAATTTGTTTTTCACCCACTGTTTAATAGAGTCCAGTGCGAGTCCTAGCCGGGTGTGCTGCGTATTTTATGTTTTCTATTTGTTTCTGTGTGTGTGTGTTCTATAAGGACGGTGGTCCTGGTTTGATTGTGTGTGTTCAATTTGGGTGATTGTTTGGATATGTGTATGAGTCCAAGTCGGAGAGTCACGCCTGTCAGCGTGGATGCTGGGGTTATTAGTTCCGAGTTGAGAGGTGTGTGTGCAGATCAAGTGCAGATGACAAATTGGAAGAAGTGAATTTTCCTAATCGGAGTGTATGAAGGTTGTGAAGCCGCTGTAAAGAGCAAATTGTCAATTTGGAGAAATACAGTGATAGTTGCAAATTGATTAGTGATGGGAATTGGATTCAATTCGGGAAGTTGTAGAATTCAATTTGGAGTTTCGGAGTGAAGTCAATTTGGGAGGAAACAGTGAGTAGAAATGGGAATTTTAGATTCCAATTAAAGTTAAGGCTGATAACGTTAAATCTGTAAACGGTGATTTGTCACCAATTTGGATTAATGTAATGAAAGTGTATTAGCAATTTGGTTGCATGTGTATGAATCAAACAATTTGGAAATATTTGATGTATGACTGTAATCCCAGTTGATTGATAATGATTTACAGAGATGTGTGTATGCCGAATGGGAGATATTTTTATGAAACACAATTGGATTTGATTTAATTCGAAGTTCAATTTGGAAGTTCGGTATGACTTTGCTGTGATTTGCAATTTCTTTCCTAGTCGTGTTTGTATGAGATCTTTGAATTTTAATAAGTCCGAGTTGGAATTTGAATAAGTCTGAATGTTGTCAATAGAATTTCCAATTGGATTTGTTTGTGAGTGCATGTCATTGTCAAATCAGAATGATGTTTGTATGAAAGGAACAATTTGGTTTTAGTGCACTAATTGAGAGGAAAAGAATAAATATCAATTTGGTGAAGTTATGCTGAGAGTCCAAGTTGGAGACAAGACAGTGATGCCCAGTCAATACAATTCGGAAAGTTGAGAAGCCTTGCTGAGCTTGGATCGTGAGCAGTCCCAGTTGAATAAAGATTTGGCTGAAGGCCGAACCAGTGCTGGTTACGACCAATTTGGAAAAGATGAAAGAATCCAACTTGAAGATTAAAGATCAAATCTAAATGGGGTGATACTTTTCCTTGGTATTTTAAAGAGTGGAGTGAATTTAATTCAGTAATTAATTAAAATACAGTGAGGAATTTAATTAATACTAGTTGGAAGTATGCCTTTAATGGGTATTTTATTCCCTATTTAGCTATTCTTGTGTCGTTGTAGAAGTAACCCTATTAGAAAGACCTCCCTTGGAACAAACTTTACTATTAGTTTAGATAACCTAATTAGGATCTAAACCCATCTACAGGTCATCAAAACAACACTTGATGGCAAAGGGTTAAATGACATTGGTATTTGATTAAAAGGATTCTTAAGATTTTTGGCAAGTCATCTTACTAGTTTTTTGTTGATTTGTTTGGCTAGTCCAACATTTAGCAAATAGAATAGTGTACACCATAAATCTATTGCCACAATCCCAGTACCCAATACTAAAGCTTATTTTATTTCCTCAAGCATGTGGATGTTTTTTGTGCATGACAGCATGAGGCCTCTAGAGAGGGAATGGGAGCTTCTTTGAAGGTTTGTTATGTACTAATTTTGATTTTCTAATTTTTTATATTGAAGAATTGAGTTGAGAATCTAAAAATAAAATTTCAACGAGAAAACACTTAATTTCACTCATTAAAAAATTGTTAAGTAGAAGTAGGTTCAAGATTGAAGGAATAACTAAACCGTTAATAGCTCTAAGATGGAATTGAACACAATAATTCCAATGTTGTTCTAAGAAGCAAACTCAACCTTGCCTAACAATTTCTTTTTTAAATTGTTAAAATTGCATTCAAAAATGAATTCTATAAGTTATTTTTTCAAGAAGATGCTTAGATTGTCCAAAAAACAAGATTGTCTATAGCTTTCTCAACACTAGTTCAAGTAGAATGAATCAAAACTTCAAATGTAGACAAAATTATACAGAGTAATCTTTAAGAAAAAAACTAAATATTAAAAAAGTTCAACATTTTTGGACTCATAGTGGTATAACTTTTGCTCCCAGGCACCGACTGAAATAAAATTATATTCCTCAAAAGCTAATTTGATTTCCTTTCTTTGAAAAAAAACTTCAAAAAATCATGTCAAAATTTGAGATCACACAAGCATACCCAAAATCCCAAGAGTCCCTTGCAAGGACTTTGGAACTCGAGCTGGGACTTTAGTGGTTAAAACATGCATTCCAATTCCAATTTCACTTTCCAAAATTCCTTAGAACTAGGTCTTGTGTTGAGTGCATTTCCAATGTCATTTCAATGCTCATCAAATGAAATTTGATCATCTCATAACTACTAATACAAATTCTCATACAAATTTCTTGTGAAGTTTTTGAAGATGGTCCAATGCATGAAGTTTTTGTTTGGAATGAGTCTATCTAAGCTTATACCCAACCCTAGTTTACAACAAGGCACTCTAGTTCATATGACAACTTTAACTCTAGAAAAGGTGGTGGATTTTCTTCTGCAACCAAGACTAATTTCTAAATACACATGATGTCTTCAAGAAGGTAAGAGTTCAAATATGCCTTTATTGTTTCCTAGCAAAATAGTCTTTATCATATTATTTCAAAACTTATTTAGTAAAGTAAGAAAAGAAACCATGGATTTTATGGCTTTTGAATGATGTAAAAAAAAGTCCATACTGGTGATCATGAACTTCACATACACTTGAGCAGATTTCAATGAAATACCATTCAAGCTATCAAAAGAATTGATTTGAAGTACTTTCATTGTATATATTCACCTTACATAAGTGAAAAATTGAAGAAAAAATAAGAAACTTGATGATTTAAAAAAAATACTTCAAATCAATTATTTTCCATAACCTTTTACAATAACATCTTTGATCATTCTTTGTACATGTATTGGGATGTTGCTAAAAAAATATGAAACGTTTCTATAATTTTCATATTATATTATATGCATTTTTTATTCTTTAATAATATACTCCTTCCATCCCAAAATGATCTTCTGGTTGCATGTTGTGACATTGTGATTCAATTAGATTGGCTAAATCACTTGTTATTTGAAGCCAGCAAAGCAATCTGAGGCAATAGTTCCCTTTCCAACCATACAATCATCAATTGAAAGACAAATAAAATGACTAAAGGGATCAATCAACATTGTTCATTCTTGTTTTTTGCATCTCGTTGAGTGTTGCTTGATTGAATTAAATGAAGCTCTGTAACTTTTTGGAAGGTGGAAAAGAATACCACACATGGTCATGTGCCCATACTAATTGCATGCCCTCAAAATGACAACTTCACACATAACATTTAAGTGTCCACTAGTGCTATTTGAAAATGCCCAAAATATTCCACTTTTAAATACTTGAAAACCACACTTTGAAAAGAGCTCTAACTCAAAGTTTCAGGATGATAGGAATGCACCAAAATTTGTGTACCTACAACTCAAAACGGGTTGAAATATCGGAAGAGCATTTTGGAAGAGCATTTTGGAACATAAGGAGTAATAATTTCTTTTTGTTTCTATGTGCATTTTTATATATTTTTATATATTTGGAAATAGGCTTGCACTATATTATTAAATTAAATAACCAAATATACTAACAAAAATTAATTTTTTTTAAAGCAACTACAAATTATAGCATTTTTAATGTAAATTTTTGTTTAAGGTTTAAGCATGTTTGCATTTGAAGTTTGTAAAAGTGGGGGATGTAATTTGTAATAAAGTACTTAAAAGTTACTTAAAAAATAAACCAAAGGTTGTAATGTAGATGGTTATTAAGAAAATATCTTTGTAAAGTTTACTTTGGAATATTCAAAGGTGTAAAAAATTGGTCATTGTGATGGATTGTAGATCTCAATTTCTTAATCTATCAAAAACAAGCCAATCCCAAGGGACTTGATTTTGAGAGAATTGTAGACAAAGAGTGTTTTTTGTGTATTTGGGGGGATGTTTCAATCTATTGGACCCACAAATTTATAATGTATGGCTTGCCAAGCATTGCATTTAGGCCACA
The DNA here is from genome assembly GCA_951230915.1 of Antitrichia curtipendula. Lineage (NCBI taxonomy): Eukaryota > Viridiplantae > Streptophyta > Bryopsida > Hypnales > Leucodontaceae > Antitrichia > Antitrichia curtipendula. The sequence goes on along the minus strand of OX579638.1, from coordinate 22,244,354 downwards.
AAGTAAAAGTAAAATTCATAGATCACTTTTATGCATTGACCAAACAAAGTTTGGACAAGCAACAAGATCCATGTCCTCCTTCAAGGAGATTTTTTTCCTTCCTTGGATTGTCCGCCAACCAAAGGAATGTTGTTTAAACATTAATTTCTTCAAAGTTTTTTCTTCCAATCTTTTAAGGCAAAGGATTTCGGGTGTTTAAGTGGTCAAGTATTTAGTGTTTAGGTTCTTACAAGCTTTATAACTAAGAAAATTATATTTCTCATGTCATTATATTTTCAACTCAAATACCAACAAGGACATAGAAAACCCACTTTTGCAAAAATATAAACTGATTTGAAGCTGATTCAATTTTGAAAATGAAATGGATAAGGATTTGCTTGTAGTTTTGACTTCATAGTGCATATTATTTTACTTCTAGAAAAGGGGACAAAGATATACACTTAATTGCTCCAACTATTTTTTGGGTGGAAAAGGGTTAATTTGATGTCCCAAAACTGCTACAACCAATGGAAGTTGAAGAATTCCATGCTCCAAGGGTGGCCATTTATGAGAAGTCTAGTGGCATGAAAGTAAGATTTATTTTTTATTTTTGAAAATTTATAGAATATTGTGTAAATTTTTAAAAATTACAAAACAACTTGTGTTGGTTTTCTCTTAATGAGTCACCAAAAATTCATCATTTTAACCACCAAGCTCTCTAGGGCAAAAAAAGTGGTAGTTTTAGGTGCACATACTGTAGTTAAAATTTTTGAAATTGTAATTAAATATTATCAAATGCAACGTAGAAGAAAAATTTAAGAATGCCTTATGAAACAAAAGATCCATAGAGCATATTTACTAGTTCATATGATTGAATCTACTACATATAACTGACTATTTATTAATTAAATTTGAAATCAAAAATTAAAAATTCCTTCTAAAATTACTTGCATGTTAAATATTTTTATTTATTATAATAATCATTTCTTCTAATTTAAAAAGGTTAATTTCAAAATATGATTATTTTTAAAGATTTTATATTATTTATTTAATCAATAGACCGTTAGAGATCATTTTTTGAAACATAAATGTTATTTTTTGAAGACAAATATACTTGTACCTTTTGTACAATTGAATATATACAAAACAAAGCCTTAAAGTTTATATTGAACAAGTAATAAAGAACTGATATACAACCTATTATATATATTTATAGATGTTGAAACTTAAAATCAACCTCCAAGATTTGATGGCCACCAATTCCTCCTAGCCTATCTTCAAACCTTTTGTATTCCACATATGAGTGTCATAATACATGGTTTGTTTTATGTCTATACCATTTGGCAAACTCTAGAAAGATATTGATTGTATATTTTTAAAATTGTTCATCAATAAGTACATATTCTTTCAATACTTTGTTAATATAGTTAGTTTGTTCTTAAAACCAAAGTAACATGAGAATGTAGAAACAATTATAATTTTGAGGATTTCATTTTACATTATAAATCACTACAACAACTTTTATCTCTAAATAGTTGATATTATAAATTTCAAAAATATTTCCAAATTTATAATTGCAATTGTACTCTTGAACATTAGTTAAAGGTAGGATAAATTATACTTAGATTCAATTGTATGGGTTTCAATTTGACTATTAGAGTATAAATTTGTTAAACATCTGAATATGGTATCAAATTCATTTCATTATATATCCCAAATGAAGTTATTAGTAGTTTGTGTGATTGAGTGAATGAGATACAACTCAAATCTCCACCTTAAATATATATTATAAATTCTTTAAAAGGTCAATTTTGATGATTTTTCACAACACATTGTAAATGAAGAAAGTTGAAAGCACATGTAATGAAGTCCTATGTAACTTTATTTAAGACACAAACTTATTCAACATGGTTACTTAGGATAAAATTGTAGTAGAAACAATCTTGTTATGTATCCTAAGTGTATCTTAAGCTTATTTGTAGTTCTCTATTATTAAAGTATTCTTTTAAATTGCACTTTATGGTACATCTTCACAGTCAATGGAATGTAGAGTAAGCAAAGATTCAATTGAAGCTTAGAGGTTCATTAATTAATAACTAAATGAGGAGGTTTGGTCCTTGAAGTTTATAATGTATTCTTTGAAAGATTGACTAAAATAGAATTGACAAAAATGAATATCGTTTGCCTTGAGTTGATAATATGTGAATCTCAAAAGGTCACAATAAAATCTGTATTATATATGATATTTTTTTGTTGAATTAGTTTATATTATAAGCATGCTTTAGCCCATACAATTCTTTAAGCTTGCAACCAAATTATCATTTTTTATATTTTACTCAAACGCTAAGGTTTATTTTTTGCCATAAATTTGTGAGTATATTTTGCGGACATACACAAGTCAACGATGCTAGGCTACTAGCATGTGAGCATGGAAATGCAAGCATATGAGCCTTAAGCATATGTATAAGTACATATCTTACAACCATTAAAGGTGTTTATTGTATAAACACGTATAATATAGGTGTCAGTATAACATAGGTAACTTACAATAATGAAAGGTTTTTATAATATAGATACTTATAACATAAGCGTGAAGTCTTTTAGACTCATGTGCTCATGATCCTAGACTCACATAATAGCAACCCTTATACGCAAGTTTGGATGTGTTTTTTGTAAGTTAAGTCCTGAATGTTTTGGCTTCAAAAATAAATTTTTGTAGTTATTGATGGACTAGTGGAGGTTAGCCATTTGAAGGCCATAACATTCAAATTCATTTTTGGGGCCATAATAATTGTGTTTCAAAAAAATCCCAATTTTTTTTCTCCCACTTAATACAAGTCTAATTAATAGAGAACCTACCATTTCAATTATAGAAAAATATTTTTGAAATATTGGTAAATCATTTGTTGTTTTTCAATGTTTTTCTTAGTACATAGGGATCCTAATATTGCAAGGTGTATAAATATTCTACAAAGTATATTGAACTTTTGATTTTTGATGTACCCGTTTTTAATCTAAGCATGACATCATTCATCTTAACCCTAAAGGACAAAGTGTCCGCTCAAGGGTCTCTCAAGAATTTGGGTACGTATCTACAGTCTCAATTTTTATTGTGACTTTTTGACACTTTTTTTTAAGACAAGAAAACATATTAGCTTCTTAGAAATATAATTTCTTTTTCAATTGGTATCTAAAAGAAAAATTTATACCACCTTAAGCCAATTAGCCAAAAACAGACATTTGAGAAGGCAACACAAAAAAAATTACAAATTTCTAAATAAAATTTCTAAAATATTTTTTCTAAAGTACTATATATTTTTGGTCTATATGCAAAGCTTTGATTCATTTTGTTTAGACTAGAGGTGAGAAAATTATGGACAATCTTGTTTTTTGGGCAATTTAAGCATCTTCTTGAAAAAATAACTTACAAGATTCATTTTTGAATGCAATTGTTCAAATAAAATTACTTAAAACATTTAGAACAATCTCACCATTGGGATTATTGTGTTTAGTTCCATCATAGAGCTATTAACAATTTAGTTTTTCATTTAATCTTGAATCTACTTCTACTTAACAACTTTTTAAAGAATGAAAAACCAAGTATTTTTCTTTTTGAATTATATCCTAGACTTTAAACTCAATTCTTCAACATAAAAGTCTTTAAATTCAAAGTCCGTAGTGCAATTTTTTTTCACAAAGGGCATTCAAAGTCAACTAAAATTGCAATCTAGCATTCAAAAAAAATACTTTTTCCAACTTTGAATGCTAATATCTTCCAATCTATATAGTTAAACTTTACAAAATTTTGATTAAATGATCTAAGATAAATGAAGTATAAGATTCTACAATTATAATCTTAAGAAAATATTTTTCTGTACTCTTGGGCGAATGCAACACAAGTGACAATTTTGAGTGATTTTTGATAGAAAAATGACCTTGGTCATCTATGGGTTAAATACTAAAAACTAAACTTTGCATCCTCTACTTGTAAATTAGGGGTAGTTATACCTTCTTTGAGAAGTAAAATTCTATGAAGAATGAGAAGTTGGTGAGAAAAAAAAGAGCCAATGGAGAATTGTTGTGCACAAAGAAGGTGTGATACCCTAGCCTTAAAACTCAACTTTGGTGTGTGGAGCATGGAGAATGGAAACTAAAGTATGGAACTTGCATCGAATCTTGATGGCATAATTTTGCAGAAAACAAGTATTAGAGAAAAAATCAGACCTTTGAAGGGCCTCTCCACAACCCATAAAGAACCCCCACAATTACATGTAATTTTGCTTAAGTATTAGTTTTTCTCTATAGCCACTCACTTTACATCAAAATGTTAGATGCTTGTCAGTGGCTAAAAATCCGAGTACAATATGTCAAATAATCAAGGTTAAGGTACTCTAATGTACCTTAACCCCTCACCGCCAACCATGTCAAAAAATAAACTTCCTTTTCAAGTGTTATAAGTCTGAATGTGAGTAAGATATACAAATCTTAACCGTACAATATTTTAGTGTGCATGCTGTAGATGATTCAAATCAAATTTGGGATCATTTGACCGTATAGATTGAAAGATTATAATGTTTTAGTGTTGCAAAAAGATGCTGAAATCTTCCTAAAAACACATTTGGAGGTGAAATTCGATTTCTAAACCTACTCAAATGAAAAAACTTTAAACTACAAAGTGATTCTAAACCAAAAGACAAACACTTTGGTGGAAAAAACAACATTTAATTGACTCATTGCGTTTGCAAAATTGTTTTGAAATGTCAAAAAACAGTGAAAAAAGTAGCAAAAAAACACATCTACGGCTGAACCTACCTCTGCTAAGATGCTTCTCAGTCAATCATATCTTCTTGGATTGATATGAAATTTTTACCACAAGAACTAGACTAGTATGTGAAACTTTTCCAACAAAAATTATTGAAAAAAACCCTTGCTTGAAGAAGTTATAAGCCACCAAAGTTCACTGTAATGCAAAAATGTCTGGATTTTGAACTTCGAATTGCTCCCAAGCATTCAAAACAACTTGGATTGACATGAAAATTTAACCACATTAACTAGACTTAAAGGGGAACATAACACAACAAGTTGTATTGAAAACAAACATTGGATGAAGGAGATACAAGCCCCCGAAGTTGCAGCCTTCAAAAGCAGTTTGGTGAATTCAAATTGAACTTATGAACTTCGATTGGATTTCAAGAAATTAATAAAGCTTGTATTGATCTGAAAATTGTACCACATAAACTAGAAGAGAGAGTGCAACTTTACCAACAAGTTTTATTGAATTTGGACATCGGATGCAAAAGTTATAGCACTTTGAAATTTCTGTCAGGACACTTTTCGTCCCCTCCGGCGATGAGGGATTAACCCTGATTATTGGATACATTGTATTCTTGTACCTCTGTCTCTCTATAAACCTCTAAAAACCTTCTCCATAAGGGATTAACTATATTTTTAGTCTTTGTGCCAGTGATACATACATTCAAGAACTAGTAACCCATCCCATAGATCTATGCAAATCTTCACCTTAGGTGTCGTTGTTTAGAAATCCAAAATCTTTGCAAAAATATCATATTTGAACATCATTTTAAATGTTGCCAACTCATCATTCTTGGTGATTTAAAGGTTGGTGGCAACAATGTGATTATAGAAATATATGCTCCCTATTCAAATATCTCAACTAGAAAACTTGACCTCCTTCATGAACAAATGTGCATAGCGCCCAAGTGGTCACCAAACCCATTGTCAACACAATTATTTGAGGAAGTAGCAAGTACAAGGTGCCTCGTATGGGCAAGGCAAAGTTTGCTAGGAGAGGAATGCTCCTTGATTGCTTGCCACTAACTCCCACAAGATCATTCAATACAACCAATACTTACTCAATAGTCGAAATTAGTAAAGGGAGTTTTTAATGGGACTAAAATTGTGCTTGATTTGGAGTTTTTTAGTGAAATAGAGGGAGTAACAAAGTTGTGGAAAAAAAAGCAAATTTCCAAAATTGTCCAATGACCATCTTCCATCAAGAATTTTTTTTGATGGCAATGTAAAAGACTTAAATCATTGACTTTTGGTGAGAATGATGGGTGAAGTGGTTGTTTTTATAGAGAAATTAATTGTTCAGATGTCATGAATCCTCAAAGGATGTGGGATAATTTGAAGATGAGAGCTTGAGTGCTCATTGTCAAAACATAGGAATTGTGCTCAAAGTAGAATTTCAGACCTCATTTAGGCATAGTAGAATGTTTTTTTTCATAAGCTTTGAACTAAAAAAAGCTAGGGAATTAAACTAGTTTTCATCTCCAAAAATGCTTTTGACGTTTAAAGACTCCAATAACAAGTTAAAGAATTTTTTTTGAAAGGGGTTGGAAGGGACATTTTCTTTGACATTTTCAAATACCCTCTCCAAATTTTGTCCATAACTTTTTATCACAAACTCTAAACCTCAAATGGATTTTTGGAAATGAAAACCACCTTGATGCACCCTATACTCTAATGCGGGTAATTATTAAACATACTTTTGTTGCATCTTCATTACTGAGTCTTAACATCCTTTGCAAAATTTACACAAGTTGACAATACAAATTTGCTACATTTGGTAGGTTGCCTATTCTACAGTTAATCCTTAACCCCTAAAGCCCTAAACATGCTTTTTTGAGAACATAGCTTTTTTGGGCAGCTCACTACGAGTGGAGATTTTTTTTCTCTTTGAAATTTTCACACAACATTCTCCCGAGGAGTAGCTTTAAGGTCCAACAATTTTCATAACTTTTGATTATATGGGTAAAAAATTATTGCATGATAAGTGATTTTCAATGCTCGGCGGGCAGCCCGGGCAGCAAAAAAAAAATTCTTTGAAAGTTACTTTTTTTTAAAATAAAAATTTGAAATTGGTTCTTTGGATTTATATATACGCAGGAAGTTTTGAATCATTCCATTTTGGTCTATGAGTTAAAAGTTATGAGGATTCTTAGTTTGAGGGTAGTTATGGAATCTCTACTCTAAAATAAACTTTGAAGTTCTTTATTTTACTCAATTTTCAATATTTTTGAAAAAAACAAAAAACATTGGGTGTAGGTAGGTCTTTACAACATTATAACCATTGGGTTGTCATTATGTAATTTTATGATTAAATTCTTAACAATTTAGTGTTTTGAATCATTTTCTACTTCTTTCTACTTACTATTTTTTTCCTATATGTTGTACAAATCCAAATGATCTGAAATTTTTCAAGCATATAGCCAACTTGACTTCAAAAATGAATCCAAAGAGTAACCACCGTTTTGGACATTTTTTCATATAAATGTGACCTTGTGAAGTGCAGCTGCCCGAATTTTTGCAGGGACAAAAAAAGGATTTTTTTCAATTCAAACACTAATATCATGCAATCCACACAGTGGAATTTTCTGAAATTTTTTCCACATCTTCTCAAACAAGTTTACTACAAGATCCTATGGTTACATGTGTCCAAAAATGTTTTTTTTCTAAAATTTGATACTTGTATTAGAAATGGCAGTTTTGGAACGTTTTTGGTGAAAACATAGTCAAAAATCTTTAGAGGTTAAAGGACGAGCTAGTCATCGTGGAAATCATCTATTTGGTATTGTGTGAATTGTTGGCTTAAAAAAATGCAAAAACAATCATTGGAAGACAAACTACTATAGAAGACCTTCCCTTTTCACACAAAATTTGGAAGATGAATAGTTGCACTTCTATCTTGCACAGAGAGATTCTTTGCAATTCATCAGCTCGAAAATGTCCTCTCCATCATTTAAGGGTTAATAGATTTGTCATGTCACTTTCTAGTGGCCCTTCAAAGGCTTGATTTTTTCTCTAATGGAATCCAACCAGCAAGGCTTAAGATGTTAGGTTCCCAATATATGACTTCAAATGTAGTAGAGGGATGAAACTATGGAGCACAAGTTCAAAAATTCTTCAAGAAATTTCTTCACGTCCATTCTTCACCTCCAAAGGAGAACAATGGACATTCTCAATTCTCAAAGAATGGGAGCTCCGCAAGCCACAAACAATCAAAGAGAGATCACCACTTCTTGATTATTTGAGAATTCAAAATGGGATGAAGAAGACTATCTTTAATCTGTTGCCATCTTGTCTTTAACAGTCCCCAGTTTATAATTTTCGTTCATTAATCCCTAAATGTCCGAGGCACCAAATTTTGTTGTCAACAATATTTTGAGACTAAATAAAACCTAACCAAGTTACTCTTTTTTTTGTAGTTTATATTATTTTTTAAATTCTTTTTGAAGTCTAGTTTAGGGATCAAAAATCCAATTTTGAAAATGATTGAATATAATTTTGTGCAAGGATGTCCACTGTAATCTTGACTTTTTGTAGTGTTGAGGGCTCTTGGAAATGAGCCTCAAATACACTAGATCTTGGAAAGAGGATTGAAAGACTTCAAATCACTTTTGCAATTTTAACACCCTCATGATTACACATTATAATCTTTCCATCCATAAGTGATATTTGTCATGTTTTCTTTTCCCATGGAATCTCTAACACCTCTAGTTTGAATTTGAACGGTTACAATTCAAAAAAGATTAATACAACTTATCAAAATGTTGACTTTTTGTTGAATTTAGAGCAAATTCCTTGAAGCTCACGAAAGAACCTCGAGCATTTAGGGGTCAAGGCATGTATAAATGTACAATACACCCTTCGAAAAGCTCTTGTTGAGCTTCATTACACTCCGCCTTTTACTCGATTAAAACAGCGATCAAATTTGACTGATAATCACAGCAGATCACACATTGGAAAACTCACAAATCGGTACACTTTTGACGGCCATGCAGGAAAAAGGTGCTCTCCGTGCACTTCGGGGCTTTTCTAGGATTGTAGCTATCAGTTGCTAGATTAAGAAAGACCGCAGCTACAATCTTAGAAGGACAGTGCATCTAACTGAAAAGGACAGTGACAATGGCCCATGCAAAAACCAGCAGGAATTCAATCAATTTGCCGGTGGATAGTCTTCCAGTCGATCAATTGCAATCATAAACTATAATGTCTAACATTTTCGAGAGGTCTCTTGATTCCAGCCAATCCAAGCTTCGCAAATGTGGATGTTCGCAACCTCTTCCATAACCGCCCCTCCTCAGCAAGGCTCATGCAGGGAATGAGTAGAATTAATATTTATGGTGACTGTGGGAAATGCACATTTGCACATGCACAGTTTCGTTGGGTAAGTTTGACGACAGCCAGCAAGTGAAGCTAGAGATGATCCGTTCTTGTAGGAAGCAAGCTCCGATAGGGTGTTTCGGTTTATGATGATGAGATCCGGTTTGGGTCCCAGTACCAGAAATTCAGACGGAGGACTTGCTCCGCTTCACGGAAAGTAGCTGAAATCACGTCTCCAAATATTCCTCGCCGAGCTACTGTGCATGGACCAGGTCTGCCTGAAGGGATACAACGATGCTCGTCACAACCTACACATGGCACTTACTGTACTGTTCACACACACAAGGCCAAAGGAGAAAGGTTCCCGATTCTTCCTGTCCGCTGTCCGGGTCCCCACTTCAAGCCAAATTCTTCAGATTCCTTGAAACCCCAACACTCAGCTACTGTAGCTAGACCCCCATGTTCCTCAAAATGGTTCACGAAGCTTCACGAAAATATTTGCTGGCATTGTCAATCGAAACTGTGATTCAAACCGGGTTTCAAAGGAGCTGGGAGAGTTCTGAGTTGGCCAGGCAACTGAAAAGAACTAAAAGTCCAGCTGAAATGCTGAAACAATCCTAGATTTTAAAACGCAAGGTTTCAGTTGGCCACCCTACGTCAAAAAACATCTGAGCACGTGGTTGTGCTAGTTGGTCTAAGCAAATGAAAGTCACTTGTACCATTTTATTGAATACGATTATAACTTAAATGAAGTCCCAAAGCGGGAGTCACGTAATAGATTTAAAGAGCATGCCTATATCCCCTAACCTTTTGCTTGTGGTGGTGCGGTGTGCCTCTCTTTCGACCCTTGATTCAGCATGATTAAACAAAGATTCAACCATTGAGGTTACTTCCAGTAATGTGAACAGTCGGACCTCATCACTTCCCTAGGGTAGGCATGTTACTTCTCATAACAAGGCAACTCCTCACCTATTTCCACCTCCGTAGCTGCATCCGACGGCAGTCATACCTCTCCGGCTCCACTCTAACGTACATCGCCAAGCTAAGGATATGACTGGTGGAGGATTAGATCGCGTTCAACATCCCGTGTAGCTGGGAAGCAGGGCATAATAAATGGGCAATGATGCAGGAACATGAGGGATTCCAGTGGCCGGGCGGGTATGTAGGACCCAGTCCCGTCCAGTCCACATGAGGACAGACCGGCAAGCAGCCCACTCAAGGGCCTCTCCTCCGCCAAGCAAGTCTCGGACAGCTCGTGTGTTTTCCATAAAACGGGAATGTTCAGTGCGAGATCGACACTCAATGTTATCTCCACGGCCGCTTGCTCTCGTTGTTCTCGGCTCCCCTCGTCGCCACGCAGCTCCCCGCACCAGAGCCCTTCGCTTACTGCGCTCGATGAACGTACGGGAGTCAGCTTGATCCATTTGCAGGGGCGGCGTGTTCATGGTGGCCGGATCATTGGAGAGCTTGCAGCACGTCTCCCTCGCTCTGCACCTCCAGTTGCTGCTCCACCGTACTTCAATTCGCTCGTCGGGTCGTCGGGCATCGAAGCGAGCTAGTGCGACTGACGCATAACTATATGGTAGTGAGTTCGATATATGGGAGAAGGTAATTTGCTTGGTGACAACGAGAGAGAGCACGCTGGAATACAACCATGTGACGTCACATAGTTTTGTTCTTGCGTGCCCTCCCCCGCTGTCCTCAAGCAGATTGGTTACGAAGCTAGTTCATAAATTCTTAACTTACTTCAGGTTTAGGGCACGCAAGAACAAAACTATGTAACGTCACTAACACTTGTATAGGTGAGCTCCTTAAAATCTAAACCTACACTAGTCATAGATTTAGAGTTGAGTGCAGTTGAGTGTCACAATTTTGGCACTCGGAATCGTGCCAATATAACGATGTATAATGACGTTCGAGCTCCTGACGCGGAATTTCGGACTGGGTGCTTGGCAATTGTCACCTCCACCGAAGCTGGCCGGATTAGTAGGTACTCTACTACTATCTACATTGTCCAAGCTAGTTTTGCTGCACGCTTTTAACATGTTAGATACAACTAGTTAGTGTGTTCCATCTTGTAAAGCTTAACCAGATAGTGAGGTTAAATTCAGTAACTGAATATGATTTCTGTGTAATCCCTGCCCAAACAGGATGACTGAAATGAAAGGGAGGAAAAAAACGAAGAAGAGTGACTTATTGTTTTTATTGTCCTTCACTCTTGCTTATCATTTTTCATTTAATTTAGTCCCAGCTAACATTATCATGCTGATATGTATTTGAGAACATTGTCGTAATATATTTCGTATAGACCGAAGTCTAGTCCGTCACGTCACGAACAATGTCATTAGGAACATCTCCATTCGTATATATTGATCACAAGGAAGTAGATGGTAATGACTGAGGTTCCTACCCCATGGAAAGGTCATCGACACATTCTAACTGTACCTTGAGATGAACACACAGTTTCGGTGAATTCCCATCCTCGAAACAGTTGACTGCAAGTTGGTTGACAAGAAAATGACCTGAGAGTGTTACAGTCAGTGAAAATGAGCCTCAACCAGTCAGTTCAATCTACTACTTCAGTGATGTGTCACGTGCATTCCTATCCACTTACGAATAAGAACGGACTGCCTTAAAATACTTGAAAAGTACAGCAATCAATGATTAGTTGGACTCTCTTTACCAGCGACAAATTTTATCTGGCAGCTATCATTGTCAGAAACACATGTAAGGAATTTCGTTAAAATGGCGATATTCCATATGACCACACGACCACATGGTCTTACACTATCTAGGACAGGTATAGATTTCAGACCATGCAGTCTAAACTGTAAAAGTGCCAAAGTTGAAGAATGACTGCCATTTTAACGAAATTCCCCATATACATAGTTACTCTTACAACGGAAAAATCTCCCAGGTTTGTCTTCAGCGGTTACCCTCCGCTGCGCTTGTGCGATAGAGTCTGCAAGAGTCTGCAAGAATTGTGATTGACCATGGGAATTAGTAAGCCTACACAACTCCAATGCATGCATGAGTCCAGAACGCACCCTCAAATGCAACCTCTACTACCTCCTCATCTTACTGATCACTCAGCTAAGCTTACGGCAACCAAAAATCCCATTGTAACCTTGTGACTATAACGAACCGCTAAGGCAAGTGCACCCAGAATCGCCCAGGCTGGAATGTGCAATGTACAGAGGGCAGTCATTTGAATTGAAGTGAAGATTCTAGGTGCACACCTGAATTACAATCAACCTCTCCACTTGCACTCCCGTTTGCACTTTACCGGTTCTGTTAGAAAATCACAACAATTGAGCAGCACTTCGATCAGTGGGACAACAGCAAGTCTAGTATTGTCCCTCAATGCGTTAGTACTAAAATGTCGCAAACAACTCTAAGATCATCGATCGGAACTGCATGTTCGTTTAAAAAATTAATAGAAAACTTCATATCATATACCGTAGCCCCCGTGTTCGCGAGTGTACAAAGTTATTAATAGCCTGGGACGTCATTCTCCATACTTTTAAAATCTAATCATGGACTAATTAATATACCTCTAGTTCCGGAATCAAACGTGTTCTACAGGGAAATTTCAGCAGCTTCCCTGCAACATGAATTCTGAAAGAAGCAAATTAATTAGAACATGTCGAAGCCTTTTCCTAGAAGAAATTCTAAAATGAACGAGCAGGTTACGAGCAGGTTACGAGCAGGTTACACTGCCGGAGGTGCATCCGTGCATGATCCTGTTGATATCTTCAATCACGAATCCGCTAGGACCAGTTCTACCTTTCTCTCAGGAACTATTGTTTGGTCGCAAGGACCAATGTCTCATCAGCTGGGAGGACACAGCTTGGCTAAACTGATTTAATGTCCTATTAGTGCATTTGACTCTAATTTAGCAGGCACAAAGTTAGCTCTGAAGTCTGGATTAAAGGGGAGGAGACTTCACATTGACAAAAGCTACATGTGAGGAAGTTTGAGTAGTCCTGATATAACTTGGAAAGAGGTCAGGTGCTCCAGGGACAGTCTCTAGTAGCGCAACTGTTTGTTTTAAATTGGTGCAGCTTGAATCCAAATATTACAGTATCGTACTAATTCTCAAAAAACATATTTTGTAGAGACGCTAATTTTGCAAGGGGATAAAAATTTTGCACCCTCATAAAGTTAGGTAAATTCAGTTACAATAGTTTTGCAACTCCAGTTACAGTAACTGTACTACAAACAATACGTCAATGCCTGACTAGGAATTTAGGGTGCACGTAAAATAGGCCTGATGAGATATACTTGTGTTACAGACCTTCGTCAGACCAAATCTTTGACCCTAACTAATCGTCTTGTTTATTATAATAGCTAAATTTCAAGAAACTGGAACTTTTCCAGTCGCCCATCTGAAACCTGAGCAATATGATTATCCTCTAAAACGAAAACAGACAATGGGAATATCAGTATGAAATGTCAATTTCATTAAATTCGTGGTGATCCAATACATTGGAACCTTTTAGAACACTTGCTCTAAAACATAAATCCATACCGAGACTTTTCTAATTCAGGTATTAAAGGTTAAAAAAACAAAGCCGACGAAGGTATTCACTATTTCAAGTGTAAAAGACAGCCAGAGTACGTACATACATGCTAAGTTACGTAGAGATGACCCGTCACAGTACTTGCGCAACAGACAAGCGAGATCACGACACTATGTGCGAGGAACCGGCTGAAAAGAGGTTCCAAAATAAACAGGACTGCCCACGCAAAACAAATTGGTTACAGGCCCTTGATTGCACCTTAACTGCAGATCAAAATGCCAGCTTATCCAAATTTCAACCCGGATCAAGAAAACAAGGGACGCAATAGAGTCTCCCATTTGAGCTAATTTTGAAGTTAAAAAACGAACCATGTCTAGGGAGGCTCAATCCTAACTGCCAGCCGAATCGAGCGAAAAAATAGGACCAGGTACAAGCGTCAAAACATTCGTGTTCATGGGACATGCAAATGCAAAAGAAGGCAGGAGTATTTATACACTTACAGAATCATGGCAATTTCTAAGATCGGTGAAGACAAAGAACGGACCTGTCCTATTCGTAGAAACGATCCCATGCATATCAGAAAGGAGTGCTATGATCCCTTGTAGCCACAATTCCTGCAAGGGAGAAAGAAGATAATATCAGTAAGTTTCAAGGAAAATAATACTAGTTACTGAATCGTGGATATGAACGTTTGATCACCATCTTCCAACACACAGAAAAGTAATTCATCACTTCGATCATATCCTCAAGTGAGTGTCTCTGGTGGTTCTATGGAGAACTCCGGTCATCATCAAAGTCGATAATGAACACCAAGTGAACAAGGTAAATCAGTGTACTATTCTCTTCACCTTTTTCAAACGAAATTTTTTACGAAACTGTGTAAGAAGTCGCCTTAGTTCCATTACTTGCAGTCTTCACGTAGAGCCCTAACTTTCAAAGCTGCGCCTGCAGGTGACAAAAGAAGCGAAGAGATCAAAGGGTGGTGCAAGCTCAATAAAAAGCAACAGTGCATGCATGGATCCGAGCTACTTTCATTTTCCTGTGACTGGGATACGCTACTAAAAAATTTCAACTAGAAGTAATTTAAAGAAAGCAGTTTTTGTAGATACAACAATTGAACTTGACCTAGCTATTCGCCGAGCAGAAGCATGGCGGCCAATAAGAAGAATCGGTCAATCAAACAACGATCCTCAATTCGTAGCACCATTCATTCTACCGCATTCATGTGATTAACAGGCTTACAAGTGAAACTTACAACAGCACCATGGCAGAAATCAGTCAATCAACGAGTGATGTAGGCCACTTGTCAACTACAAACTGTAGTTGTCCCGATCAATAAACTGCAAACAGAAGACCCGCCAATAACTGCAGGGCTAAGACAAACTTAGATGGACAGACGTAAACTGACGCCATTCAGAGTTCAAAAAGTGTGACATTCAAGTGCTCAAAGCTCTGAACGAGAATAGGTAAGGATATAGGGTTTCAAATGGGAATTTGGAAAAGTGAACGATTTTCTTTAAATTGGGAGAATGTCTACAATACGGTTCATAGGTTACTTCATGCTGGTTATCTTGTAGCCTGGATGGACCGTCCCATAAACGTCAAATCTCTGACCCTGAGGCCAATCGTTTCTAGAAAGGATGTGGTCAAATTCTTTAATTTGGTGTCCAGAGCATCAGAATTTTGACATTCAAATGCAGAGGTCAAAAACCACGAAAGCTATAGACCTAAAGTTATAGACGGGCGTCAGGAATGTGCTAATCTCCTGGAATCTCGTCATTATAGAAAAAATTGACTTCGGTGGGACTGTCTGAGGTTCAGTCCAATGATTTCTACAACCACATTTCAGAAGAAAATAAGTTCTTGAAGTGGGTAGAGAGCGTATATCGATCAGGCTTCTAGCCTTTCGGCCAGTCAGTACGTATCTCTGGTTCGCTCTACTAGTTTGGACACGCAAGGGCGGATAGCCGTACAATTGAGAAAATAGAAATTCTGATATCGAGTAGTGCGTAGATTCATACGGCACACGAAACGCCACCATTGTGGGAGGGTACACGCAGACCAACGATCGATTTGCAACTTATTTTTGGCGATTCTTTAGCTGAAAGATGGATTGCCAAAGGTTTGGGGCATGAAAATAAGAACTCTGCCACCAAACCTAGATGCACGAATCTCAACTGCATACCGGTCTCTGACTATCTCAGCCCCAAACAAGATTACACAAAGTTAAACGATCATCGTGAAATGGGCCTCAATCGATACAAACTCGCACTCAGTGTCATCAAAAACACTTGCAAGACAATACACTGCTACTTGAACACAAAGTTCAGGGTAAGATACTTACAGGACTGCCGGCATCGAAGTTGAATGACGCCAACGACAACAAGCTTCTTAGAATTTGGGGTTTCGATCGAGCTCAGGAAGAATAGGCCCTCAAAATAAATCCCGGAGGTCGATAAGCCTGGCTTGTGAACAGTGACTAGTCATGATGTCACACCCCACTTTGAAAATTAGCAATCTGGTCAAGGTCAAGCATATTCTCTCTTTACCGAACTAGAGCAGAAAAGAAACCCTACCCGACATCCTGTATTTCAGGAGTCACTCCGGCTCGTTGATCTTCCCAACCCACACCTGAAGTCCTACCCTTGATCTTCTTCCTTGCAGTGGTCTTTCAAATGGCAGTCCAGCCCCCACGGCAAAGTTAGATTTCACTCGTCAAGGCGTACAGAATCGTTGGTCTTCCTCAACGTACACAACTTCATCTACATGAGATACCC
Organism: Antitrichia curtipendula; assembly: GCA_951230915.1. Taxonomy (NCBI): domain Eukaryota; kingdom Viridiplantae; phylum Streptophyta; class Bryopsida; order Hypnales; family Leucodontaceae; genus Antitrichia; species Antitrichia curtipendula. The sequence continues at coordinate 22,227,949 of OX579638.1, read as the reverse complement.
TGAGTTCTGCATACTTACATGCGTCTCTCGTTCTAGGCATTGCGAAACATCGATCGACAGGCGAACAGGACAATGGTGTGCACAGAAGCGCTTCTCACCAGAAATCGCACTCAGTGACTGTCATTACGAAGGTACCCAGTTGGATTCTAAAGGACTATACGGAGATACTTGTGAACTGTTATGTTACGCAGATCTGAAGTGGTTAGCATACTGACATATGAGAAGTTAAGTTAGCAACTTAGAAGAAAATTAAACTCCAAAAGACAGTACTGACATGGATTGTTGACTATGTGAAGAGGCAGATTGTAAATTGTGATGTCGTAAAGCGACAGAGGCAAGCTAGGCGGTGCTCCGGTTACGTTGGACACAGCAAAGGTCGACGACGTAAGAAATCTCAGCTATACAATTAGAGCTACTAAGAAACGTCAAAGCCCTTCATGGAGTTACAGAAAGGAGAGATTCGTGCAACGTACTCACACATGGTCTCTAATCTAAGAAGTTGCGTACATCGAGAATGATCAAAAAGAGAAACCCCGGACGTATTGACAACCTTGTATAATTATCTGTTGTCCCGGCCGGCTGCTGTCCTTCACCTGTCCTCTACTTGACAATTCTCTGCTAAGTAACAAACAAGTTCAAATGTCAAACTTCTTAAAATGGTGAAATTCCTAGAGACTGGCACTTTCCAGGAGCCCTCCTGGAACCTCAGATGTAAACCGGTCCTAGTACTAATAGCTTTGAGCACTTGAATGACACTTTTGGAGCTTTGAAAACGCCAAATTGACGAATTTGACCATAGTTCTCAGAGAATATATGTCGATTTCAAAGTTACACACACTTGTCCAATGCGCGTGTCCGAGTTTCACGAGTTAATATCTTCTTGATAAAGACACACCGCACACCGACAGCTCGGGAGGCATCCCCAGTTCCGCTGCACAAGCATTGCAAAGATTTGACACTTCGACCTCCTCACAGTTGCTTTACCCGACTATATCTGAAACCTCCTAAAAATATCATTTGGGAAGATGACTGAGGATCAAATCGACAGCTGCTCTCTGAGAGCATGAGGTATGTTCCTGGATGGTGGATTGGTGGCTCAGTTGAGCATGTAATACGTAGTATGTACTAGACATGTGCAAAATTTGATTCAAAGCACGTAGCTAGCTATGGTCACATCGTCGCTATGATAGTTCAGCACTTACCTGCTCTAGTGATGATTGGTCGGCGATCCCGTCGTAACTAATTAGTAACAAGTGATGCATGACAGTAGCAACTTCAAGGATCACAAGGGAAACTACATCGACATTCAAATTTTGCTACCCCCTCTGGATTATGTTCTTTAAAGTTCAATGTTCAAATTGTACATAGCGCATATTAGCAATTGAAAGAGGACCAATCATTCAAGCCTACCAACCATTTTCCGTTCACTATTTTCAGTGGCTTGAGAATTGTTCATTTTCAGTTTTCTTGCTCAAAAGTCAAAACACGTCGACAGCAGATTACTCAGGGGCCGAGGAGAAGCATACCAACCTTGAATATAATCGCCAAAGCCTAACTTGATCTTTGGTCTTGCTGCATGAATCTATGAATTCTTGTAACTTGGTCTCTGGTCGACTTGCCCACCGAATCTCTGAAATCCAAAAACGTTGAAATCAGTCATAGTAAACACCGACTTACAGGGCAGGCAGTCTATTCTCTTGAAATGTTGTGCCCCTGTTTTCAAGATAATAACATATTGATATATACATGAAAACACGATTGATCAACTTCGTTTTAAATCTGAGATTAGCGCGAGACACAATTCAACCCTAGTATACTTCAGACCGGGTGAGTTGATAATAGACTGGTCGACAACGTGGTTTAGTCCGAATTTCAGTACCCTAGTGAATAGTGAGAACCGTTACTTCGGTGGCCTGTCCCGCCCATTTCTGAATGGGCATTAAACTTCAAGATCGCCGAGTACGGTCCAGTTAATCCTCAGGAAGAAGTCCCAAGCGTGAGTATTCGTACCCCCACATTCCACAGCTCTAAATGCCCGGCGACAAAGCGCCATAATCCTTGCTTTCCAGGGAACACATTTCACGTGCAGTAAAGCTCAAAAAGCTCGCAGATACGACATTCGAGAGCGCTTCGTTACTTAATAACCTAATACAAAGTGCCGCAACTGTAGTTAACTAAAGTGTTGAAACCCCATGCCCATGCTGTGTGTGTGGCCACGTTTTAGTTGTCCGGCTTATCGGCAAAGCATGGGTGGCGCTCGTAAGTATATATTATAGTGAACCCTTACAAAGATGGTCGTGGGTGCTTCTCGAATGTTCACAAACTTGGCCACAGCGCGCCAGCTAGCTAGAGTGGACCGTGAGTAATCAATACGTCTGCAAGATTACACCACGAAATGTAACCCCGCACTTATCAAAGCGCTAAGCTCTACCATACTCAGGAAACGATGGCAACACAGCTAGTGCATGGACCCACGTCACCTGAAAAAATTCATATCCTTCAATCTCGTCGTCGGCACGGCAAGTATCCTTGCAGACGGAACTTCACAACCCCAAGTACCAGTACCTTGCTCGGAACCTTTGCCAGATTGAAGAAATAATCCTCGGGATGTGGAATGCGTCTCTTGCTCGCTCTTCAGCTTGATCCAGAACCCTTCCATCCGATTTCGCAATCCTTTCAGCACCGGAGTACTTGCGCACGAATTATTTAGCTTTCAGATGGCGGTGTCGCGCGGCCGAGATTGAAACAGTACTGAACCCTCAACCCCCGGGTGGATACCTGTCTCCGCTCGGGCCCTGGGCACAACTCCTCCGTGGGCGTCCAAAGCAGACCCTGCGAAGACACGCACCTGATTGTTGGATTCCTCGAATCAAACTCCAAACCACCCCACTTCCTGCTTGGGTGCGGAACCTCTTGGCACGCGAATGTGGAATCCAAGTGCGTCCCCGAGGGTTCATCGTCACCACTGCTCATGGAGGTGACGGTTTGGGGGCTACGCTTGTTGGGAAGAAAGAGCGAGCATGCAAGCCCCGGTCCCCGGAAGTTGCCGATCCATCCAAGTGAAGGTGGAGTTGTACTAAACGATGGCTGGCGCGCACCCCAGCACTAGGACTTCCTGCACCACAACCAGCAACGTCCAATGCTCCATCAAGCACACAGCACTAGCACAGCAGTAGTGACAAGGCAAGGCAAAAGGCGGACCTTGAAACTGAGGTCGAGGCAAAGAAAACGGCTTCCACTGATTTGTGTAGAAAGAAAACGGGCAAAATGAAGGCAGACGGAATGGCGCAGTAAGTTCGCAAGGTACAGTGGGGGAATGAACTCCGGACGCAGATCGTTAGGAAGAAACTCTATTGATTAGTCTGACTTGCAGGACGTGCTCTGCGCCTCTGTCCACTCCCAAATCTCCACGATCCAGAAATCACGCTTTCATTCCCTCCAGAAATAGACGGTTCATTCCCTGCGGAGGATAATTGGCCGTACTGCATACTGTTTTTGGACCCGTCCTGTTATTGGTTCCGGCCCTATTTTTTTTTTTTTTTTTGGAGAAGGCACCAGCATTCCAGCAAGGTGGTGATCTCTGGTATTCTGGTGAAGCGATGGAGTTGTACTTTACATTCACCCAATTGTTTTTAACAAGAACTAAGGTAGGAGGTCCATAAATGGCCCATTCAAGAAATGACCCATTTAAGAGCTGAAACAGAATTTTGGGGAGCTGAAGCTTCTTTTCAGTAAATTTACCTTGAAAGACAAGTGGAATTGGCATCTAATCCAAGTCATTTCATATTTGTTGGAGCTTCATGGAATTAGTTACGAAATTTTGAAGTTGAAATGGCAAAGGGCTCTAACATGGCCCACCTCCTAAAATGTACATTCTTTGTATATTGTTGAAGGGTATGAAATAACATGTGAAAATAATCTACATTTTAGGAGATGGGTCATTTTAGAGTTTGTATGCTTTTAGAACCTCTTACCTTAGTATGCCCTCTCCCATTGCCACAATGTCATATTTAATTAATTCTAGACTTTTGAAAGTCAAGAATTAATAATGGTCATCGGGAGATATCACAATGGTCATCAAGAGATAATCTAAAACATCAAGAGATCAGTACAAACATCGAGAGATCTATACAAACATTGGGAGATCTCCCAATGTTATTATCCTGTGATCTTTGGATGTTTAATCTAGAATTCATTGAATAATCCAAAAGTAGTTAAATGTGGCATCACAACCGTTGGGATGCAATTTGGCTAAATTATGGCTAAGCCTTCCTTAATCTCCTTTCAATAAAAATAAGTAATTTTTTAATTTTTAATTCATTAAAAATTTGAAATTCAATATCTTTTCTACCACAAAAACAATGCCCTTATGGCCTTATATCCTTCCTTGTGGCGAATTTGGCGAACTTTCCAATGGTACCAAAAATCTGACCGGAGGACACACAATTTTGGAGATCTCATTATAACAAACAAAACATCCTCATTTAAGGTATAGATATTAAAATATCACATTCTTATTTTTCATCCAAGTTGGAAATTTCATCCATGTTGTTTTTAGATTTGAAAAGGAACTGACAAAAGCAAAGACTACTTTTTGAACACCAAATGCAAAAGTAAAGATAGTTGATGTTAACCCCTAAAGTCTGTGAAAACATACTCTTAGCCTAGTTGAAAATTGTTGGGCCTTAAAGCTATTCCTTGGGCACATCTTTTGTGAAAATTTCAAAGAAATAAAATAAAAATTCCAATCATAGTAAGCTGCCCAAAATTGTTATATTGTCAAAAATAGTATTTTATCCTTTAAGGGTTAAAGAAAATCATAGGAAACATACCAACTTTTTATTTTTTCCAACCTATGTGAAGAGGATAGAATGTGATAGCAGTAGTAGAGGGGCAATGGGTAGGATTAGAGGCGCTCAACACTATTGGAAAGTCATTGATTATCTTCTTAATTTGTGTTTATATAGTAAAATATATGTGGAATATTTAATGACAATGTTGTTAATCTAGATGAGAGTCCTTGATATGGTACTTTCAAGTATTCAAAGATGTTTCTGGAGTACTTGAAATGTGGGTGTATATGTTGTTCTAATAACTCTATAGTGAGCACATTAAAAATTTGTGTATTCAATCTATAGTTATGTAATTTAATAATGAAATATTTATATTTGTTTAGTTTGAGATTAGCAAAGTTTGATTACATGTGAGTACTTGTTGTTGTAGAAGGTGAATTTTAGAAATTGTATATTATGGTTGACAAATGTTGTAGTTGGTGGTAGTTGGCTTAATTCTTAAATTTCAAAGCCATTTTTTCTTCAAAAAACTCTTAAAATTGGCATTTCTATTGTAAAGAGCAAGAAACTTTGTTAAAATGATTTTTTGAATATTTTACCATAGGATCTTGCACTAAAATAGTAAAAAAATGTAGAAGGAATTTCAAAAACATTCACCATATAGAATGCAAGATATTTGCATTTAAAGAGAAGAAAATATTTTTTTGTGACTACATTATTTGACTTTGAATCTTTTTAATTTAAGATTATTGCACTAAAATAAATTATTTAAAAAAATGATGTTGAAGATTTGAGTTGAAATTATAGGAAATTTTTAATTACATGATTTTCAATCTTTAAAAAGTTGTTACCTAGAAGTTGGTACGAGATTAAAGGATATACTAAATGTTGATACCAGGTTCTAATGACATTGAAAGTTTGAAACACACTAATTTCAACAATGAAATTTTTCTAGCAAAAATATTTAATGTTGTCAAAAAATAATAATAATAATAATTGTGAAAATTGAATTAAAAAACAAATCCATTCTGTTATTTTTTACAAAAAAAATTGTGATTGCTCACAAAACAAGAAGCTCTATAATTTTGACATCACTCATTTAAATGGAATGAATCAAAAGGCTTTTTATGTTGACAAAAAAATAATCTATGAGAGAAAAATTCAATCTTTATTTCAATTCATGAAAAAAAAAATTGTTGCCCAATTTCCCCCATTTTAGAGGTTATTTGGCATAATTTTTTCTTGTAGACACCAATTGAAATAAAAATTATATTTCTTGAAAGCTAATTTATTTTCCTATAATACCAAAAAAATTCCTAAAATCACACCAAAATTGAGGTCACATGAACTTACCTAAAATCCATTTTGTCCTCCATAGGGATAACAGAATTTAAAATATTAAAAGGTATATTATGGCATTGAAACAAGATTGCATGGCACTAGGTATCGTTTTTTTTATTGTTTCAACATTGTTTCAATTCAATTTGAAATTTGAGATGTAGTTCAAATGTAGAGCACGTCCCAACAAAGTTTTTAGTCACAGCATGCTCGAGGTGTGCAAATTAATACATAGAATAAAAGTAGCCATGGACGTAGAGTCACTATGGTGTGAGCAAGAGAATTGTCTTTGAAGATGCCTTCATTTATGAGTAGGAAGCAAATAGAGGACTTATAAGAGAGTATAAGTTTTCTTCTTTCTTAGACAATATTATTGTGTCATTATAGTCCTACGTTTTTAATATGCGGATGTCTACACTAGCCCTTAGATGCCCAATCAACCATTTTATGATCGTTTTTCAACTTTAGAGGCTAGCCAAATCCTAATTTTTTTTAAATTTTGGCTTATTCTCACGGAGTTCATCAAGTTAGTTTTCCATTGCCATTAAAAACTTTTGATTTGGGAAAAAACTTTGTACTAGGTGATTTTTTGAAGTTAAACACTTTTAAAAATGTTCACTATCAATTATCTTTGGAGCTCAAACCATCTAGCCAATCGAAGGCCATTCCATAAAGAAAAATTGATGGGTAGGTAATTAGGTGAAGGATAGGGTTTGATTGCTTGAAACAAATAGTGAATGGGCATGGTCAAGTGGAATTTTTGTTTTCCCAATGTACCTCACTTGATTGCAAGGCTCTAAACCCCTAAAACCCCGAGGGTGTTTTCTGTCAAAAACCACTCAAAACTACCACTTTTGTTGCATTCAATTAAGGAAACCAAAAAAATAAATTTTTTTGGAATTTAACAATGGGATCTTATATTTTACTTGTCTGAAATCATGTAGTACAAATTTCATCAAACTTGACTGTACAGATTGGAATATATTAGCATTCAAAGTTGGACAAAAAAAAATTCTTAAGAAGATGCTTAAATTGTTCAAAAAACTAAGATTGACCGTAACTTTTTGATCCCTAGTCCAAATAGAATGAGTCAAAGCTTCACGTATAGATAAAAACATAATATTTTAGGAAAAAATTCAATTTTTTTTTTGAATTTTTGTAATTTTTTTTGGGTTGCCCACCAATCTCCATTTCTTACTTACTGTGCCATAACTTTTTCATCCGGCATCCGATTGAAACAAAACTTATATATCCACAAAGTTCTCGCAAAACTACAAAAATTCAAAAAATCTCAAAAACTTTCACTTCAAATTGAGACAATAGGAAGCTACCAAGACTCAAATTGTCCTCTGAGGGGACAAACGGTCCTTTAGAGGTTAAAACAATCTTCCATTGGAGTTATATTAGGCATTTGTGGGTTGGAATACAATACAAATGTATATCCATATGATTTGAATTATATAAGGGCAATTAGTTGATGGAAATTGTAGATGTTATCTATCCAAAATTACATAAAAGAAGGTTGATCATGAGGAATTGTTGATATTATTATCCCAAAATACAAAAAGAACAATTGCATTTAATCCCTACAATGACTCCTAAAAATAGTTGGCCACCATATTAATCACTCTTGTAAGTTGAGAAATTGGAATTCTATGAAGTGAAATTTGGACACATTGCTGTACAAAGGGGATTCTACCCTCATGTGCAATTTCACTAAAAACAGATTGATTTAAAACTACTATTATTTGAATGAAATTTTTTATATAAAAATAATTTTTTTTGTGAAAAGTCAAACTATTTCATTTCCTTTTACAGGAAGAATGTACATCTTGACTAGAATCACATGTTACAAGTTTTATGAATTTTGGATTTTTATTGATTGAAATTTGACCTAAATTTTTTGAGTTTTTAATCTTTCACTCCATAAATTGCAAAGTAACGTAAATACTTATATATTCATTCCATATATATGAAACGGTGTGAAAGATATAAATTTCAAAGTTTTTATGAACCTAAAAAACTAAAAAATTACTTTAATTTTGATCGATACAATGGCACATGGCACATTATCATAGTCTAATTATACCTTCAATGAGTTAGTTTAGTGTTTTTTTAATTGCAGTGAAATCTATGAAATCTTGTATCCTTCAATTACATTCTTGGTATTGTCGGAATGTTCTTTACAAGGAGGGAGGCACGGGCCTTGTTTCATGACATTTGGACCTATGGTGTGAAAGTTGTTGAAGTTTTTAATAATATTTAAATTTTATTACTATTATTTTTATTTTGGTTGTAGCAACGACATGGGGCACACTAGTATATGCTATGTGTAGATTGGATTGGATGTAGTGTAGACTGGATGGCAAGGGAATGGTAACAAAATGTTGAACAAAAGAAGAGGATAAAGAGCCTTGTAATTTAACGTAAACCACTCCCAGGACAGAGGCCGTTCATTTCCTGGAAAAGTTTTGCGGCACAATCAATCGTAATGCTTGATTACGCGGGCAAACCCGCGTAATCGGGCATTAGGGATTCTTCATCCAACTTTGTTTTTTCATCTCAATTGTTTCATCCAACTTCGGTTTTCTTGCTCGTGATTTAAGTCGGGCAATGCCCAAGAAGGAGGACATTGCCCTATATTAAATCCATACTGGATGGAAAACCCGTGATCCCTGCTTTGTCATAACCTTAATTATGAGAAATAAGACATCAAACATAAGGGTAGTGTGCTCTAAAAGCAACAACTAACAAAAAAATAAATTTTTCTTTTTTTCATTGGATCAACGGTGTACATTTCAGGACAATCAGGAGGTGGTCACTTTAAGTGACCACTAAGTTTTCAACTTCAAAAATTCTTAACTAATTCTATAAAGGTCCAAAAAATATGAAATGACTTGGGTTGGATTGGATGTCAATTCCATTTTTCTTCTCACTAAAATTTATTGAAAATTATTTCAAGGAGTTTAGCTCCCCCAAAAGACAACCAATTCTTAAATGTTGCTTCGACCCCTAAAAGTCCAAGGCCTTTTTAGGTTCAAAAACATCATTGCTTTTGAAGTATTATAGATCTAAATGTCACAAAGATATAGAAATCGCAGTTGTACAATCTTGTAGTGTACATGTTGTAGATGACATGAATCAAATTTGGAGTCATTTGGCAACATAGATTGCAAGATTATAATGTTTTAGTGTCAAAAAAGGATGCTGAAATTTTCCTAGCAACACATTTGGAGGTAAAATTTGATTTCTAAACCTACTCATATGCAAAATCTTAAAACTACAAAGTGATTCAAAACCAGCATACAAAGACATTGGTGAAAGAAAATATCATCCAATTGACTCAATGTATTTGCAAAATGGCTTTGAAATGTCAAAAAATAGCAAGAAAAAACACATTTGAGGTTGAACCTTCTACTAAAATGCTTCTCAATCACTCATCACTTATTGGATTGATATGAAATTTTAGCCACAAAAAATAGACTAGTATACTCAACTTTCTAATCTTTTAGTTAGAAACAAACATTGTATGAAGAAGAAGCAAGCTGCCGAAGTTCATTGAAATCCAAAAATGTTGGGATTTTGAACTTTGAAATGCCCCCAAACATTCAAAACAACTTCGATTGACATGAAAATTTTACGACAATAACTAGACTTCAAGGGGAGTATAACCCAACTAATTTTATTGAAAAAAACATTGGATGAAGGAAATACAAACCCCCGAAGTTAGAGCCATCAAATGTAGTTTGGTAAATTCAAATTGTACCTCTAAATTTTGATTGGCTTTCAAAATATCAATACATCTTGGATTGATCTAAAAATTTTACCACCCAAACTAGAAGAGAGAGCACACATTTTTCAACAAGTTTTTATTGAATTTAGACATTGGATGCAAAAATTACAACACGTTGAATTGGACTTGAAACTATATGAGGACATTATTGGTCCCTTGGGTTTAGGGGTTAAGAGTAGACTAAGGTATGTGCTCGATAAAATAAAAATTTCCCAATTACGACATGTATCTACAATAGTCCAAGATTTCAAGCTTGTCATCTATCTTGAAATCTTGAACAATTGTAAACAAGTGTCACAATTAGGATAATGTCACTTTTATGTGTACATACCTTATCTTACCTTACCTTAGAGCCAATTGATATTGGAAACTGGGACTTGAGGCCCATCTAGGTTGACCACAAGCAAAGAGGAGAAAACTCTGAAATTTTCATGAGATGAAAGGGGGATCACCCATTTCCAGACAGCATCCCATATTGGTACATTTTTCCATTTTTGATCAAGTCTCATGAAGGTGACAGCTCACATATAGCATGAATAGTACGAGCAATAGAAATGTAAAGGAGGTGTACATTGAAAGCCACAAGTCACTTGCATCGGTTTTGTAACCATTATGTTGTTGGAAATGGGACAAATAAAATCTTCATGAAAGAAATTCATAGTAATTTCAGATTTGAGAATCAAATTTTTGGGAAAATATTGAATCCTCTTCATTTGTATTTCTGCAAATCAGAATTTTTTTCCCTCAATCTCCCTTGCTGCAAATAGTCGTATTGCTTAACCCCAAAATGACAAAGAGGACAGAAAGTGTCCTCACACAATTTCAAGTCCAGTTCAAAGTGCTGTAACTTTTGCATCCAAGGTCCAAATTCAATAAAAATTGTTGGAAAAGTTTCATTCTCCCCTCTAGTTTGAGTGGTAAAATTTTCAGATTAATACAAGGTTTATTTATTTTTTGGAAGCCAATCGAAGTTCACAACTTCATTTGAGTTCACCAAATTGTATTTTAGAGCTGCAACTTCGGGGCCTTGTATCTCCTTCATCCATTGCTCATTTTCAATAAATAAAATATTGGGTTTTGTTCCCCTTGAAGTATAGTTATTGTGGTAAAGTTTTCATGTCAATCGAAGTTGTTTTGAATGTTTGGGAGCAATTCGAAGTTCTAAATCCTGCCATTTTTGGAGTATAGTGAACTTTGGCGGCTTGTTTCTTCTTCATACAGAGTCCATTTAAAATAATTCTTTTTGGAAAAATTGCGCATACTAGTCTAGATTGTGTGGCTAAAATTTCATGTTAATCCAAGAATAAATGAGTGACAGAGAAGCATTCTAGTAGAATGAGGTTCAGCTTTAGATCTGTTTTTTGCAATTTTTCTTGCTGATTTTTGACATTTCAAAACCGTTTTGTAGACACAATGAGTCAATTGAATGAATTTTTTTTTCCACCAATGTGTTTGTATACTAGTTTTGAATCATTTTGTAGTGTAAAGTTTTTTCATTTGAATAGATTTAGAAATCAAATTTCACCTCCAAATGTGTTTTTGGGAAAATTTCAGCATCCATTTTCAACACTAAAACATTATGATCTTGCAATCTATGTGGCCAATTAGTTTCAAATTTTGTACATGTCATCTACAACATGTACACTACAAGATTGTATGGTTGAGCTTTGTATAACTTGAAGACATTTAGATCCATAAAGCTTCAAAAGCAATGATGTTTTTGAATCCCATAAATTGAATGTCACTTTGGGGTTAAGCAATCAAAAATGGGTGATTGTCTTTTAAGAGTTAAGAATGCAAACTTCAAGAAAAGGTTTTAAATAGATACACCCAAAAACGCCATTTTTTGTTACTAAACTTAGTTGCTATTATTAGACTAGTCAAATTTTCATATGTTCTTGTTGGCAAGTGAAAGGAAGTTCCAACGCACCAAAGAACATGACATTTGGATATTGTATGCAAAACTTATTAAGAATCAAAGTTTGGTTCTAAAATCGTTTCTTCCACATAGATACAGAACTGATTTTGGAGATGTACATATAGTATAGATGGCGGATTAAGGTCATTGGCACATTTGGGGGTACCTACCTTGCAAGCTCTAGGAATGAATTCACCTTTTCCCTTCATGCTTGGTGACGGAAGCATGACACAGCATGACATTGGAGGACTGGCAGTCATCGAGTATGTCCCATCATGGTCCACGTGGCGTCCATGTAATGGCTCTCATTGTGTGCTCCACTTATGATTAGTACCGGTAGCCGTGCCAGTATAATCTTCCTTAGGGGAGCCAATGGGTGGTGGAGGTCCAGCACTCCGGCGGCCAACCCATACTCTTGGCTTCAGTTGTCTAAAATTTTATTTGGAAATTTGGAAAAAAATTCTAAGTGTAATTGCGTTTTAGATTTCAAAATTAACTAAAGACCTTCAAAGAAATTTATCTTTGTTTTTCCAGTATTTCTCTGCAAATTTATAAATTTCAGGCACGCTCCAAATTTTGCTTAACCTTTAAAAGACAAAGGGGTGACCTTGGAAATCATCCCTTTTTATTACCATGTGAATCATTGGACTAAGAAATAGCAAAAGCACTCATTGGAAGTCAAAGAACTATAGAAGACCTCCCCTTTTCATGACAAAATTTTGAGGATAAATAGTTGCACTTTTGTCTTACTAGGTTGATTCTCTGTCATCTACTGGACGCCAAACGTCCTCCTCGACGTTTAAGGGTTAATTATTTACAAAAGTAACAAGGACGTAGGAAATCTTGGATTCACAATTGGAATCAAAGTCCCAAAATTAGTTGGGGTCAAAGAAATACAAATTATCCCATAACAAAAGTAAAAGAAGATTTTACATTTATCCTCAAGTGGACTTTTAACTCCTAAATGCCCAAGGCAACAAGTTACTATTTTTTATAGTTTGTATTTTTGAAAAATTCTTTTGATGACTACTTTTTACATCATAAAATTTAATTTTGAAAATGAATGATTATGATTTTTCTATTCAAGATTTTGTGCAAGGGGGGCCAATCCAAATCTTCATATTCTAGTGTTAAGGGCTTTTGAAAATGAGACTCAAATGCACTAGATCTTGGAAAAAAAATCATATTATAAATTAATTGAAAAAGTTGTAGAGCGGATTTTGAAAAGCCATAAATTGATTGGGGTTAAGCATATTGTACCTTTTAACCTTGTATTTTTTTGGTGACCTCAATTTTATATTTGACATGTTTTCACAAAAGGATTGAAAGACTTCAAATCATTTTCATAGTTTTAATTCCTTCATAATCAAACATTATAATCTTATAATCCATATATATATATATATATACACACACACATAATGGAATCATGAACTAAAAATATTCATAATGTAGAGAAATTTAGAGAAAATTTCAACGAGTTAAAAAAATCAACATTATCATAGATGACGTGCCACAATTCCACACACTTTTGTACGAAAGCTGGATTTTGTAGTACTTTAGTTTTGCCTTGTTAAAATGTTAGTTGTAGTAATGGAACCATGCTGGAAACAACTTCTCGATGTGGCACCATTCAATATAATCTTTGCATGCCTGCATAGTCCATGGTTTTGGCTCCTTGTTCCACCGTTTGAAAGCGAGGTGGTCAACGCTCCTCAACACGTGCCATCGATCTTTGGTGAATGTTGCCCCTACGCTTTCGATTCTTGTCTTTCTCAGCCTTTCTGATTCCCGTTCTGATTGCAGCAACATTGTATGTAGACTACGGGATAGGAAAGGATTTGTCATTGTTGTCCGCGGTTGCCATGGGATGCGTGGGCGTCGAGAAGTCGTACTGTTGCAGTAATGAGATGAATATAAAAAATAAAAAATATTCTCCAACACAGTCACGCATGCAGCTAATAAAAGGTGTCAAGACAGTAACTCGCAATGGAGAACAAAGGTGATCAAATGAACATGGTCGACTGGATATGTAGGGTGGGTGACTTTGGTCGCACATGGTGCGTACGGATGGGGCGACTTTAAGGGCAACGACTGTGGTTAGGGACGACTACGGGTCCAACTGGGGCAACCGCGTGTACTCTTCTTCCACCCGCGGTCATCTTAAACCACTCCCTAAATCCATGGTCGCCTACTTTGAACCCATCTGAAGTTGCCCACCCGCATGCGCCCCCTGAAGTTGCCATGCAGACACCACATGACATCTAGATGGCTTAGGTAAAAGGGGGTGGATTAACTTTTTCAGAAGGCAAAGGTAGAATTTATTTTTTGTGTCGTTGCGGGAGCTCTACTAGACATTGCATGACGTCTATTTGTCACGTTGTTGCGTTGACTGATAGAACAATTCTGGTTGCAAATTATGACCAACAATACATAAAATAAATTTTTTGAATAAAATAGAGCCATGATGACTCCATCTTCGATGCCAAAGAGAAGTTTTATTATCTTTACAAGATAAAGCAAAACTAGATACAACAGGTGGTCGGTTCGAAATCCGATACAAGCCATTTGCCGTAGCAAAAGTTGTTTCCACCACTTTATTATTTTGTACAAAATCCAAAGCTTCTTGCCTATCTAAAATTTTGGTTGAGAGGTGAAAACCATTGGTGTACACATCCCAATAGCTCATCAGACTCTAAGGCACAAATTGACAAAATATAGCACGCATACATGTCATGGTGGTGGCCTCAAGCAGGATCACCTTTGCTGGTATCTCCTAAAAACAAAACGCATTTGATCCAGCTATAGTCATCAAATTTCTGGTTTGCTAAGTTGAAAGATTATTTTCATCAAAATAATTCTTATCCTGCAGGATTATATGTATAGTTGCAAAGTCAAAGAGCACATCATAAGACTCACTAGTAGAAGTATCTTTAGCAACATATGTTTTGTAGTCTTTGTCCGCAATTGGATCCATAGACGTATCCATAGTATGGATTCCTCGATTTTGAGCTCGAAGTTTCTTGCTCTCTTGAAACATCTTGACAAAATAGTCTGATGTTCGACAAACATTCGCCAAATGGTCCACTTTGTTACATTTGTGGCAAAAACGCGTCTTTGATGAATGCTTACTATGACTGTTAGTAAAAGAAGTGTTATTCTTCTTTTGTGACTGTTGGTTAGCACGGTTATGGCTGTAGCTACCTCGTTGCTTATAACAATTTTTCCCATAATTATGTGGCTTAGGTTTAATATTGAAAACCTTGGCAATATAGGACTTAGAAATCGTAGTTCTAGCTGGATGGGCCTCTACATTATGTAAGAAGATTTAGTTTTGCTTTTGAGCAAAAAATAATATAGATATGATATCTAAGTGATTATCAAATTTCATGTTTTTGTATTACTGTGCAAGAACAATAGAGGCCAACAAAAATGTTGAGAGAGTTTTTTCAATCATCTCCATTTTGGTAATGGCTTGACTACACAACCTCAGTTGTGATATAATGCGGTACAACTCATTACTGAAGCAATGGGTGTTGAAAAATCCAACACTTGTAAGTGAGTCCAATCCTGAAGGGCTCTAGGAAGAAAAATGTTTTTCTGATGGTCAAAGCAAGATTTGAGTTTATGCTAAAGCTTATTTGGACTTTCAAGTTTCAAGTATTGATGTTGTACAACGGGAATAAGATGGCAACGGAGCAAAAACAAAGTTTTCCAAGAATTAGAGGTGGAAATAGAGGTACTTACAGTCAAAAAACGATAAAAGGCAATACAATCTAATAATTGCTCCGCAAATATATGTACTTTTGTAGTTTTCGCCCATAATAAATAATTTCCGCCATTAGTTGCAAGTTGTAGAAAAAAAAGAGGTGAGAGTCTTGGTGGTTCAACAGTAGTAGCAGCCACTGAAATTGTAGTAGAGGTGACAACAGAAAAGGTGGATGTACTCATGATAAAAAAAGTCTTTTTGAAAAAATTTGCAATTTGGGTTTGAAATGAGCTAAAAGATAAAGATGGAAATAAATATAATATAGAAATTAAAGAGAAGATGAAGATAAAATTGAATTAAAATTAAAATTAATTAATTTTTTTTAAAAGATAAAGGAGAAGATAAAGATTAAAAAATATATTATAATTTAAAATTAAAAAAAAATATAAAACAAAATAAATAAAAAAATAAAAAAAAATATATATATAATAAATAAATAATTAAAATGGTTGGGGTTTGGAGAGAATGCTAAGGAAGATGAAGTGGTGTGCGGAGGAGAAGGGCCAAAAAGAAAGCTTGAAGAAGGCAAAAAGGAGAGCGTAGAAAGAAGGTGAGGAGCTGGAAGAAAAATATGGAAAAGATGGAGCAGAAAGAGAGTCTAGGAGGTGGCCTACAAGCAGAGCAAGAGGGCATGCAGTAAGGGAGGGGGGGCGTAGGAAGGGAGGCCCCAGAGAAGAAGGGGAGGGAGCACACAACAAGCTAATGAAGCTCTAAAAGGAGCAAGCATGGAGCAAGAGATGGGGGGACTGTAACGTCTCCTCTAAAAACTAAAGTCTAAATCGGAAGCTTAAAATTAAACAATTCAAAATTCAAAACAAAAGTACAAGCTTGTGCTGATAATGTGTTGGAAATAGAGTACTAATCAAAACCACAAAAGTAGCAAAACACCAACGTACACAAAAAGTAAGAAAGTGTCATTTAGAAGAAGGTATGAAACATAAACAAGGAAGGAAAAAATGAATAGTATTCTTCTCCTATTTGTAGAAAGGATTCCTAGATAATCACTAGTTGACTATCCAACTAGAATGGAGAGTTTACTAAGATAATAATATAATCTTAAAATCCAAGCTGCCTCGAGCAGATCAAGGGTCAAGTCTGTAGTAGTGCAATGAGCCTCTTGCGGAGGTCCAAATAAGGGTGAATGTAAAAAAAAGACCCCCTATTTTGTGATGTATTAATTTTATTGTTAACACCTCTCTTAGTTAAATGTGGGCCTTTGATTGCAAATATGAATTCAAAATTTGCGAAAAAATAATTTGTATAGCAAATAAAAGGTTCATGCATTTTTTCCAGGGATAAAACATAGGCCTTTGCAAGAGGTTCATTGCAGTACTATAGACTTGACTCAAGTCAAGCCTTAGGGTTGTCGCTCTTATAGTTGTATGACAAGCCTCTTGCGGAAGTTCATCCACATGTGGATGTAAAAAAAGCCCCCTATTTTGTGCCATGTTAATTCTATTTCTCTACACCACTCCTTGTTTTGGGACCTCTGCAAATATGAACTCAAAATTTTCAAAAAAATAATTGTATAGCAAATAAAAGGTTCTTGTGTTTTTTGGGGGAATAAAATATGGGGGCAAAGATGCCTCCGCAAAAGGCTTGTCGTACAACTATAAGCATGATCCCTTCAGGTCACGCTCGAAAAGGGCATCTTCCAACAAATTACAAAAAACTAACATGAAGAAGGCTTACATGTCAATTAGCTTGTAATAGACATAATGACTAGTTTGCCTTGTTGATATCATCGAAAAAAATTTAATTTAGAAAAAAAAAGACAGATGTGAAAAATGGAGAGAGCATTTGAAATTTCAGTTTTTTGACCAAAGATGAATTTGTTGCAAATTTTTGAAGTGTGCCACCCAACTAGTCCAAAAGAGTCTAGATTACTCCAAAACCATATCTACAATGGTCATCTTACCACCTCAAGCAGTCACAATATCTCTTAACATGTCCACGATGTTTTCTAAAATTGCTATGACATGAAGGAATAAGAAAGTTACTTCTTGATATGAATTTATAGTAAAATGGTAGAAGTTTCTATTGCAATATGTGAGTGTTCAATTTGTCACTTAGGACTCATTTTTTCTTTTTGTTTGTTAATATTTTGAGTGTGATTTATTATACAAGAAGCCCTAAAAAGAGTGTAAAGCTCAAATAGGTATGTCACATGCCATTACAGTGTTTGGTCATAATTAGCTGTTTTTCCTAAAATATGACCCGAATCTCACATGTAAATAGGGTAGAAATCCAAAAGTTGTACATATTGCAGTCATTTTGTAGAATTGTCCTAGATTGACTAAACTTGCCTTGCATGTGACATAATATGGCTAAATTGGTCCAATAGAACATATTTGAGAAGCCTAAGTCAATTCCAAAGAGAGGTTTCAATTTTCCCATTGTATCGACAAAATATTAGAAATCCCAGTTGTTAGCCTACGGGTGAAGAAAACTCAAGATGGACTAGAGGAGGGCATCTACAACATAAGTACGGTAAGTCTTGGCAAAAATCACGCTAGGAGTCCAATGGCAAAGTCGGTTTGCCAAGATTCCCCTCCGTGTGAAAGATTTCTTGTTTACCGAAAATTAAAGGAGAAAATGGGATTTGATTTTCCTTCTTTGAATGTGAAAAGTAAAAATATGGTCTTGCAAATTTTTGTAGAATTCTATGAGAGGTTCTACAAAAAGTTCCGGAATTTTTGGTAGTCAGAAGATATTCTTCCAGACAGTCAATCGTCAAATCTTTTGATGGAAAATTCATGGAAATTACCCAGGATGCAATGAAATCTCACTAAAAATTAAACCAGCTTTTTTTATGCTAGTACCATGCTCTAACAAGTTGCAAGACATTTCAATAACCAAAAGATCCAAAACTAACAAGATTCTCTAAGACCAACAATTTTGAAGATTATGGAGTTGATTGGCATACCAGGAGTGTATGAAGTTGGATTGAGGCCCAAATTAGGTCTTTTCTTACTTCCTCATACCTACTTAGGTCCGCTTCACACTATGGCCGGCCAAGTTGAGAGGCCATGGGATTGAGTGGCCAAACTTTTGGTGAGAGTCTCAAAAAAATGGGCAATAAATGATAGGATTTTGAGCCTTTGGCCGGCTATAGTGTGAAGCCTCCAAAGGCCAAGCCCAAAGTCCAAGCCCTTGGCAATGAACTTCCACGGTCTCTCAACTTGGCCAGCCATAGTGTGAAGCCTCCAAAGGTCAAGTCCAAAGTCCAAACCCATACCATTTGATTTGGCTTGTATCCACAATCTTTCATATGAATAATCCTACAATTTCTGAAATTTTTCTTTCACCTCCTTTAACCATGGATTCTAGAAAGGAATGCATTCTAGTTCTACTTTCTGTTTTCATGGTCATGAAGTATGTCATTGTGGACATTTTGGCATTGCAAAAACTTGCAATTTTTGAACAAAATGCCCAAATGATGATGATGGCAGTTTTTATTGCCCAAGGATGTAGGGTGAATTTTCAAAGGAAGTGTTGGCAAATTCCAAGATATAGAGGTTTTTTGGAACATACACTTATAGGGGCATTTTTAGATGGTGATTTTCGGAAGCGGATGAGGATGAGTCCATCTACATTTTAATATCTATGTGTCCTTTTAGGGCTTGTTTTGAAGAAGAAGGATACACATCTTAGAGAAAGTATTAGTGTGGAGCAAAAGATTGCAATAACTCTTTCTCGATTAGCTACAAGTAATTCATTGCAAATGATTGGTGATTTATTTGGCGTAGGATTGAGCACAACTTCTATCATTGTGAGGGATTGTTGTGAAGCTATTAGGATTCATTTGAGACCATTGGTTTTAAAAAAAACAAATCTTGCTTGGATGAAACAAATAGCCAAGGAGTTTGAAGCACTACATGGTATTCCGCTTATTCTAGGGGCAATAGATGGTAGCCACATTTCTATTATGGCACCATCTCATGACCCTTTCGCATACTATTGTTGAAAAAAATATTATTCATGTTTGCTTCAAAGAGTTGTAGATGCTGATTGCAAATTTTGGGACTATGATTTTGGATGAGCTGGATGGATTCACGATTGGGCCTTATTTCATAAATCTGAAATTGAAAAGAAGACTAATATGTCATTAGGAAAATTGCAAGAAATTGATATGTTCCACTCTTTGGAAGCATCATTGCGGGAAATGAGGGAACTCCAAAAAAAAAATCCAGAAAGTGAAGAGACTGCATTCATAGAACCGAAAGAAGAAGAAGAAATTGAGAATCAAGAAAATCCAACATGTGAAGAAACAAAGGCAAAGCGACAAGAAAAATGAGAAACATGTTGGCAGATTCAACTCGAGTTCATCTATTGCTAGCCGAGACCTTTTACGAAGGTCATTTGGCTAGAAATTCAGACATTCAGTTTGAAAATTGTATGGAAGATGATGATGATTGTAGCCTAGATGAGGAGTAGCATACTCTAGAGCTTATTGATCAACCGATCAAATTGATTATCTACTCTTTCTAGCAACTCATTTGTTTTCTCAAAGTTTTCATCAAACCTGTGCTAGTTTCTGCCATTTTCTCAAAAATATCAATGGCTCTATTATGGAAGTTTTGTTTACCTTTTGATGATGATGGTGTAGAAGTAGTTGTTGGAGGTGGTGCACTCTCCACATCTGAGGCTGAATTGTCTTGACTTTGTACAATATCCGTGGTTGTAGCTGAAACATGCTTCATGATTTGCCAGGCTTGGTGGTACCATTGATCTAGAGCATCATAAAATTTGCTCTCTTGCCGGTTATTGCCCGAAATGCCATTGGCCATTTTGTCTTTTTTGTAAGAATAAAAAATGGCCTTGAACTTCTTACGGCATGCCACAACAGTGCGGTTGAACTTAGGTAGCATGACAAGCATTGTAGCATGAAGCTTCACCCAAGTATCAATTCTTACAAGCAAAATATTGAAAAAATATGAAGAAGGAGTCAAAAATGGCATTGAAAGAACACTTACAGCACTTGCTTTCACTGTGAAACAAAGACCATGGAAGATATAAATGAGAAATGAAGGAGTCTTTCAGCAAGGGAAGGAGGTAGGTGGAGGGTTTGTCCATACCCTAAAACCGTGCAAACACTACAAGAGAAAGGGGTGTTTTAAGTATAGTCCTAGAGATAAGATTTTAAGTAATGACCTTTACAGGAGACTTTTAGTAAGAATTTATTTGAGACATGTGTCTTTTTAGTAAAATTTTACTAAAAATTGGCCCCAGTTGGCCTCAATCCGAAACCTTTTGCAAAAAAATTCAAATTAGGATAAAAAATTTATACCTTGTTTTTTGCCGTTTCTAACAAATTCAGGTTCTATCTCCCCCTTCAACGCAATCAATTGAAGCACCTCCGAGTCCTCCCACATTCGATTTGCCTCTTCTCCTTCTCCTTTTCCTTTCAATTTTCACTGTTGCCTTTTTTTTCGGAGCTGCTTTTTTCTTCGAAACATTCTTTTGCTTAGAAGCAACTCTCTTTTTGGAAGACCCTATAATCTCACAATCGCCTCCCTCCACAACCCTCTCTTCTATTCTTTCACCATTTATCTCTTGACTCTCTTCTCTTCTATTTTCTCTAACTTGAGCTGAAAAGGGTTGAAATGCTCTATAAGAAATTGGAGCCAAAAAATTTTCTGACCCTATCAAAGGCGGTTGGCTGCAAAAGAAAGGATTTTGAGAAAAATTGTCCATCTTTTCTACTTGCAAAAAAAATGAGAGAGCTAACAAATAATAAAGAGTTACAAAAAAATTGAGAGATCTCTATCAAGAAATACAAGAGAAAGAGAGCGAAGAAGAAGGCGCATCCTACTTGCTGCCTTGCAAAAATAGTCCGCCAAGATCTAACAGCTGAGATTTTTTTAGTTTTTTATTTATTTTTATTTATTTATTTCAAAATTCGACGGCCACTCGACCAGAATTTGGATTCCCATTTTTGCTCGGCCCAAACTCAGGTCAAGAGTCCGTCGCCATGTAGTAAATTTTTTGACATATTGTTAGTTTTGAGGGCAACGACCTTTGGACTATGCCTCCTAGTGTGAAGGCTCAAGAGGCCAAATTCTTGGGTTTTTGAAATCTGATTGGTAGAAATCAATGGACTCTCGACCTTGTGCCATAATGTGAAGTGTCCCTTAAAATCCTAAGCTAGTTACTTTCCACATAAAAGTCAACCTCCAGAAATTGAATTTTAACCTTTTTAGAGTTTAGGTTAACGCTAGCTTCCAATGGTTTTTTATCGTAAGAAAAAGGGATGGCGAGCTCCCACAAACTTCAAATGAAATTTTGAAGCCAATGGTGCAATCCATTTGTGGTTTGGAGTCTTTCTCCAAAAGTTAGAGTTAGATCCAGCATAGAAAGTTTAAACTTGTGAATTAGGATGAAAATCTTAGATGATAAGATTACCATGTAGGAAAAGAGAGGGGTTGAGTACCTTTGAAGACATATATGAGGGCACTTATTTTCCTCTCAATTCACCCCTTAGGTTTATTTTGAACCTCTTTTGTACACTTTGGGTTCATTTATGTCAATTTTGACCATTTAGGCCAAGTTGCCAATTTATAGTGATTTCTGGAGCATTTCCAGCTCCATTGTTGTTATTTCTCAATCTCTTTGAAGGACATTAGCCATTAGGGTTCCTTCAAGTTTGTTCTTGTATTTTGTATGTTTGATTTGTTGTACTACTTATACTAAAGTTGTTGTTAAGTTTCAAGTTCTTGTACTAATCCTAGAATAATCCTTGAAAATTTAATATTAGGATTGAATTTTGGTGTATTGAGGTTCATTTTGGTGTATTTTAAGTCTCTTTTGTCAAGTTGTTTGAGTAGTTGATTGCTAATTTGGTGATTTTTTTATGATCTTTTATCAATTTGGACGTGCTGTTTAGCTTTTTTTTTTAGTTCCAAATTGATAATTTTGGTCGGGTGTTACTATTGAGAAGTACTTAGTGTGTATATGTAAATCCAGTTGCATGATATAGCGGGAGTTAAGTAATGGGTGTGGTTGCCAAATTTAATTTAATTGACACTACAACAAAATGAGTGTTTTATGATTGCAAAATATGACTGCAATGAGTTATAAAATCGAAAAATATGATTGGCCGCAGAAATCACTGTAGATGACTGCAACATGACTGGTATGAGTCATTACCGACAAGTCGCTTTGAACATCAGTTATATTGACAGTTATATTTTTTAGAGGGTATAATTAGCCATAATTAGCCATATTTTTGCTAACAAGGCGTATATTTTGACTATTTTGGAGGGCTTGACTTTTTTTTGAGTTGCCCAGGCAAACGAAAATAAATCCTACGTGGCATGTAACTCCATGAAGTCATATTTTTGACTGACGTGGAATATGACTGCGGTCAGTCATACTTTGGAAAACGTGGAATATGACTGCAGTTAGTCATATTTTTTGCTGATGTAGAATATGACTATGGTCAGTCATATTTTGGAAAGCGTGGAATATAACTGCAGTTAGTCATATTTTTGGCTGACATGGAACATGACTGCGGTTAGTCATATTTTGGCAAACGTGGCATATGACTTTGTACAATCAATTTTTTTGTAGATGTGAAATATGACTCTTGTGAATCATATTTTTTGCTAATGTGAAATATGACTCTTATGACTCATATTTTTGGTTGATGTGGTAGTTCATATGGATGTTGTTAATAAGTTTTTGACTTGTTGCAATCATATTTTTGGAAGCACAAAGTCATATTTTGATGTGCATAACTATGAGCATTATGACTAAAGCTAGTTATATTTTGGTCAATATATATTATGAAATGTAACTCAAGCACGTGACATTCCGGATGATTGAAAATCCTATTTTCTAAATTTGTGTGTGGTCTATGATTGGAGTAACTGAGGTCCAAAGTAGCTTCAATTACAAACTACAATCACATTTTCTATGCATTTTAAATAGACATGATACATTGAAATTATACATCAAAATGATTTAGCAATTGAATAAAAGACTTTATGTAGTTAAAAAATGAATACATATGATTTTAGAGATATACTAGAGATAATCATATTGGAGAGAGAAAATGCAAGAAGGAAAGCAATTCTCTTCATTGACATTTATTAGTCACCAATACAAAACATATATACCATAATGAATCATTTATAAAATTCAATAAAGCCTATATTCCTTACAATAATGTGAAGATGGCTCTATTGGGTTGCAAATAGCCTCTAATGACTTTGTTTCAACTTTTGGTGCCTGCATAAACAATTAAAGAAATGGGAGGTTAATTTTTAGTTAATGAACAACAAAGCTCAACCTTCAAAGGCTTACAACAACACAAAATATGTAGCTTAAGTTTAGGGTAGGAAAAATAAGAATGGTGATGGAGAAAACAAGAAAAAAAAATAGACAAGTACTAAGAGATATCAACAAGCAAGAGTTAAGATGCAACAAGAAACAAGAAACAACAACTAGGACACAACAAGAAACAAGAAGCAACAACTAAGATACAACAAGAAACAAGAAGCAACAACTAAGACACAAGAAGAAACAAGAAGCAACAACTAAAACACAACAAGAAACAAGAAGCAACAACTAAGACACAACAAGAAACAAGAAGCAACAACTAAGACACAACAAGAAACAAGAAGCAACAACTAAGACACAACAAGAAACAAGAGTTAAGATGCAACAAAAAGAACTAAGAAACAAGAATTAGAAAGCAACAAGAAGAAACAAAAAACAAGAATTAGAAAGCAACAAGAAGAAACAAAAAACAAGAACTAAGAAGAAGAAAGAGTTAAAATACTAGAGCAAGAAAGAATTTGCAACAACAAAAAACAAGAAGCATGATTAGAACTAAGAAGCAACAAGAAAGAAGAGTTAAGATGCAGCAAAAAAACAACAACTAAGAAGCAAAAAATAAGAAGCAATAAGAAGTATGAGCTAAGAGACAATAAAAGGCAAAGAAGAAGGGCCAAAAGAAGTAGCGGCTAGGGTTTCAAAACCCTAAAAAGTGGCGGCTAGGGTTTCAAAATCCTTAAAAAGTGGTGACTAGGTTTCAAAATCCTAAAAAATAGGTGAGTATGATTTCAAAATCCTAAACAATGGCTTGTCCAATTTTTTTTGAATTGCCCGTATTTTCCTTGGGTTGCCCAAAACAAAACAAATATCACTACCATGAAAATACAACTGACAATATGACTTAGCGTTCCCCAAACATGTTCCCTACGTTTCCTACGAAGTACTTTGGTGTTTCTAATGGTTGTATAGTGTATGCTTGTGAAGTAGAAGGCCCAAAAATGATTGAGAGTCATATTTTGCAGTCATATTTTTCCTCAAGGTGTTGGCCTTTAAGAATATGACTGCAACTAGTCATCAGTCATCCTCAGTCATATTTCTGCAGTCATAAAATACCCGTTTTCTTGTAGTGTGAACCAAGTTGGAAGTATCTGAGAGGTTGTCACGGTTAGTTATAAGTGGTAGTTCCAAGTCGAGAAGTTATCTTATGGTTAAGTTGTCTACTCCAATTTGGTAACCGCGTGGTTTCCGTTTCCTATTAGGTTGGTTTTGTCTTTCATTTTTCTTTACTGTCTAATGGAATGCCAATTGTGTCCCAGTCCAAGTTGGCTATGTATTTGATTTTCTATTTGGAGTTTGAGTGTGTTATAAGATGGTGTTTAATTGTGATGGTTATGTGTGTGTGTCTTAATCGGTGAAAATGTTTTTGTGTCGATGGAATGATGGATATGTGGTGTCCAATTTGAAATGATGACCGACTGGAAAATATTGTTGTTGTTTCCAAGTCGAGATGCAGTACATGAGTGCGGTGAAATTGACGAAGTAACTATTAGAGTGCTAGTTGGAGGAAGTGGAGGTGACTGAGGAAATTGAAGAATTGTAAGATCAATTCGGAGTTCTAAGTAGGAGAGTCACAACTTGTGCTAATGAAGTAGAATCAATTTGGTTTGTGACTGTGATGTGAAGATGTCTTAAGGTATAATCGAGATTGTGAGTGGTGGAAATTATGAGAGCTTTACATATGGAATAAGCAGATTCTAAGTTGGAGAATTTTCAAAGATGTTGGAGAGTGTAAGGTCGTTGCTATGTGGAAGACTGAATGTTAATGTTGTAGCTACGAGAGATGTATGAAGGAAGTTGAGACTTTGAGCAAACAATTAAATTTTGTTTAATGGTGATTTAATCACTAATTTGAAAATATGATATGAATTAAATTCGAATTGGTCATTGTGTGTATGTCAATGTTTGATGGATGGGCAATGGAAAAACTGTGCATCTTTTGGAAATTTTAGATGTGAATCCAAATTGATTGCTACTGTCCTTGCATGAGAATGTATGCTATCCAAATGGAAAATTGAATGTGAGTCAAGTTGAAGAATGTTGGTAGTTGTAGGTTTTATTTTGGTGAATGAATGTGTATCCTTACACTAAATAAGTCCAAGTTGGATCAAGACTGTAATCAAATTAGGAGATGTGAGTGCAATTTGATTTCCAAGTTCTTGACAATTTATGAGTTCATAGTTGAAAGAGTGATAATTTTACAAGTATGTATACCTTTTCTATGTTACCAATTTGAAGTTCTTAGCTTGAGAATATGAGCCAAGTTGGGTGTCGAGTGTCACTATATTGCTATTGATTGAATTGTTCAAGTTGGGAAGTTGATATGGCATGCTTACTATCTAAGGATGTTATAGTGTTGGATAATGCATGAGTTAGTTGAGTGATCCAATTTGGATATAAAATCTAAATGTTGTCATATTCTAGATCCCAAATTGTATTTGTAAGGCAATGAGTGATACATATCCAACTTGGATAATTTAAAGTGGTTATAAGGCAATCAGTTTATCCAAATTGGAAAGAAAGTATGAGAAACAAAGAGTGAATTTAAGGTGAAAGTGTTGGTCTCAATTTGGTAAGGAAAAAGTGTCAATCGTGTTGTAACAAAAATTACATCAAGCCAAATTGTGGAGTTAAAGACATCTAAATCAAGTTGGTAATTAAAGATTCATTGGTTCTTGTTGGAGTGGACAAGATCAAGTTGGTGAGCAATACAACCAAATTTGGAAGCTAAAGAGTCATGGCTGAGCACAATGTTTAATTGATGGTGTTCCAAGTTGGAGGAAAATTGAAGGCTCAAATTAATTAAAGAAAATAAGTTATTGAAGATTGAAGAAATTATTGGGAGCTATCTAATCATTTGTGGCCTTTAAGAGGGGAGGGAAAAATAATGGAATTAGTATTTACCTTGTGAGGAAAATAATTTACATGTGGTTTAAGGAACAATTTCTTTTACAATTATTTGGTTGCAATGGCCTACTAGATGTTAATTAGACGCAAATTCTATTTAAAATTGCCTCCCTAGGAACGAACTGTACTATTAGCTTAGTTTTACCAAATAGGATCTAAGTTTATCTACAATCCTCTACCGTACCTTGGCAATGCTAGTTTGGGGGACTTCTAGTTTGTAAATGGAAAGTTTTAACCCTCCAAGTAAAAAATTCCTTAATTGCAAAATCTCCTAGAGTTTGTGTGTGAGTACTAACTTGTTGTAATTTGGTTTGTACTAACAAGTGTTTTGTACTAACATTCCTACTCTAACCTATCCCTACTTGTTCTTTGTGTGGTTTTTAACAAGTGGACCTTGTTGAATTTGTTCTATATTTTTGTGGTTTTGCAAAATACGGCAAAGCTTTGGCTCTAAATTTTTAGAATTTGGTAGAATTTGGTGAATTTCCAAAACTATGGTTGAGCTTTGATCTTAGGTGCTTGAAATATTTTAGCATTTCCCAAAATTCCCCACCAAAATTGCAAAGAGTTTCCTACCAAGTTTAGTTTCCAAAAGATTATTTTGGAATTCCAAGTTTAGTTTTCAAGAGATGTAGTGAATAACTTCTCAATTATAAAAAATAGTTTTAGAAAATAACTTCAAGCCTTTCAAGCCTTTTGCCATAGTATTTTCGAAAATTAGTGTTTAAAGTTCCCAAAAATATTAAAACAAGTGTTGAAAAATTTTCAAACCAGTTAGGAGGCAAGAAGGCCAAAAAAACACCCCAGTAAGCAAATCAAAGTGGCTAGGCTACAACGAGCATTCGGTCACACAATAGGTCCCAAGAATAAAAAACGAGGGCCCAAAACCTAAGTGAGGTCCTGATGCATGAATTTGAAGTCCTAGCAACCAAAGTTGAGGTTCCACCTTGTTAGGCTTGTGTCTGAGTGATTCTTTATAGACAAATTGGCTTGTCTGTCAACCTCCATCCTTTCAATTAAGGACTGTAGAGTTGTACACTGGGGTTCTAAGGTTTGATTCAAAAAGCTAGGTTTAAATCTTTACGTGCTA
The DNA here is from genome assembly GCA_951230915.1 of Antitrichia curtipendula. Lineage (NCBI taxonomy): Eukaryota > Viridiplantae > Streptophyta > Bryopsida > Hypnales > Leucodontaceae > Antitrichia > Antitrichia curtipendula. The sequence goes on along the minus strand of OX579638.1, from coordinate 22,200,004 downwards.
GGTGCTATTAAGTTAACATTTGAATCTAGGGAGAATCGGGTATTAAAAGAGTCACAACCACTATTTAAAGAACAATTAAAGTATTAGAAGAGTAGAGTGAAGAAATAAAGTAGACTTAAATGCCATAGGAAACTTTTGAATATGCAAACATCTCAATTTCTAAAGAAGTAGAGGTTTGAAGAGGAGAAGAGGTACTAAAACACTCTTACATGAATTGAATAGATAGGATCCCCCCACTCACTTTGCAAATGAAGAAGATGAAGAGGCAAATTAGAGTTTGAAGGGAAATTAGAAGTTTGGATTAGGAGGAATCCTTGGAGAAGCATTTGAACCATTAGAAGTTAGATAGAAAAATAATTGACTTGTAGAAGGATAAGTTATCAAAAGTCAATTATTGTTTAGGAATTTAAGTCAATTATTGCATAATTTTCAAAGTCAACTTTTGGAATATAATAATGAAGTCTAAATAGTGCTGAACAGAAAGAAAAGAAGGAAGTAGTTAGAATTTTAGTTCAAACTTGTATTAAAACCACACTTTTAAGCGGTGAGCAAATCTACAATACATCATCAACCATGACGGCTAAGGAACACCTTAAAAAGGTGTATTACAACGTGGCGGATGACACCCGTCTCGAGGTAAAATATTGATTCCTCCCTTTGCTTTTGAATTGTTTCAATTAGCATTTAAAACACTTAGCCAAAATTTGAGTCCAATTTAGAGGGTCAGTTTAGCATTTTTTCCAAGTTTATCCATATAAGTCTCTAGACTAGGATTAGAGGTTTGCGAAAACATGTGACTTAGAAAATAGAGTTAAAACGAGTAAGAAATGAAAGGATGAAGTTTACCACCTAGATTGGATGAAAAATATTTAGGAGTAACCAAGAGAAGCAAGATTAGGAAATTATTAATTAGAAATAATCCAGAGCATAAAAGTGAAATTAGAAGTTAATTTTGGAATTAGGACTAGTAGTAATCAACAAATGAAGTCTTAAATGCCGATTAGTGGTGAAACTTCATCCATCCATAACTCCTAGTAGGTAGGTCCAATTAGCACGTGCCTTAGCATTTCGAGGAGGTAGAATTATTACCTACAAGGAAAAATTAACAAGAATCCAAATTTAATAAGTTGCTAGGAGTAACACCAAATCATATAAGTAGGATAAGTTTAAAACAACTACATGAAAAGGTAATCAAAGAGGGAAATTAGATTTAGAAATGGGTAGAAGAAATTTAGTGGAGTCCAGAACTAGTTCAACTTTAGAAAACCTGTTAACCATCTAGGAATAAACAACGGATGAACTTTGGATTAGGATATGGATGAAATCGGACAAAAATCATTCATCCAAGTCCAAACTTAGAACTTAGATAGAAATTGGTAGTCTAAAGGCAGAGTCCAAAATTCAAAGTAAAGTGGAATAAGAAAGGGGTCAAAGTCCATGGATGAAGTTTAGATAGACTTATAAAAGCTAAACCTTTATCTGCCTATAACTTTTGCTAGGAAGGTCGTATGATTTCGAGTTTTATATTTTCTTAAATGCCATAAAATTTTCTCTTATCTTATATGGCTAAATTTAGATTGTCTCAAATTTTACTCAAAAACCACAGCGGCCTAGTTAGTACGCCTTGATTAGGATAAACATTACAAATAAGGTTAGTTGTTTTTGGTCTTCTTGAAAATTGTGTATGTTTAGGAATAAAAAAAGATCCATTGTTTGGAAGGCACAATAGATTGTCGCTAGGCACTCATAAAATAAAATTAAACATAAATTACCAAGAGTCTGGTTGTACTCAATTATTTATCAAAGGAGGGTAAATAAGTGCTCACAAAGTACTAGTGAAGTCTTTCACCATAAGCCAAGGTATTGATTGTGGCTACAAATTCAACCTAATTAGCCCAAATTTCATTTATTGCATAAATTATGTCATGGATTGATGTGAGATTGTAGTGGGTCATTTCTAGTATCTGCATTGAGCAGTTTGCTTGTCATAGTTGGTTTTTCTTAGTTGCACTATGGACTTTATATTTTACGTTTTGAGAAAGTGGTGGAATGGCAAACACTTAAAATTTGATGTAGCACTATATTTCTACATTAACCCCTAAAGGTCAGAGACTATGTTTTCACCAAAAACGCTTTAAAACTATCATTTCTAATACATGTACCAAATTTCAGAATTTTTTTTTGAAAAATGTAATTGTAGGATCTTGTGTTAAACTAGTTTGAGAAGTTGTAGAAAAAATTTCAGAAATTTACACCGTGTGGATTGCAAGATAATAACGTTTGAATTGACAAAAATCCTTTTTTTGTCCTTGCGAAAATCCGGGCAGCTGCTTTTCACAAGGTCACATTTGTATGAAAAAATGTCCAAAATGTTGGTGCTTCATTGGATTCATTCTTCAAAGCAAGTTGGCTACATGCTTGAAAAATTTCAGATCATTTGGAATTGTAAAACATATAGGAAAAAAAAAGTAAGTAGAAAGAGGTAGAGAATGTTCAAAACACTAAATTGTTAAAAAGTTAAACATGGAGTTGAAAAATGCCAATCCCAACGGTTGTAATGTTGTAATAAACAATCTACACCCAATGTTTTTATTTTTTTCCAAAAGTAATAAAAATTGAGTTAAATAAAGGACTTCAAAGTTTTATCTTAGAGTAGAGATTTCATAACTACCCTCAAACTAAAACTCCTCATAACTTTCATCTCATTAATCAAAATGGAATGATTCAAAGCTTTCCATGTATATATAAATCTAAGAATCAATTTCAAATTTTTATTTAAAAAAAAAATGATTTCCTTAACCCCTAAAGGACCGAGGGTTTTTTTCACAGAGACATTGTCAAAAACTGCGGATTTTTGGTATGTTATTCGAAAATGAAAATTGAATTTTTTTTTTGAAACTTCAACCGTACAAAAGTGAACTAGACTACTATGGCAATGTGTGCTAAAAATTTCAGCCCATTGACCCCGGAGATTGAAAGATTATAACATTTGAAGTGAGAGAAAAAACTCTTTTTCATTCCTGCGAAACAAGGTCAGCAGACTTCGGGCCTTCTTGGAGTAAAATTTTTGCTCTATACAAAAATGAGAATTTTAACCATTCTTAAGTATATGATGTTAGGTTCACTCTTGAAAATTTTCAGAACCAACTGAGATGTCTAGCTTACACTAAATCACCTTGCAGTGCAAGGAGGTTAAGTAAATTGGCAATACACTAGTTTTTTTTTGATGATTTCTTGTGCAATGAGAAATCTTTTTATCTGAAATCCAAACCGTGAAAAGTTAGAGACAAACATTTGGAATATATAGAAAAAATTTCAAGAATTTTGACTTCACAGATTGCAAGATTGGAGGACTTGCAGTTAGAAGAAAATGTTTTTTCTTCAAACCGTCCCAATATAGCTAACAAAGTTTGACTCCTCTTAGAATCTAATTTGAAGACTAAATTTTTTTTTTTTGACAATTGTTTGTCATATTTTATTAATTATATACATGCCAAATTTCAAATGTTGATGAGCTTTTTTGCAAAAGATTCCCCAAAGATTTCTAAATTGCCCGAGCTGCCCAAAAAGTTCAGAGCAACATAACTTTTGATTCGGGCACCTGATCGGAAAAAAATAGTTTTTCACCAAGGAGGTATATGGTTATACATTGTGTTCAAATTCCATGAACATCCGACCAAAAATGACTTTGTAAAAACCTACTTGAGATTTCTTGTGTTCGTTGAATGGACACTTGGTCCGTTAGGGGTTAAAGAAGTTTCTTCAGCTACCTGGACTGCCCGCCAACCAATGAAACTGATATTTCATGCAATAATATTTTATCCACGTAGTCAAAAGTTATGAAAATTATTGGACCTTAAAGCTACTCCTTGGACACAATTTATGTGAAAATTTCAAAGAAAAAAAAAAAAATTCCGATCGTAGTGAGCTTTTTTAAAATTGCTATGTTGTCAAAAAACAATGTTTGGTCCTTTAGGGGTTAAACCATTTTTTGGACCAAAAAATACTTTTCAAGTATATTCATGTACTTTTCATCCAAATTTGGTAGCTTCATCTTCATTTCAAATAGAAAAGGAAAATTTCTAGTGATAAAAGACTATTTTTATTTGATGAAAAATACAAATTTATTTTGAAATGATACAATTTGGCTTTATAGTGCCAAAAAAAAGAGGTTTCTTTGCATCTATTGTTTTTGATTTAAGAGAACGCTCATGGTTTAGATATATGTAAGGTGGGCACCTGTAAACTAGATCTTGCACTTCCACAAAACCAAGGAAACAATGGTATAGGGGTTCTTCGTTCTAGGAAAGGTTTAATCAGTCTAACGTTTTATGACTAAAAGTCACTTACAAATAGATTTATGTTTACAAGTTTAGTATAATATTATATAACTTTTATTCTTGTGAGCAAAATTTGTTGGCCAATCCATTACCAATGTATGTATAAAGTCCCAGTCCTATATAGTGTTCTAAAAGAGGTCAAATCATTCTTTGTCAAATTAATCAGGTTTTGTCAAATGAATCTTATATGATGCATGCACTAGGACATAATCATAACAAAATAGTAGTGATAAAATAATATAAATATATTTATATATATTTTTTGTTCATTATACCTTTTATGTTTTTATGTTAGATAGTCTAGTCAATCTACAGCTTATGCGATCATGCAAGAATGACTAATGTTTCTTTATTCTACGTCAAATGATTCTTAGTTGTGCAATGTATGATGATGTCAAATAGTTCTTTTTCTTTTGTTAAATTAGATCAAATGAATCCAAATGACCACAAGTTAGTACCTACATGCAACAAAAACATGGATCTAATTCTTATATTTGCCCAAAAGATAAACCTAAAACCATACACTTTGACGTTTGTATAATAATAATAAAAAGACCTAAAAACATGGTTTGTGGGCTTATTAATTTGCAATTTGGACCTAACACCATGATCTGGACCCTAAGGCCACTCAAATCAGTCCTATATCCATGGCAATGAACTAAAAACCAAGGACTGTGACCCTATGACCGTGCGGCGCATCTTGTGGCTGTGGGAGCCCGCTTATCTTGCGCCTGTCAAGACTACTGCAAACTGGCCCGATGCTTACTCCAAAATCTCACCAAATTACACAATCTCTCCGCGGGTACTGATCTCGCAATCACAACTGGATTCTGTGATCGCAATGGAATTCCAATTCGCAACAATTTCAAAATTTTGGTTGATAATCCAATTTCAAATCCCTAATCTCCTTCCCGAAATTACAAACTTACTACCGCAATCAACAAACATTAGCGGCTAATATCTTACTCAATTATTACTCAATTCAAGAAATTTTAGTGTTCAGTTTGACTGATTTTTCCTCTTCTTTCCAACGATATAAAAATACACCTTCTAATTCCTTCTAGATCAAAAGTTATTGCAATTAGAAGTTCGTTGTTTCCACAAACTTGCGACTGCCATGATGTCCATTTGGATTCCAATCACAAATTTTAAATGGATTTGACCCAATTTAGTTACGATTCTTGCTTGCACAATCACATTGACCTTACATAATTAGCAAACAATCGGATTGAAGCAGAATTTAAATTTTTGGTACTTTGGTAAGAGGTTGGAGTAGTTGCATCAACCTTTCCGAATTTTTGAATTGGATTCAAAATTTCTCAATCTACTCACCTTCAATGACCAATTGATTATATAGAGATAGATAGATAATTTGCAATGACAAAAAATTCACCTGTTCCTCTCGCATGTTCGTTTGTTGTTTGGGTTCCTTCTCCCTTGGTTGTCAAACTGCCAAAGCCTGCTCTGGGAATGAGGTCGCCTGCAAGTCTGTATGATGAAGGATGTCGAACCTGGACAGGTGATCACCGATTCCTAAATTTTGGCCCTTCTCCAAATCTCCGTCGATCTTCTCAGTCCAAGTCGCACTCCAAATCCAACGTTGCAATTCCACCTTTGACCCTGCTGCTCCTGAATTGCTTCTCTGCTTCCAACTCTCCATCAATTTTATTTTTTTTAATTTTTTTTTGCGTCAGTCAATCCATCGGTATAGTTTCACTCTGAAATCCTCACAACAAGCTTCTTCTCGATTAAACACACCTTTCAGCGTTCAAATCTAAAATCAATAATTTACAAGTGGGATCTCTATAGAACACTATCAGCAGTCCCCCTGTTGAAATATAATGCCGTAAAATAGATACGCCAAAGTCTCACAATTCTCACAATAATAACATAAACAATCTGCACTCAAATATTATAAAGAAATTTGGGACTTATACAATGCCGATGATTATTTCGGTTTTTAGTTTTTTATAGTTTTCTAACCGGTGTGATGATGAAGGGGTGTGACCTAAGTCACACCTCATTCATCCAAGTTTTATTTTTATTTTTATTTTTATTTTTATTTTTATTTTTTCATCCATCCTATGCTAGTAGTCCTATTACACTTAGAAATGCAATTTAACTTTAATTTTAAGTTAACTTTTATTTTTCCTACTAAAAGGCCCCTAAGGCCCTAATAGGCTAAAATAGTCTAAATTTATTTATTTTCTTAAAGTTTTCTTTCTACAGCACCCCATAACGCCATTGTATCTATTTACTATTATTAGATAGGTCAAACTTTTATATTTTCTTTTTTATCAAGTGAAAGGAGATTCCAATATATCAAAGAAATTTGGACACCATATACAAATTTTATGAAGGATCAAAATTTTTTTCGGTAAAAGTTCAAATAATTTTCCTTCTACACGCATAGATACATTTGGAGATGCACAAAGAGTGATGATGGCACTTTTCGGTAGTAGTGGCGCATTTGGGATACACACCTTTTCAAGATTCTCAAATATATTTTGTATATACAAATGAAATTGATACACCCAAAAAATCATTTTACATCAAATAAACAAGACACATCTTTTCAAACTGAAAATAATGAAAAATCCATTGCTACATGTACAAGAGGTTTGTTCATTTACATGTACAAGAGGTTTGTTCAAATCCAAGGTGAAAAGTGAAGTTCTATCATGCTGAAAACAATTTGGGGGTCATTATTGTTAGGCAGCAATCTCTGGTGGAGTCGGTGGTGAAGCTATTTACATCCATTGACATGAATGAAGCATATAAAGGTGGATGAATACACTCGTATCAATCCAAAAATATGTAAATTTATCCATAATGCAGTGACTTTGTCCTTAAATTTTGTAGGAATTAAAGAATTTTATTTATTGAAAAAAAAATTATTGTCAAAAAATTGTATAGCTTTTGAATAAAAACCAACCTACAAAGCAACGTAACTAGCTGAAATGCAAATCAAATATCAACATACACTTGACTGACCAAATCACAACAATCTTATATTTTCAACAATACGGTGGTTGTAAGAAAGATTTGATGCTTTTTTGTAGCATTTTGCCAAAGACAAGGATTTTGCTGATTGATACTATGAGTATTTTTCAGTGGAACAATCTCAATCATTGAGAAGAAAAATATACAACTCAAATTACACTTTCAAGTATTATAGATTTTTTTGAGTATTAAAATAATACCATGTGAAAAATATATATTGTTTGTCATAGAAAATAGATACAACAAGGTATAAATTTATAATAAATTAATATTAAATACTATCTTCATTTGAAAATATTGTATATATATTTAATGCAATCACAAACAAGAATAGATATTCTATTTTCAAGTAAAGAGAGTAGAAAATTATGGAAAAAAACTAAAAATTGACAATTTGAGAGGACTTGATGATGACCAAATTTCACCAAAAGTGTGAGTTCAAAACCATCTTCAATATTTAGTGCATGTGCTCGTGCATAGGAAATCTATTATGTAATTCTTCATAAAAGTTGAAATATAGTTGTTCACGTCTTCTTTGTACTCCTATTTGATATGGATGTTGTTGATCTTTTCCAGGAATTGGAATATAATTTGGAACCTTTTTTCTTGGAACTAAAGTTAAGTGTTCTAAGCCTTCTTTCTCAATGATGATGAAAACAAAATCTTCCCTTATTTTCTTTACATTTGGGTAGAATTGTTTAGTTTCAATCCAAAATTGCCCATTGCTATAGGGCACTACCTTATATAACTTAGGCCATAGTGTCGTCATTGATATACTATTTTATATTTAATATATAAAATCAATGCAAGAACCACACCGATGGTATAAAACAACAATAATTGATAATAGATGCAATGAAGATAGTGAAATATATTGTCAACAAAAAGAGATTATATATAATTGATAATTTAAAGTAAAGTAAATTAGAGTGTCAGTTGTAAAAATAAAAGTAATATTACTTGATTGTATAATTATTTTTGTGTCAAATGTAAAAGTAGGGACGTCCAAATCATGGTATCTTTGATTTGACCAACAATGAATAATACAACTAAATATTTGAAATATCAACAAGTTTTAAATTGAACAACTAAGGGTTTGCCTTGCTACATATAATTATCAACGATTGGATTGCAAAGAAGAGGTATCACTTTTTATTTTTATTAAATTAGCAACATTCTATCGGTATCAACAAAAAAAAAGAAACATTGCAAATACATAAACATATCAAATTTTGAATATATTAATATATTTCAATGTTGTTGCCATTGCCATTGATCAAAGTTTTATATTTCAATCTAGGTAAACCTTCTCTAATATAAACATTATCAATGAAATTAATTAAAATAGGATTTTGTTGCATTCCACATAGCTAGTACACACTTTGACCTCCTTGCAATGACCTCCTTTACAACTGTCATAGTAGTCATATTGAAGAGGAGTCATACTATGGAATCCATAGGAATAGGCAATTGTCACATTAATCTTTTAAGTCCAAAGGATTTCTTTAGAGGACTCTTTTACTCTTTAAGGTTTGGGCATGTACCCGTGATCTCAATTTCTGTCAAGAGATTTTAAAATTTTTTGTTCATGATAGGAAAATTGATTAGCTTCTAAAGAATATGATTTTTTTATTTCAATTAGTGCACGGGAGCAAAAGTTATGCCACAATAAGCTTCAAACATGCAATGGTAGATAGCCATTATCCTATAATCCAAATCCTATAATATTTATAATTTTTTATAATTTTTTTCTTATAAATTACTCCGTATATGTTTGCCTATTTGGAAAGATTTGATTCATTTGATTTGGATAAGAAATGTGAGATTTTTGAAGCTTCATGTTTTACGGGCAATCTTAGCAAATTATTTCTTTGAAAAAATAATGTATTAGATTTGTTGTTAAATTCAAGCTTAACAATTTTTAAACAAAAATAATTGCACATGCTTAAATTTGCTTTCTAGAACATTCTCACTACTGAGATTGGTATATTTCAATTTCATCTTACAACTATCAATAATTTAGTTTTTTCTTCTATCTTGTACCTACTTTGAATTAACCCCTAAAAGACCAAGCTGCATTTTTTGGCAACATAGAAATTTGGGCAAGTACTTGTGACTAGAGATTTCTATATTTTTGGCCCAAACTTTGACAGAAATTGTGGACAAGGAATACTTTCATGTGCACTAAATTTTAGGACATTTGGAAATATGAATAAGAAGTTATAGCCTAATATGTAGTTTGTTTTTTAACGGGTAGTCTAGGCAGATTTAAAAAATCACTTTTTTCAGAAACAAAAATTTGAAAGTGCTTTTCTAAATTTGTATGTATGTAGAAAGCTGTGAATCATTCCATTTTGATCAATGAGTCAAAAATTAAGAGGTGTTTAGTTTGTGGGCAGTTGTAGATTCTCTATTCTAAAATTAACTTTGAAGTCCTTTATTTTACTCAATTTTCAATATTTTTGAAAAAATAAAATTAGAAGATGTGATTTGTTTACTACAACATTGCAACCATTGGAAATGACATTTTGCAGTTCCATAACTAAATTCTTAACAATTTTGTATTTTGAATCATTCTCTATTTTTTTCTACTTACTATTTTTTTCCTATATGTTGTACAATTCCAAATGATGTGAAACTTTTCAAGCATGTAGTCAAATTCCCTTGAAGAATGAATCCAAAGCAACATTACCATTTTGGACATTTTTTCATACAAATGGAAGCTTGTGAAATGTAGCTGTTCATTTTTTTGCAGGGCCAAAAAAAGGATTTTTGTCAGTTTGAATGCTCATATCTTGTACTTCGCAAGGTGAAAATTTACGGGGGGGTTTTCCACATGTTTTCAAGTCAGCATACTGCAAGATCCGATGGTTACATATGTTCTATTTTATTTTATTTTATTTCTAAAATTTGGAACTTATACTAGAAATAGCAGTTCTGTAGCATCATTCTTTGGAGGAAACATAGTTAAAAACCTTTAGGGGTTAATAACTTTTAAAGAATGAAATTATGGAGTTTTTTTTATTATTTTTTCCCCCAAACTCTCAAATCAATTCTTCAAAAAATTAAGTTAAGAGGATTCAAAGCCTTGTAATCTAGTCAAACTAGGAACAAAAAAAACTGGATTTTTTCACTTTAAATGCTTATATCTTGTAATCAATATGGTCCAAGCTTTTGAAATTACTTTTAGATATTTTCAAACTATTCTAATGCAAAATCCTATGGTTGAATATACAAAAAATTCAAATGTTTAAATTTTTGGTGCTTGCATTGAAAGTGAGAATTTTGACTTTTGAGTGTTTTTTGACACAAAATTAGCCATGGGACAATAGGGATTGAGGGGGCAATTGAGAATGAAGTTTTAAAAATTCAGTGTCATACACATGTGGCATATAGGTGACTACCACATATTCTTTTTCTTATATCTTAGGGATAAAAAAAATGCAATAATGAAGCTTTAAAAAAACAAGTCCTAAAGACACATGTCTATTGATATACGACTTGATTGTTTGCTTCTCTAGATGTTATCACATTTGTTCATTTGTTGAGTTCACGTTAATGAATGTGATTGAATTATCAAGGTTAAGTATTTGAGTTTATAATAATGAATTTGTCATATTAGAGAGTGTCATATAAAGGAGGGTAGAGCATAGTTCTGTAAACCAATTTAAAGCTTTGAAATTTTGCATGGATGGAATTAAGTGCTAATCATGGAAACAATTGTACAATCATATATTCTTGTACATGTGTGAGAAACTTTCAAGGAAAAACTGCAATTTATTATGGGATATTTGATAAGAATGTTGTTTCAAAGCTAGAAGGTCATGAAAGACATATGAATATATTATCTTGCACTACAAGTTATTCCTATTTTATTGGTAGCTACGTGAATACTCTACTTGAAAGATTCTTTAGGAGGCCATATCCTCCGTTCATCAAAATGGAAAATGGCACAACATTTTTGTTTCAATGTCGCATGTCCAGAAAGGGTTATTTTCTGCATTAGTATGACAAGCCTGAATGTCAAATGTTGCATCTTTTGTGGTAGGATTGGAAGCAAATATTGAAAAATATTGATTGCGCCTTGAACTTATTTTGATTCAAGTTCATTGCAGATGATGATTGACTTTGTAAATTTTAGAGAGATGGGAGTCCCAAGTTGCATCTTGTGCATTGCAACATCCGGAAAATATTTTGAAAGTTTAAGCCAAAAGTTGGAGTATGTTAAACCAAGTCTTGATTTTGTTTGGGTTTCTGCCTTTTTCCATCTAATCAAAGCGGTTATTTTCCTTTGGTAGTGAATTAGAATGGGCTCATTTTTTTTTCTTATAATACATGAATTGGTTGGCCAATATTCCCAAAAAATTTACAAAAATTTATACCTGTATATGCTCAAACCTCATCAAAAATGAAATGTCTATGGCAAAAAATTGAACTAAAAACTCTTCAATCAATTGAAGACCAAAGACTTAACCCTACTAAAATACAAAGCTCACATTTTTAAGAAAAATAGAACTTTGTATTTTTGAAGGGCTTCTATCTACTACATGCGTCATAATAATCAAAATTAAAAATCACCAACATCAATGTTATCTTGTGGTATCTCACCTAATCACCCAAAAAAAAATTGGAATTTTTTGGAATTTTTTGGAATTTTTTCACACAACAATGGTTTCAAGTAAAATAGCACTATCACTATTTGGACCTTCTAAAGCAAAACACATGACACTTTCAAGATGTTTTGTTTTCAAATGACTTCTTGCCTTAGATTTGATAGAATTATGGACAGAAAAATCCCTTTTACATGTGTCAACAATAACACATTGAATTCTAGTAATTCCAGCAAAAAAAAAGAGGTTAGGATATTTAAACTTAAGTGAAGGGCTCCAAAAATATTACACTGCAAGTCACCCAAATCCTTGTCCAACCATTTGGTGGTTGCTTGAAGTTTAAAGCAAAAATAATCTTTTTTGCTAATGAGGGATTAATTAGAGCTTAAAATTTCTTTCTTTGAAGCTTTAAATCCTGCCCATAATGACCACATAATACATCCAACTCCAAAACCTCCCAACTAGCTAAGCCTACTTGCCTAGTAGGCATGTTAGAAGGGTTTAAAATTTTAAAAGCATTTGTAATTTCATTCTTTGCAAAACTATTCTCTAAAGCAACACTAAGATTTTGAGTGTAAGATTTTTGAAAAGAAAGGGCAGATTCTAAATCAGCCCTTGTCCTACCTTGCTCATTTTTACACCATAATACATAGAACCATAAATTTCATAATGCAATCTTTTCTAACAACCTCCAGATGGATCAAAATTGGAAAGAACATGATAACGAGTACTCTCATTAAAGGTGGTAGCATTCAAATCAATAGATTCATCCACAAATAACATTTGACTTTGTGAAATTTCAGTTTTAATTAAAGACCCAATACAAAGGACATTAAAAAATTTGTGCTGAAAAATTCTACTAAGAAGAGACAAACTATGCAAAATATTAGCCAAAAAGTGTAAAACACAAATAGTTTTGAAAGATCTTAATTTATTGAACAAGATGGGGCTAGTACCATCATCTATTAAAGTTGGTGTGTCACGAAAATATAACAAAACACTCTCCAAACTATAAAAAAGAGCTGAGATTGCTTGCCATCTAGACAACCACATAATTTTTAGAGTCTTTTAAGAGTTAAATAATTATTTTGCGAAGTTTGCAAAGAAGACTTTTTCTTTGCAGACTTTTTAAAATGTGCAACCACTGAATTAATAAGGTTATCTATTTCATTAGACAACAAGAGCAATCATTTCCTTTAGATGCCTCTAAAGAGGCCAAATTTGTTCTATGAGCAATATAGTGTACAACAACCAGATGAGGATATACCTTGTTTTTTAACTGAGTTGTAATTTTAGATTTGGATTTTATCATTACAGATGCTCCATTTGATCCAAAGCCTAGTAATTTATTGAAATCTAATTTCCAATCCTTCAAAGTGGATAATAGAGTGTCAAACATAAAAGTAACATCTTTTTTTTCACAAATACATTTTATTAGCCCTAGAAACACTCAAGTAGACATTCCTCCTTCTATAAAGTAGAAAAAACCCATCCATATGACCTATGATAGATATATATGTTGATTCATCTGCACTACAAGAGAAAGGGGTGTTTTAAGTATAGTTCTAGAGATAAGATTTTAAGTAATGACCTTTATAGGAGACTTTTAGTAAGAATTTATTCGAAACACGTGTCTTTTTAGTGAAATTTTACTAAAAAGACACGTGTTTCAAATAAATTCTTACTAAAAGTCTCCTATAAAGGTCATTACTTAAAATCTTATCTCTAGGACTATACTTAAAACACCCCTTTCTCTTGTACAGCTGTCATAATGCCAAAGTATTTTGAATCTTTAATTCTATCAATTATTGTTTTTTGAATCACACTTGATATTTTAAAAATTAGGTAAGAATATGAGTTTTCATCATGGTACAACTCTTTAGTGATGCATGCATTTAAAGACACAAGTAATATACACAAACTAGGGAACTTATAAAAAGACAATGTTTCTTTACCAATGAAGTAAGTTGCTTTGAAAAGAGCAAGGATAGCATCATCACATATTTTATTAGACTCCATGATGACCTTCTCCATTATTTTTTCACCAAATTGGATGGTCCAAATTAACTTCCTATGTTCATCAGACCTAGCATAATCTTGGAAAGCTGAGATTTTTATGATTATTGAGCCTTGTTTTGCAAAAATTGATTTTTCAACCTCTCCAATATATGTTTTATAACAACCCTTACCAAGTGAGATGTCAAAATTCAATCCAATCCAATTGTGTACATGTGAGCTCCCAATTTGTCACTTGGGACTCGTAGAATTATATTTTTGGAAATTTGCAATTTAAAGTTAAAAAAAATATACAAAAAGCCATAAAAAGAGTGTAGAACCAAAATAGGATTGTAACATACCCATTATAGTATTTGGTCTAGATTTGTGTTTAGACTTAGAATCCCCCCAAACCTGGCCCAAAAATAGGTAGAAAGAACGAAACGGTTAGAATTGTAGGATTTAAATCACATAGGCCCCAAAGGGCTAAATCCCACCATGAATGTGGCAATTCATTGCTAAGTCGGTCCGAGGGATCCACAATGAGGCCACTAGGTCGGGTCCTAGAGTTAGGTTAGAATTCCCCAAACTCCGATTGTTAGCATGCAAAAGCCACTGACGCAAGACCGGGCCTGTGGAGGAATCTACAGCTCAAGGATGGGATCCTAGGGTAAATCCCATGCTAGGAGTCCAATGACGAATTCGATTCCCTAAGATTCCTCTATCTGCAAAAGATTCCCGCACCATTGCTAATTCAAGGAGGTGGCCAATTCATCTCCACTGACCAATTGTGCCAGGTACGGAAATGCACCTGCACATCTTTTATGTGACTCCTTGAGAGGTCATGTGAAAAATCCCATCATCTTCTGACTTGCAGAAGAACCTCTTGCGGGTGGTCAACCCTGGTAACCTCCAACGAGAATTTCATGGAAATTACCCAGATTGCCAGAAAATCTCACTAAAAATTAGACTATCTTGTTTTATGTTAATAATGCGCTCCGTGAAGTTTCACGGCATTCCGATAGCGGCATGTACCCAAACCGGCGAGATTCCTCGAGAATTAATCACGTGGCGGGGTCCCCGACGCGTTGACCGGCATCCCGGGACCATACGATGGCGAAACGAAGTCAACCAAGAGTCTTTTTTGACTCCCTCACACCTATCGGAGATCCTAGGCTATTTACATTTCTCAAAATGGGAGACCCCCAAGATCTAGGATTTTACCACGATTTAGTTTTTAAACTAAATTAGCCTACGATGGTTTTTTGTCCTCGGTACGGGAGGGAAGAGAGATTATAGACTCCGCACAGCGATCTGGAGCCAATGGCGCAATCCGTTTGACGATTGGAGTTAATCTCCAAAAGTTAGGAGGTTGGTCCAACGTAGATAGGTAAAAGTAGTTTTTAGGGATTAGGATGAAAATCTTTGAAGATGAGGATGACAATCCAAGTTGACAAGGTTACCTTAGAAGTCTTGAGGGAGGGGTGGGGCCTTGGAAATCTATTTAAGGTCCCCATTTTTCTCTGAAGAAGACCCCCAAATCTTGTTGTGGGTCCGTGGGTCCAACTTATGTTGGGAGATTTTGGCATTTTAGCCAAGAAACCTCTACAGTGTTTTTTGAGCTCTTTTTGAGCTCCATTGTTGTTGAAATTCAAGCTTTGAAGTCTTTGTGGGGTCCTTCTACCTTATTGTGTGTGTCATTTGACTCTTTCTCTGCTCGTGCGTTTGGACTAATGGATTCTTGCTGTCAAGTATTTTTGGTTTGATTGTACTAATCCTAAAGATACCCCCACCGTACCTTGGCGATGTCGCTTTGGGGGGCCTTAAGTGTGGATTTTTGAGTGCTCAACTAACCATTATCGTACTAACCCCCGCATGCCGAGTGGCACTAACTTTTGGAAGCATTCTTGTGTTATTGTGACCCCATTTGGGAACTAACCTTTGTTGAAAGTCGTGGTCACTGTGTGTGGGACCCCTATAGACGGCGAAGCTTCGAACCTGTGAGTGTCAGAAGTCCTAGATTGTAGGTGGGACCTTTATACGACGGCGAAGCTTTAAACTCGTGATAAAGCTAGAGTCTTAAAGTTTGTGTTAAAAAGTTAGGTGGTGGAGCTTTGAACCCCCAGGATACCACCAAGTCCTAAAGTTGGTGTTAAATCCAACCTAGTGGCAAAGCTTTGGCCCTTCTCGGTATTTCGTTCTAAAGTCTAGTTTCCAAGACCTTTGTGGAAACATCCAAAGTTTAGCTTCCAAGATAGGTAGGGCCCTTACGGTTAATGAGCTTAGTATTCAAAGTTACTTCCTTTAGCTTAGAGAAAACCAATCTTTTAGTTAGAGAAAACCAATTTTAATTAGAGAGAACCAGTTTTTAGAGAACCAAATTTAGTTAGAGAAAACCAGTTTTTAGGTAGAGAGAACCAGTTTTAGTTAGAAAGAACTAGTTTTTAGAGAACCAAGTTTAGAGTTAAAAGAGAACCAGTCTAGTTAGAGAAAATCAGGCACGTCCAGCCGTGAGGGGGGTCAGCCACCTGTCTAGGGATTCGGGGTCGTCCAAACCAATAAGGGGAGGTCAGCCAACTGTCGGAGTAGTCGGGGTCGTCCAAGCCAGGGAGTCGGGGGCGTCCAAAGGGAGCTCGGGGTCCAGAAGAGAGCTCGGAGTCCAGAGGGAGCTCAAGGTCCAGAAGAGAGCTCGGAGTCCTAGGGAGTCAGGAAATAAAAGCCCGGTCCAGAGAGAGCTTGGAATCCAGGGGAGTTGGGAAAAAAACACCTAGTTACCAAGACTAAAAAAAAATCAGATCCTACAAAAATCATATGCTAGACTACTTAAAGTGAGAGTCCGGGTGGGGAGTCGGGTTCGTTTTCGAAACAAAAACTAGACAAAGTAACGGTCGAGAGAAGAAAGAAAGAGAAAATGGGGTCTAGTCCTGGCTAAGCTCCACGTAAGAAAATCATACGTCCCAAAACTTGCAAAACCACTCAAAGATAGAAGGAGGAGGAAAGGAAGGGATGGCTATATGGGCAACTTAGGTGAGAGTGACGATAAATAGTGACCTAGGTTTAGCTAAGTAGGTGTTAGGAGGAAAATCTCAAGAATTCGTAGTAGCCATTAGAAGGCGGATTAGGATGGTACAAAGACAAGGTAGTGTAAGAGGGTAGGAGAGACATTAAAACCTCCTTGGGGTTTGAATCTATAGTTGTAAGACATCCATAAAGTTTAGGTAGAATAGTGCTAGTGTAGAAAGATAGAAAGGGAAAGAAAAGGAGAGAGAAAAGGAAAGAGAAGGAAGGAGGAAGGGAAAGAGAAGTTTTAGATCGCACAGGGTCCTAATTTTCAAAACATAAGTGGTGAATTTGGGAAAGATTCCCACAACCCAAGGACCACCATGGAATATGAAAATGTACACACGGATGCGGACAAGCGTATTTCCGACACCGGTAGTGATGAGGTGAATTCTTGAATCAATACTTGGTGTTCTCCTCATTAACATTGATTTCCTTAATTAGCCCTTTCCACATTAATAATAACCCATGATAAATAAAGGTAAAAATTAAAAATAAAAGTTAAAATTTAGAACTAGTGTTAGGAATAAAACTTAGAGTTAAAGTTAGGAGTAAAAACTTAGAGTTAGTGTTAGAATTAAAACTTTAGAGTTAAAAGTAGGAGTAAAAACTTAGAGTTAGTGTTAGAAGTAAAACTTTAGAGTTAAAATTAGGAGTAAAACTTAGAGTTAAATTTAGGAGTAAAAACTTAGAGTTAAAATTAGGAGTAAAAACTTAGAGTTAATCTAGGAGTTAAAATTTAGAGTTAAAATTAGGAGTAAAAACCTAGAATTAATTTAGGGATAGAATTTAGAGCTAATTTAGGAATAAAAACCCAAAGGTAAAAAATCAAACCATAGAGTCAAAATCTAAAGTTACAATTAGAAGTTGGAAATTAGAATAAAGACTAAGCTTAGGGTTAGCTTGTAGAGTTAAAGCTTCCGAGAGAAGTGTCAAACCTCAAAAGATGGTCTTCGACATTCATGGAAGGAACAAAAGGGTACCCCGCTCACGTAGTTAGGGACGTTAGAAATGACACCAACTACCCAGCCAACCCTAGACATATGATAGATAGTTAGGGATTTAGGATCTTATCATCAATCCCGGATATTACAGTTAGCATGTTAGTTATCCATGCATTTTTAGTAATTTCGCTGCCATCCACGACACTTAGGAGATGTTAGCAAAAAAGATCCATTGCTTGGAGGCACAGTGGACCGCGCTCACAACACCCCCATATATTTAAAAGGTGGATAAAGGCATAGAACCTGGTCAGTGTTCGCCTGATTACCAAGGGTGGGTAATCTTGCGCCCACAGTACACCATACATCTTTCTATAATTTTGATACTAACTCAATAAAATTTAAAGTTTAATTGCTGTTAGATGAAGCAAATTGGGATGCTTCAAATAAAGCCAAATTATTTTCTTTTTGATTGGATAACAACATATTTATGATGGGTCTCACTAGAAGAAAAACGTGTCCAACACAACCGACTACTATGCAACTAGTGTCCTATACAACTATCCTGCAACTGTAATCCTCTCTATATGCACCAAATTTGACAACTAGGTTGTTTAGTCGCAAAGTAGTCGTAGAATGAAGTGTAGGGTTATAGGATTGTAACAAAGTTGGCAATTAGAATTACTGTGAGGTATTCTACATCCAGTTTTCATCACAGTTGTCGATGTGGACAACTCTACGCATCGTGGAGTCTACTCTGGTAAACCACAATCGCATATTATCTGAATTTGACCCCAATTCGACTAGAAAACGACTAGAAAACAACTAGTTTGCGACTAGAAACAGATATAGTTTGACTAGAAAACAACTAGACTTCAACTAGAAAACAACTATAGTCTGACTAAAAAACGATTAGATTGCAACTAGAAACAATTAGAATTTGTAAATGACAACTCTGTTACACTCTTGTAACCCTACACTATTATAGAGCTTCTTTGTGACTAGATTGCAACTAGAGAATGACTAGAAAACAACTAGAATTTTCTAGAATTCTTTTGGTTGTTTTGTAGTTATTTTCTAATCGTTTTCTAATTTGTTTCCCAATTATTTGTCTTATAGCAATTGTCCCATATCAATTGTCAAGAATACCATTAGGTTAGACATATAAGACTTGTAAGTTGTTGTATTCTTATGTAATGAACTCCCTTAGTAGAATTTTAAGATTTCTATTAGGTGTTAGGGTTGTCCGTGTCACGTCACGTCTGGACGGATGTGACGTCAGGATGTGACGTGACGTTTTGCTCAAACAACATCATGACGGAATATTTTAAAAATTTGAAGAAATTTTACACAATTCTTTACATAGAAGGTTGTACATTAGACTAATATGTTCAATAGTAGTAGTATAGTTGATATTCCATTTATATTTGTAAAAAAAAATGAAATTAAAGTTCAAAATTTTCTAAAATTTTAGGGTTAGTGTTAGGGATGTCACTTTAGGGTTAGGGATGTCAGGATTCGTGATGCGTCACGACGAACGTGACGTGACATCACGACGCAAAATGCCCACGTCACGTCTGGATAGACAACCCTGTTAGGTGTAGATTTCTACAAATTATAGGTTTCTACAAATTGTAAAAATCCAAAAAAATTTAAATTACATAATTTCCTAAACCAATGAAATCTTTTAAATCTAAATATCTGAAATCTAAAATAGAATTTAGATTTGTAATATCCAAAATCTACAAATCATTAAGATTAGAATTTTAAAATCTACAAATCTACAAGTTGCCAACAAGTCGCAAATGAGTCGCCAACAAGTCGCAATAGTGTCACAGATAAGTCACAAACAAGTCGCACAACTCATCGATTAAATGACCGACATCACGTGGTAGTGAGTACACATAAGCGACCATGTCAGAAAAGGCCGTCGACGAAGTTCAAACTACCCTGTTCGATGAAAAACAGATTCACTTCATTTTGCGACTCTAATTTTCCATGCGACTTGTTCACTGCAACTACGGACCTCTAAATTGTCACATGTCGCAAATTAGTCACACAACTCAAAAAGCAGTTGCTCTTTGCAGTCATAGAACCCCTCATTTTCTTCTAGAGTCTTTGACACTTATCCATGATCAAATTACAAATTGTTTAGAAATCCTTTAAAAAATTTGAGCAAAACAAAAAAATTATAAAACTACAACAAAGAGGAAAAAATATATTAAACTCTAAAGACAAAAATTTCAATAATTGTGTATATGATAAGAGTGAATGAAATGAGCAACTCCTTGAAAACACACCAAAGTTGCTCCTCAGCAAGTATGAAGGGAAGGAGAAAATCCTTTAAGACTCATGGAAATTGCTCCATTTTTTGCAAATTTCACTGTTATAGATTGTCAAAATTTGCCTTTCTTACTCACATTGATGAAATAATATTTTTATCAGCATTTATCAACAATTATCAACTTTTCCTTTCAACATGATAACTTGCAAAACTCTACAAAAGTAACCTAACTTTTATATCAACAAATTGAAATACAACTTCTCAAATCAAACCCTCAAGGCACCTTGCAATTGAAGCATAAACTCTCCACCGCTTAGTTGAAAAGTGGTCTCTATCACAAAGATCCTTGTAAGCATTATCAATGCATCTTCATTGTTTAAATTTCATTGAATAAAAAAACTAACCCGCATCCAAATGGACTCTGTAACAAACAAGCATGGAGTCCATCAATAGAAGAAGTCAATTTTGAGAATCGTTTGTTTCAACTCATAAGATGAACAATTGTTAGTTAAATGACTTTTTATAAGTCTGTTCATATATTTTAGATACCCTGCAACTACTGTCTAGAACTTGCGCGCCTTTATGAGGAATATGGTTACAAGGCAAATTTGTTTTTGGTTCTACGATCGTGTAAAATTGTCTTTCTTTTTATTGGAATGGGCTTTTGTCCTTTGTTTTCCAATATGACAAGTTATAGGATTGATCAAAGGAAAATTAGAAAAGTAAGATATAATAATTTCTAAGGAAATTGGAGGAATTTTTTTTATGGCTCACAATCGATCACATTCCATGGCTCTTAGTTGATGATCCAAATAGATTACAGTGAACTTACCTTTCTAATGAGAGGATCCTTTTGTACGTGATAGATTTCAATATGCAAGAACTTGCCAACTCTCGTTCAGTTTGATCATTAGATGAACAATGGCTTGAATTAATAAAGTTGAAATAATGGCCGCTTCACACTATGGTCAACCAAGTTGAGAGTAGGGTTGATAGGACATCCAAACGTCCACCCGGACGTCCGGCGGACGTGGGCATTGACCCCTGGACGTCCAGTGACATTCCTAATTTTTAAGGTCAACCGTCCAGTGGACGGTCGGACGGCCCGTCCCCGCGATCAGGCCGTTGAGCTCACAGATAGGCTCTCGGATGCGCGGACAGGCCGAGCGACGCGCGGACGGGCCGTCGGAACAGCAAGGCGTCGGACGCGCGGACGGGTTGTCGGAACAACGGGCCGTCGAGCGGTTAGGTACCCGACCATCTGAACGTCCAACAACTAAAATATGGCTCATAATATACCATTGGAAAGGTATTGCGGAGAGCTTTCCAATGGTATATTATGCGTCCACTATGGACAAAAACTCCGACGGTGAGATCCTTTCAGAGATTGGAGTCGGACGCATGGTCGTCCGCGCGGATAGGCCGTCGGACTGCGGACTGTCGAGCAGACAGCGCGTCCGACCGTCTGAACGTCCAACGACTAAAATATGGCTCATAATATACCATTGAAAAGGTATTGCGGATAGCTTTCCAATGGTATATTACACGTTCAATTTGGACAAAAACTCCAACGACGAGATCCTTCTAAAGATTGGGGTCGGAAGGATGTTCAAATGCGAGGTCGGACGGGCGATCAGTCGTGCGACCATCTGACCGTCCGACGACTAAAATATAGCTCATAATATACCATTGGAAAGCTCTTATTGAGAGCTTTCCAAAGGTATATTATGTGCCCAATTTGAGGTCGGATGGGAGATTGGACGGCCTGTCCGTGCGGACGGGCCGTCGGACTCCAGATTGTCGAGCGAACAGGCCGTCCGCGCGGACGGGCCATCGGACTCCAAACTGTCGAGCGGACAGGCCGTTCGACCGTCTGAACGTCCGACGACTAAAATATGGCTCATAATATACCATTGAAAAGGTATTCTCGAGAGCTTTTTAATGGTATATTATGCGTTCAATTTGGACAGAAACTCCGACGGTGAGATCCTTCCAAAGATTGAGGTCGACCTAGCTGTCTATCCATCTAACCGTCTGTCCAACTGCTCGTCTGATCATCTGACCGTCTAACGATTTAAATATGCCTTATAATATACCATTGGAAAGGTATTGTGGATAGCTTTTCAATGGTATATCATGCATCCAAATTGGACAAAAAATTCGACGGTGCGATCCCTCGAAGGATTAGGTGCTAATTATTAGTGTAATTCTTGTAATCTTGTAGTCTTTTTTTGTACTTAAAAAGGTCAAGTTCGTCAAGATTTAGTTAGATGGGTGGCTTGCTTGCAATTGGATTATCAGAACCTTTGTATACTTGATTTAAATTATATATTACCAAGACTCTAACCATATTTTTTTCCCACCTCTCAATTAAATCAATATTAAAATCGTTAATGTAATTAATATTGTAATCTCCAAGATTAGAAAAGTATTTTAACTAGCAATATAAATTAAATATTCTATCTAGAAATTTGGATAAACTAATAAAATTCACCTACCTAATTGAAAAATGATGAATTCAATCTTCTGAAGTGAAGATAATAACTCCAAGAATGCTAAAAATTAGAGGAATTACACTAATGATCATCAACTAATCCTTGGAGGGATTCCACTGTCGACATTTTGTCCAAATTAGACGCATGACATTCCATTAAAAAGCTCTCGACAATACCTTTCCAATCATATTTTATAAGGCATATTTAAGTCGTTGGACGGTCAGACGATCGGTTAGCCAGATGGGCGGACGGCTCGATCGACCTCAATCTTTGTAAGGTACTCACCGTCGATGTTTTTGTCCAAATTGGACGCATAATATACCATTGGAAAGCTCTTGACAATACCTTTCCAATGATGTATTATGAGCCATATTTTAGTCGACGGTTGGTTAGATGGTCGGACGGCTGACCGTCTGTCCGCCTCAGCCCACCTGTCCGACCACCTATCCGACCACCCGTTTGACCTCCCGTCCAACCTCGTGTCCACCCGCCCAGCTTTGCGTCTGACTTCTTGGCTTGTCCATCTGCCCAACCTTCTACATAACAACTATTTTGCCGTTCGCCGAATTGTCCTTCTCTATTAAAAACATTGGATTCTCAAAAGCACAAATCTGCTTTCAAAGACTGCTATTCAATGCTATAAGCATAAAATATACATTAATGTATGCAAAGAAGGATAATTGAAGTTATTCTTCTACGAATGTAAGCCTATAATCTAAATGCTATACCTTAAATTTTATATCCTAAAACCTATATCCTAAACCCTAAACTTTGAACCCTTACATTATTTTCCAAAAACATTGGTGCAATGAGCAAAATATATTTGGCCTTCAATTCCCTTTAAATACCATTTTCCAAATATAGCACATATGAACCTCACGGATTTATGCATTTATGTTTTCAATGTGTTCTCTGTTTTCTTCATCAATTATTATGTACCAATGTACAAAGTAGAACATGTAATTATAACCTAAAGTATTTCTTTAAGTTTTGTTGTAAAATGCATTCATAGTTTGAAACACCAAAATAAACAATCTAAATACAATACAATCAGTTATACTATTTTATTATTCTATTAGAGGATGCTATTAAAAATGCTTTAAGCACTTCAATGTAATTTAATGTAGTTTAATGTAGCTCAAAATTAAATATTGCATTCATACAACCAAAATATAATTGAAGTTATTTTCCTACATCCTAAATTGTAAACCTTCGACAATATATCTCATACCTGAAATATTGGTGCTTTGATAGTAAAGAAGGTGATTGACCTTTAAATACGATAACCCCTCATGTATGATAATTATGGACCTCATTTATGTACATATTTGTTATGTACTTCTACATCAAAAATAATATCATCAATTCATCTTGTTGTAATATGCAAATGTGAAACATGCAATTTTGATTTGAAGGGTTACTTTAAATTTGGGCTTAGGATGCATATCAAATTTAAAGGATCAATATTATTAAACTACAATTGTACAATCAATTTTATACTTTTATTAGATAGTGCTATATTGGTGAAATGGAGAATCACCCATCTCCACATGATCTCGTGAATTTTTTCAAGACCAAACATGTACATTATGTAATATTGATTGATTTTTCAAAACAATTGCATTCTTGTGCTTTAAAGGAAAATATGGATTTCATTGGAGTAAATTAGTAGATTATAATTGAACAAAGAAAAGTGCTTGAATGCTTGTAATTAAAGTAATGATGGCATTGAATATCGTTCACATAAATAATTAATATTTGTATTTTGGAATATGTTGTCAGAGAGAATTTTATGAGTCTATTCAAAGGTCTAGGTAAAACGTTGGATTTATAATGTGGATTTTTGTAAGGACGGAGGGATTCTTGGTCCAAAATTAATTTATGATTTTCTTTAATGTAGATCATGTTGAAAATCAAGGGTGGGTATGTCGACTAAATACAACCTACCACAATAAGTGATTTATTCTACCTTGGGCAATGTATTGTAACTCATTGCAACTCATTTTACATACATTGTGGATTTTTAAAAATTTTACGACACACGTTTTAACATATATTAATGTCGTCACACCTAAATTTGACATTTAAAGCAATGCTATATTCTAAAATCTTAAACAATGTTATTTTGTAAAATGAATACCTTGAAATTAATGATTGGAGTAAGTAGGTCATACTTTAATGATTACAAGTAGATTTCATCTTAAGAAATAGTTTTTCTTAACTTCACAAAAAAATTTAAATACTAATGTCAATATCAATTAATGAGACCAAAAATCTTAACATAAATAGAATTATCAATATATGCCACAATCTTAAAGCCAAAGAAATGTAGTAACCATAGGAAATAATGCATGTACAAATGATTTTATAAATTGAAAGTTAAAATACTTTTCTAATCTTGGAGATTACAATATTAATTACAATAATGTTTTAATATTGTTTTAATTGAGAGGTGGGAAAAAAATATGGTTAGAGTCTTGGTAATATATAATTTAAATCAAGTATACAAAGGTTCTGATAATCCAATTGCAAGCAAGCCACCCATCTAACTAAATCTTGACGAACTTGACCTTTTTAAGTACAAAAAAAGATTACAAGATTACAAGAATTACACTAATAATTCGCACCTAATCCTTCAAGGGATCGCACCGTCGAATTTTTTGTCCAAATTGGATGCATGATATACCATTGAAAAGCTATCCACAATACCTTTCCAATGGTATATTATAAGGCATATTTAAATCGTTAGACGGTCAGATGATCAGACGAGCAGTTGGACAGACGGTTAGATGGATAGACAGCTAGGTCGACCTCAATCTTTGGAAGGATCTCACCGTCGGAGTTTCTGTCCAAATTGAACGCATAATATACCATTAAAAAGCTCTCGAGAATACCTTTTCAATGGTATATTATGAGCCATATTTTAGTCGTCGGACGTTCAGACGGTCGAACGGCCTGTCCGCTCGACAGTTTGGAGTCCGATGGCCCGTCCGCGCGGACGGCCTATTCGCTCGACAATCTGGAGTCCGACGGCCCGTCCGCACGGACAGGCCGTCCAATCTCCCATCCGACCTCAAATTGGGCACATAATATACCTTTGGAAAGCTCTCAATAAGAGCTTTCCAATGGTATATTATGAGCTATATTTTAGTCGTCGGACGGTCAGACGGTCGCACGACTGATCGCCCGTCCGACCTCGCATTTGACCATCCTTCCGACCCCAATCTTTAGAAGGATCTCGTCGTTGGAGTTTTTGTCCAAATTGAACGTATAATATACCATTGGAAAGCTCTCCGCAATACCTTTTCAATGGTATATTATGAGCCATATTTTAGTCGTTGGACGTTCAGATGGTCGGACGCGCTGTCCGCTTGACAGTCCGGAGTCCGACGGCCTATCCGCGCGGACGACCATGCGTCCGACTCTAATCTTTGAAAGGATCTCACCGTCGGAGTTTTTGTCCATAGTAGACGCATAATATACCATTGGAAAGCTCTCCCCAATACCTTTCCAATGGTATATTATGAGCCATATTTTAGTTGTCGGACGTTCAGATGGTCGGACACCTAACCGCTCGACGGCCCGTTGTTCCGACAGCCTGTCCGTGCGTCGGACGGCCTGTCCGCGCACCTGAGAGCCTGTCTGCGCATCCAACGCCCCGTTGTTCGGACGGCTCGTTCGCACGTCGGATGGCCTGTTTGTGCATCTTAGAGCTCGTCCGTGCATCCAATGGCCTGTCCGCGCGTTCGACGGCCCACTGTTCTGAAGGCCCGCCCGCGCGATCTTGTTCGCGAGCTCGATGGTTTGGCTGCTCGAGAATCTGGAGTCGGATGGGCCGTCCGATCTCCCGTCCAACCTCAAATTGGGCACATAATATACCTTTGGAAAGCTCTCAATAAGAGCTTTCCAATGGTATATTATGAGCTATATTTTAGTCGTCGGATGGTCAGACGGTCGCACAACTGATCGCCCACCCATCCTCGCGTTCGACCATCCTTCCAATCCCAATCTTTAGAAGGATCTTGCCATTGGAGTTTTTGTCCAAATTGGACGCATAGTATACCTTTGGAAAGCTCTCCGTAATACCTTTTCAATGATATATTATGAGTCATATTTTGTCGTCGGACGTTCAGACAGTCGGACGGACTGTCCGCTCGACAGTTAGGATTCGGACGGCCTGTCCGCTAGACAGTCCGGAGTCCGATGGCCTGCCCGCTCGAGAGTTCGGAGTCCGATGGCCCGTCCGCGCGACCGCTTGTCCGCTCACCTGTCCGGAGTTTGACCAGCCTTCCGACTGTAATCTTTGGAAGGATCTCACATTCGGAGTCTTTGTCCAAATTGGCTGCATAAGATACCATAAGAAAACTCTTGATAATACCTTTCCAATGGTATATTATGAGCCATATTTTAGTCGTCGGACGATCAGATGGTTGACCGCCCATCTGACTGCCTATATGTCCGCCCGTCCGCCCCGACCACCCTATCTGCCCGTCCGCAAAATCGCCCGACCTAACCGTCCACAGAACTGCCCAACCAAATTGTCTGCACCATCGACCCATCCGGAGAACCGACCGACCGAATTGTCTACACCGTCCGCTTGCTTGTAGAACCGACCGACCGAATTGTCTGCACCGTCCGCCCGTCCGAAAAGTTGCCCAACTGAACCGTCCGCACCGTCCGCCTGTCCAAAAAGTTCCCGACCAAACCGTCCGCACTGTCTGCCTATCCGAAAAGTCACCCAACCGAACCATCCGCCTGTATGTTGGTCACCGTCCATCGGACGGCGACCACCACGTCTGTTGCGTCCACGAACGCTGCGTCCAGGCGTCCAGATTTTGGACGTGATTTGCCCCTGGACGTTCCAATTCATCAACCCTGGTTGAGAGGCCATAGGATTGAGTGGCCAAACTCTGTTGAGAGTCCAAAGAAATGAGTAATAAATAGGCAATAAGATATAGGAATTAGAGTCTTTGAATGACTATAGTGTGAAGCCTCTAAAGGCCACTACATTCAAAGTCCAAACTCTTAGCAATGAACTCCCACCTACCAATCTAAAGGTTGAAATCTTGTCATAAGTTGACATCCTCTTCGACATAGTTTGGGTCTCCATTTTTAATCTTTCTTTGAGAATCTGTTGCCATGTAGGTAGTTGGAGGGTGATGGTCTTTGGACTTGTGCCTTCTAGTGTGAAGGGTTGAGAGGCCAAACTTTGATTGGTGGAAATTCACGGCCTCTTGACCTTTAACCATCGTGTAAAGTGGCCCTAATATAGCATGTGGATTGGAAACATCCTTGTTTGTCTTCTCAACATGAGCTTCACCATGAAGGCGGTTGACAAGACTGGTCGGGCTTGCCGTGAGCAAGAGTATGAGTTGGAAGATGGATAGTAGGAGCATCAAGCACGGATTGTGATTAAAAGAGGTGAGAACTGCAAGTAAAAAAATTCTCGTGCGAACTTCAAAAGTAAAGGTTCATCTTGTGGAAACTGCAAACATGACATCTTTTATTTTAAATAACAAATTGAAAAGATCTCATGAGAACTACAAACATGATCTTAGAAGTTGTTAATTTTGAATCTCAATATCACAAACACTATAGTGAAAACATGATTTATGAATGTTAGATTTGCTAGCAATGGCAAAACATGCTTGATGATTGGAATGACTTTGAATGAGCTTATCTTTTCAGAACTTGAATAAAATGATCTTTTTGTAACTAATCTTGATCTATAGGAAGTAGCTATCTTTTGATCAATAAGACATCAATAACAACTGTATCAATGAACTTAAACGGATCCAAGTGAATTTGAAATGACTTTGTTATTAACATCTCCTAAAAAAAATTCTTCGCACTAAAAATGTGAGTAGGGAGACAATGAACACAAGTGTAAGACAAGCAAAGGAGCAAGGGCGTGAACGAAGAGTAGGTGCATGAGCATGAGCAAGGAGTAGTAGTGTCAAGTGGGAGGCGTGAACTTAGGAAGGCAGGACCTTAGCCATTGGCAGCTACTCCTAAATTCCAAAGCTCCAAAACCCTAAACTGATCCTACCACTAATAATTGGCTTTTGGAGGGTGCTTCATCTGAATTCCGAGCATACTTTGGGAGATCCTCCAATATCCAGGGGTTTTAATTTCCAAATAGTGAATTTCCATCCCTTTCTAAAGAAGTGGAGCTAATTTTTTAGTAATTTTTTCTTGCCTAGTTAATTGTTGCATTCTTTCTACCACATCTGGTTTTATTGCCTAAGGATTTGAATGTCAATCAATCAAGTTACAATTTTGATTGGTTGATCTTATACTAGCTGGTGGTTATCCTAGACATTAGTATTGCTCCTCCTTTTCTTACACACAAGGTACCAATATAGCCATTGTTTTGAAATAAGTACACTTTGAACATTTTAGCTGGCGATTAATTCTAGGTAGCTACATATGAAATTCTATTTGACTATTCATCTTTGGGTAAGAAAAATATATAGTAGTCAACTCTCTCTGAAATCTTCTTTGTCAAAGAGCAAATATCTAACAACATTTTGCAAGTAGAATCACTAGTACCCACAAGATCAAGAAAGCTGCTACATACATGTGAGTTCGAGACTATAAACGTTCTATATGTGTAGACTTGATTGAGACAACTCTGATGCTTCTTGAATAGTTGACAGTCACAAAAAGTTGCCCCACATCATTGCCATTGTAATTGACTAGGTCCAAGTTGAGCTCTAAAAAAATCACATTTTGGAAAACATATGGAGCTTCTTCAAATCCTAATTCAGGATTGAGGTCAATGCAGCCACAGCTGGCCACTGCATGAGCATGTTGATGTATAACTTGTTCGTTGTTCAATTCTTAGTAATTAGGTTAGATACACATGCATTTAAAGTTTAATTTAACCTCTGGACTATCATATAGATCCCGACTCTAGCTTTTCCTCCACTCATCAAATTGCATGCCTTTTACCTTTACATGGGTAACCAAGTCATGAGAAGACCTGCACCAAAGTATGTACAGTCTTGTTTTACATATATTCCATGGTGTTCAAGCTACACAACATTGACTCTATATGAAAGCATAAGGTAGCTAGGGAGGGATGCTTAAATTATGTGCATTTTCTAAATCAATATGTGCCTATTCTTCAAAAATTGGTTTTAATTAGAATATCTAGGTGGAAGACCCTATCAATTTGCACCACAATTCAAAAAAAATCCTTGTTTGCGCCACTATGTCTCTCCGTAGTGTACATTTGAAACTTTCAAATGTCCTTCATTCATACAGAATGGCCATGAAGTGGCACAAATAGTCACATAGTGCAAATAGGGTCTTAATACTACCTTACCAATAAAACTTTAACTCTTCATAACTTTTGCATACACTATCTAAGTGATGTGCATTGTGATCTCCTCTCACTTTCCAATGTGAAAATGTAAAAACTTCACAAGTCTAATAATAATAACTATCTATAATAGGAAAAAATGGCAATTCTCGGTGTTCCTACCCTACATAAGATTTCATAAAACTTACCGGAAAAACCTCTAAGCTATTGTTGGGTTGACTAAGAGATAACAATTAAACTACACCATGTTGGTGAAATCATGTGAGGTTTTCTTTCTTGTTCTCTCATAAATCATTCTATTAGATTTGGTTTTATTTAGAGACCATTGGTGTTTGTAATTATTACACCAATAAATGTGACAATTAGTAGGTCTACTACAAATCATATATAATATGTGATCCAAACAGCAGCACCTAAGCAACTACATCTAAACTTTAGTTGCAATATTTTTACACATCATGTGAATTCATCACAAAATTCTTGTTCAGGTGAAGTTCTTATCATGGAAGCAGGATATAAGCCTCCCATTTGAATTTTGGCCAATTATTTGTCATGTTTTCTTGCACTTTCAAGGAGGAAAAGAATATACACAATTCAAATATGAAAAATTATCTCAGAGCCTTTGAGGCTAGACTTTGAGACTACCAAGAGTAGACTGGTTCATCATGGATGAAGATGAAAGTATGGTTCTATTCTCTAACAACCTTGCAAAAGCACTATAAAAGTAAGACTTGAGCAAGATGAGTTACATTGAAAAAATGATGAGCTTCACATTCAACAAATTGAATTTTTGTGCAACACAACATTTGGTGGCAAAAAATTTGTTTTCACTAAGATAATCCATTAATCAAATAAGGAACTTGCCTACAGATGAAAGACTTGTGTTTGCCATGATGCTAATTTTATTGCTTCTCCTTTAATTCATATCAAGTTGTTGTTTTTTTCAAAATCATTTTCTTGATTTTGAGTTTATGGAGAGGATACTTAATTTATGATGACCAGATCTCATTTTTTTTCTTAATTGAAACACATTGAAGTTTATTTCAATGATAAAAACAAAATAAATTACAAACAATGAAGCCACATGGGGATGAAGCTAGGCATAGATACATGACCCCAAGATGATTTTGTTTTTATTTCATGTACTAATCTTTGTTAGCAATAGATTGCCATTCATATCATTCACTACACTTGGTTGTACATCAATAAGCAAGTTGAATGCAAGAGTGACTAGGCTACATGTCAATGACTACGCATCTTGGAATGAAAATGGGGATGTCGACTATCCCTTCAATAGTGATTTAAGGTAACTACACTTGATTTGAGACTTGTTGCTAAAACCAAACCCCTATAAATTACATTCTTGCTTCCATTGTTTAGTTTCCACTCATGAGAGCTTAGCTGTGATTTCATGAGTGCCTGTTTTTGTCACTTTGAATTTTCATTGTTTATTCATACACAATAGTGGTCAAAATAATATTCTAACAATATCAAGAATTCCTTTTTCACTTTTCAACATGGAACAAAGCCAACACGATTCTTTATTTGGACAAATTAGGAAATAAATCTTGTTGGTAGTAACAAACCTTGCTTCATTCGTTTTTTGAATGATTCTAAGTGTTGTCACATTACAACCTTCCCCATCAACTACAAGTGCATAAGAAATCCTCATACTTTGAGAGTAGCGTCAATGGACAACCCATAACAAAGTAGCGTGAAGAACATCACCATTGCTATTGATTCAAGCAATGATCAAAGACATTTGTAGTGACGGGGAGATTGGGGTTCCATTGTACTAGACTACTAGGTTTGGAATCCATGAGTGCCATGTTCCAAGAAGAATCATGAGTTGTGTCAAAAGCATTATGGTGTGACGAGAGTGTTGCGGTTGACCGTTGGCTTTATGGAAGAATGACGTTGTGAACTTGATGATGCGTGTGGTGCAACAAGGCTTGAGTGATTTTAATGACAAGGAATATGAGCAAAAACTTGTGCTGGAAGGGTTTCAAAAAATATTGGAGCATGTAGAAAATCCAATAGAAAAGTCCAAATTTGGTGGGAAGGTGTATTTTTTTGTGGTAGGGAAGCTTATTGCCAACACTTGTTCTAAAATTATTTTCTGGGAGAGCCCACCTTTGACAATTTGAAGTTTGTTGTTGCTTTTGGTTGAGACATGACTTATTTTTGCATGTGCTGGACCAAATTTGTGCTTTTGATCCTTGCTTTATCTTGATACAAGGGAATGTAATATAATCTTATCCTTTGCTTTGGAAAAAATGATAATAATAAGATACAAGGGAATGTAATAATAAGAGTGATAAGTATACCACTTCAAGATGAAAAGAAGGTATTGTTTGGTATATAAAGTCTCATATAATATGAAGTATACAATACTTTGTATCCAAATGTATACAACTCCATATATAACGTGTATATAAGCTTATATCAATAGTTGTATAATACATACAAGTAGATTATTTTTACACTTGTATTTGTCATTTTTAAATATCATATAAGTATCATATACTAATTCTTGTATTATATGTATGAGTAGAATATGACCATACTTGTATAAGTCATGTGTAAATACTTTAAAACCGTATACCAAATCGTATAGGCCATGTACAACACCACATACCCTTTAAAATCATTTTAAAAATGTAATCAAACTTTAAATAAGCACCAAAGTTGCATAAGAATTCCAAATCAAGTGAGCTTTAACTTTTTGGAAAGCTAACAAAATATTATGCAAACACTCCAAATTTAAAAGTCAAAGAAGATACTTTCTGGTTTTTATAGCTCGCCAAAGATTACACCTCCAATTTAAAAGGTAGTTGAACACCCTTCACTTTGAAGAACGCTTTGTTCTCATAAAAGCTTCAAATACTTTGTGCTATATCTTCTTAGAAAGATAACTTTATGATACACATCCTCTAAAGATTTTAACTCTACAAAACAAACACTCTCCTCTTAGTGCTTTGTCAAAGTTGGGACTACCTCTAAATCTTAGATTCAACACCTACTCTACACCCTCTTTATATCTATACTCATAACTCTTTCATCACAACTCCAAATTAATAGTACTATATTTTTTATAGAAAGCTATACAAAATTCAAAATTCAAATTTCAAAATTAGAAACATTCTAACCAAACCTCTACAAGCGTTTGAAATTTTGGTCCTTAATCCTGGTAGGCAGCAGACCCTCTCTCACTCCATCACTCATAACTTTTACATCCAAACTTAAAATAGAAAGAAAAATAATTCTTTAGAATGAAAAAAACAAGATAAACATTTTCTCCAAATTTCATTCACAAATTTGTAATACATATTGAGATATTGCTTTCTAAACTCTTGGCACTCCCAAACTAACTATGAAGGAAGAAGGAAAAGACCCTGACTCCTTATCCAACTTCAAGGGCCACATCAGCCCATGCCTAAGCCACAAGGGCACCTTAAAACTAATTGACTACCCCCTTTGACCTTCCTAAAATCTGAAAATCTCCATAAAGTCATTACTTAGTATCTTATCTCTAGGACTATACTTAAAAACACATTTAAAACATCCCGTTCTTTTGTAATGCCTATTGTCTAAACCTGATGTGTACTTGACACATACTAGCTAAATTGGTCTGAGGGAACAATGTGAAAATTCTAAAATAGATTTCTAAAGAGAGGTTTTAGTTTCTTCATCCCATCGACGAAGTAGTAGAATCCCCAATTGTTAGCCTATAGGTGAAGAAAACTCAAGACAGATCAGTGAAGGATATCTATGACTTAAATATGGTGATTTGAGGAAGAAATCATACCAAGAGTCCAATGGAACAATCGGTTTGCCAAGATTTCCTTTCTTTTGGAAGATTTCCTATTTATCGGAAGTTAGAGGAGGTAGCGGGATTTGATTCTCCTTTTTGAAGGTGCTAGGTAAAAAATATAAACTTGCACAGATGTTGTGGAATTTCACGAGAGGTTCCAAAAAAAATTCAGAATTTTCAATTAGTCAGAAGATATTCTTCCGGATGATCAACTGCCAAAATTCATGAGAGGAAATCTTTTTATTCCTTCTAGAATCTCAAGAAGGTTCACAAGCTCAAGAGTGAACTTTCTAATACATAGTGTTTAGTTTTGAAGATCATCATGAAGAGCACTTAAGTCCTACACATAAAAAATATTGCAATATCAATGAAATGGACAATGGATATTTATATTTACATGTTTTAGAGAATACATGATAAACTAGATATCTAATTTTTGGTAAAATTTGGAAGTGCATCTCACTAGGTTAGGCCATTAGATGCAACTATCGTTGGTAATGGAACATCTAAGAGTCCACTTGATTGCACCTAAAATTCAAACACATGAATTTTTTTTGTTTTGAAAAATTTGATACCTTGGCAATCATCCATTACAATACAACAAGGCGCCTCAAGATTATTTATCCAGAAAAAAAGATGCCAATGATTTTGGAAAATTTCAAATACACATAGCTAATTACAAAATGTCATTAGTCAAACAACAACTTTGAGGAAAACAAACTTGATTAAATCATAAAGGAATTGCAACAACAAATCACAAATATCATATAAATAACAAAATTAAAAATGAGTGCACATATAGTTTTGAAGTCATTCAAGTACAAACTTCAGCATTGGACTATGATTGGAAAAGAACCAACTTCCAAAGATGAGTCAATTACGTTCTAAACACATGAATTTTTTATGGGCCCCGTTGGAAACGCAGACGCTCCCAACGGGGCGCCGCTGGGGAACTTCGAGGGAACTTTGGGGACCGGGAACTTCATGAATGTGACGTTCAATCTTGCTGGATTATGCTTCTGCATTTTCGTTCAACTGACAGATGCTCGATGAGGATCCAGCAGGGTCTGCCGAGAATGCCTTCAGGCAAAAGAAATTGGATTACGCAAGAATCAATTCCAAACCGTAACCTATTCTCAGCATTAATGCAGGTTGAACTTGGAGGCAGCAACGACCTGAAGGAATCAAATCATATATGTATCAATGACTTGCTCGGACTTCAGAATAAGAATGTCATACAAATTTTAGACATTGAGAACTACTGAAGTGCAGATTTAAAGCATGTGAGACGTTCAATGGGGGCAAACATATGTCAGATTCAAAGCAGGTGATCACGACATATACTGTTGCAAGCAGACCGATTGGAAAGGACTTCAACCGGACCTCTTTCTTCATCTGTGGGAAATAGGGGGGAGAGTCATCACATATTCGTCATGGAGTTCCAACTTCCTGTACATCACACTCATCAAGAATTTGTAGGATACCGTGGCAAACTCGTCGATGTCACGACTGGAAATTTTGGTCATGTATCAAATAATCCAAATACATTACAAATACCTAAATGTTGGACTTGTTGGTGTAACAATGAAGAAATCAAACTCTAACACTTTACGTACCGTATTGGGGTCACAGTCGCACGCTCCGTTGCAACCCCATTGCACACCGTAAACAACGCTCCTACGTACTCCTTCAGATGTAGCAACACG
Source organism: Antitrichia curtipendula (assembly GCA_951230915.1). Classification (NCBI taxonomy): domain Eukaryota; kingdom Viridiplantae; phylum Streptophyta; class Bryopsida; order Hypnales; family Leucodontaceae; genus Antitrichia; species Antitrichia curtipendula. Next base: position 22,164,429 of record OX579638.1, on the reverse strand, counting down.
CCTTCCTCTCGACCTCCAACACGAACAGCATCACCTGCGAATCAACGTCAACAGCAACAACACTTAGAAATTGACCCTAACCCAAAAAAAGCTTCCATAAACTTGTAGGGTTTCATCACGAGGGTGATCGATGTCAGCAACCAACTAAACTAGAACTACCAAAATGAACAGCCTCATTGAGGCCGCTTTCTTTTAATTTCCGGGTGCAGCAACCTCCAGATTCGCATCGACTACTCAGCAGAACACATGTAGAAATAGAAGTCGACAAGTGCTACACAATTTCATGTGGCACCGAAGGAGAAGAACGAACAACAAAACATTAGGGCAACTCCCTGCACTTCCAACGGCAGTGTGTGGAGTTTCGCGCCCAGCTCTGCGTTAGCGACTCCGGTAACTCAATTTCTAACCCCAACTGAAGCTATGAATTAGGGTTGTTGGGCCTTTCGATGGCCAGAGAGGATTGACCTTTGTATTGCCCAATCTAAGGAAAAATGTAAAAATTGTCCCCTATTTTGTGCCACTTAACCCCTCATCGCCGGAGGGGACGAAAGGTGTCCTCACAGAAAATTCAAAGTGCTGTAACTTTTGCATCCGATGTCCAAACTCAATAAAACTTGTTGAAAAAGTTGCGCTCTCTCGTCTAGTTTGTGTGGAAGAATTTTCAGATCAATGCGAGCTTTATTGATTTCTTGAAAGCCAATCGAAGTTCATAGGTTCAATTTGAATTCACCAAACTGCATTTGAAGGTTGCAACTTTGGGGGCTTGTATCTCCTTCATCCAATGTTCGTTTTCAATAAAATTTGTTGTGTTATGTTCCCCTTTAAGTCTAGTTATTGTGGTTAAATTTTCATGTCAACCCAAGTTGTTTTGAATGCTTGGGAGCAATTCGAAGTTCAAAATCTAGACATTTTTGCATTACAGTGAACTTTGGTGGCTTATAACTTCTTCATACAGGATTTTTTTTCAATAATTTTTGTTGGAAAAGTTTCACATACTAGTCTAGTTCTTTTGGTAAAAATTTCATATCAATCCAAGAAGATATGATTGACTGAGAAGCATTTTAGCAGCGGTAGGTTCAGCTGTAGATGTGTTTTTTTGCTACTTTTTTCACTGTTTTTTGACATTTCAAAACAACTTTGCAAATGCAATGAGTCAATTAAATGTGTTTTTTTCCCACCAAAGTGTTTGTCTTTTGGTTTAGAATCACCTTGTAGTTTAAAGTTTTCTCATTTGAGTAGGTTTAGAAATCGAATTCCACCTCGAAATGTGTTTTTAGGAAAATTTCAGCATCTTTTTTCAACACTAAAACATTATAATCTTTCAATCTATACGGTCAAATGACCCCAAATTTTACTTACACCAGCTACAACATGCACACTATAATATTGTACGGTTGAGATTTTTATACCTTACTCACATTTAGATTTATAACACTTGAAAAGCAAGGTTGTTTTTTGACATGGTTAGAGCTTCGGCGGTGAGGGGTTAAATTTTTTATTTCCCCATAGATTTAGGGCCTCTGATTGCCAATATGAATTCAAAATTTGAAAATTTTGTCATCTGCAGCAAATAAAAAAATTTCAGTGTTTTTTGCAGGGATAAAACACGGGGCAATACAAGGGTCAATCCTCCCTAGATGCCTTTTGATGGGTTTCAAATGCCCAAACATATGTTCCCTTATTTTTCAATTGAAGAAAAATTGATGCAGACTCAAGCACAAGTGGTTTCATATTTTTGGAAGCACTTATGAATTACTTATGAACTTCCAAAGAATTTGAAGATTCAGATGTGACATAGACGTACATAGAGCCAAGTCAAGCAACAATTTTATGCCAGAGATCAAGGATTCAAAGGTACATTTGATACAAGAAGATAACCTTACAAATCAAGAATTCAAAGATTTAGATGGGCTAGACGATGTCATTAGAAACTCAGGGAGTGACTCCGAATAAAAATTTAAAGGATTTTTGTATTCACTTTCAAACCTTGTCATAGCAAATTTTTCATTTTACTATATCTATTTGGTTGCTTACGTATAAACAGGGTTATAATTCTTCTTTCTTCCTTTAGCAAGTGTTTTAAGGTTGTACATATTATACCAAAGAGGAATCAATGGTCATATACATAAGGAAATAGAATATGTGGCAGAGATAGGAAAAAGGATAATCGGTTTGTTTTTGGTTGTTGTAAGTAATTGTCATTACAAATTTAGGACTGTATGTCCAAAGGTCTCAACTTGTTATTTTCAACTTGTAAAGGTGGTTTGATCAATTTTAATTTTACACTGAACTTGGAGATATATTTTTCATTGAATTAATTGCACATCAATTTAATGTTTTTTAATTATAAAAAATTTCAGACATATAGAATTTCAGACATATAGAATTCAATTTAATGTTTTTTAATTATAAAAATTTGAGGAAAAAATTTAGACATATGTTGATATGTGTTAAAAATATTGAATTTTTATAATATGTGTTTATCCCTACATATTTTAGGCGTTTTTTGAGCTTCTAGAAATTTGTTGTACATTAAAAAGAATTCCAAATTGTTGATAAATATTATCATTTAAAAAAATAACAAGGAAATGATAGTGACAAACATCGTGTTGTAATTTATGTAATCCTTGAGATTACACCAAGAGAAATTAGAAAGATTTTTTTTTTAAATTAGTGTATTTTGAGTTTTCATGATATTAACTTCAAAGTGTCACAAATTACAATTTTAACAATTTTGAAAAAAACTTAGATGGAGTAAAACATAGATTATAGGAGCTACATGTTCTTTTCAAACATTTAAGAAAATTAATATCAATAATTGTTTTATCTAAAAACATCCATTCTCTAAAAGCGATCTTGACACCGGGGTCCATTGTGCTTTCTTCAGTGCACCAATATTGTACATTGTCAATGACCACCATGATTCAACTTCAAAATTAATAAGTAAATCCATGAAGGTCCCTGGGTGAATTAGTTTTGAGGACCATGCATAACACACGGCATAACATTCTTGAAAAAGCAATGCATGGGTCGTCACTGTCAACAATGTCATTGCTCTGTGGACAACAATTGAATGGCAAACTTTCCTTCAAGATTTTCTACTAGAGACTTGATTCATGAGGAGCAAAAAAATCCACTGCAATTAATGAATTTGTAGAATATTTTGATATGCGGAGCATATGTGTCTCAAATCCATGTTTGAACTAACCTTTAATTTCTTTGTACCATAAAATTGACCAGTATGTAGATGACATTGGTTCTTTGAGCTCTTAAATCAAATTGAAGCAAAAAGCAACCACTTGTTTGACCCAAATCCATGGATTTTCCAATTTTGGGTTGACACTCATAGACATCCATTCAAACAACGAGGAAATATAATGCAACAAACATTTTCAATGACAACAAAGTCCAAAGATTTTTCAAATTTTCAAAATTAACCCTATAAAGTCTTGTTGTCCCCTAGGGGGATATAGAACATTCTCGACGGGTTCCTATGTTCTCAATATTTATCTTGATTTTCTGATTTTTTTTAAAAGATAGAGAAATACATTCATTTAACTTTTCTAAGATGTTTTTTTAATTTCAATCGAAGCCAAGCTACAAAAGCTATAGCAAAAAAATTCCGTGTTTTAGTTTGGCAAGTAGAAAAAAACTCCAAAAAATGTTGAAGTAAAAAAGTTTAAAAATTTATTGAAAAGATTATATTTTTATATACATAAGAAGCTTTGGTGTATTCCATTTGGATTTGTTATGTGAAAGTTTTGGACAATCTTTTTTGGAGGGAGATTAAAGTATTTTTTTTAAATAACTTGTAGAATTCAATCCTATCTCCAATTTTCACATTTAAAAAAAATGGTTTAGAAGGTTAAGATCTCTTGCTACAACAATCTCATTTTTGAAGCAAGTTTATTATAATTCCGCCTTAGAGGTATTCACAATTTAGATTTTCCTACAATGTTGATCCTACTTCTTCTTAACGATGTTTTAATGAGTATAAACTAAGTGTTTGTGTTTTTTGAATTTTTTCTACTAGACTCTTAGCTCAATGTTTTATCATATAAAATTAGAAATTCAAAATCAATAGAGCAAAGACTATAAGCTACAAAGGTTCAAACTGAGGCAAAAAATGTAGTTGAATAAGGTGCTAAAAAACTTGTTTTCTTCACTTTAAATGCATATATCTTACAATTTGTATAGTCAATGTTTGTGAAATTTCTTCTATACATTTTTATACTAGTCTAGTACAAGATTGTAGGGTTTGATTTGGAAAAAATTAAAAAATTAAAAATTAAAATACATGAATTGCTCTTCTCTATAGAAATGGTAGTTTTGAGTGATTTTTGATACAAAAGACGCCTTGGGACTTTAGGGGTTAGTTGCAGTTGACACATTTCTAATTGCAATTCAAAAAAAGAAAAGAGACCAAACAATTACTCTTCCCATAACAAGAATTTGTACAATCATTAATTACGGCTATCAAAGCATATTCGGCACTTGGAAGTGGCTTTTCAATTCGGGCAAACCCTAAACACCGCAATACCATATTCACTGTAAATCACTTCCGAGATTTCCTCTCACACGACAAAATGCTTTTAGGTTAGAATACCTTGCTCATTATGTACCCTAAGAAGAAAACAAAAAGGTCCAGGGTCACTCCGCGTCTTCGAAATCTCTGGGTGAGTCAAGTTAAGATAGCTGAAACCAACTGACAAAAATAAATAAGCACACCGGAAAAAAGCGGAAAGAGAAGTTGTTCCACATTGGGAACGCTGTGGAGCGGCGCTCCATATGAAAACGTTGCTTAGACGTTGCTCAGCAAATTTTGCTCGTCTTTACTGCCCTAAACGTTGTTCAAACGTTGCTTGGAAACTTGGACCCAACAAAAACGTTGCTCACAAACGTTGCAAACCCCCCCTGTTTCTAGTAGTGCTCTGAGATGATCTTCCTGAAAGACCATTCATGCAGAATAACAGTTCGTCACAGGAAAACAACATGTCAACCAAAAGTCCAACTGCAAATATCCTACAAAACTTGATGGATGGCTTCTCACATCACACTTCACATTCCATAAACAAAAAGAGATACGTATTCACATACCACGCAGAGCCGGTGCTCAGGGAAGCATACGCAATCGGCACATATTGGAGCCTTGTGCACAAAGCAGTATACCTTCGTAGCCTGCGTCATTCACAAATTGATCAACAACCTAGATTTGAATTTGCCGCTTATACAAGTTGTGTAGTGGCGGAAGAAAGAGAGCGATCATGGATGAAAAGAAAAGTTCAAGCTTCCAAAGGCGAAGTGAGCAATAAATCACTTCATCGTCGCCCTAATTTGGAAATTCTCGATAGGGTCAAAGATTGTGATTAAGGCGCCTTGCCATTGCTAAAGATAAATGTTAATTAGGTTCTCATTTTGCCCCACAGCAGGACTACATTGCAGCTGTCACAACCAATCCATACGAATCACCCGAATCTACCGGTCACAATTGATCAACCAGTACATCGTGAAGTCCAAATTTAAGTCTTCACAATTAAATACCCAGAAGAACAACTAGGATGATCGGGATGAAGTCTGGTCGTCCATATTGCTCCTCATGGCGATCATGGAACTGAAATAGCCAGAACGTCCAAGAGGAATACGACGCTGTCCTCTGCGGTGCAGAATATTGCTTCCGAACACTAGTGCCCATGCATGGAAGTATCGAGAACTATAATTAGGGCTTTTTTCGCACTATAACTTCAAGATAACCTTAGGAATCCAATCTAAATAGGTTTATCAGAAAGAAATAGGCCGATCCACCGCTTGAGTAAATAAGCCATAAAAATGACAGCCTAAAACAAGTCTCTAACTGGCCTTGCCCACTTGAAAACTATGGAGATCTCCTTGTTGAGCACCAAATACAGAATGCCACCATTTGATAATACAATGGATCAACAATGCTTGAAGAATAATGAAGGACTTCGAGAGCTTGTCAGAAAATGATCCCATCACCTATCGCAAGGAGGTACTAGTACATTGCTATCGTCCACATGATTGCTAAACAATCCCAAGGTAATCCCAAGGTACGGAACGAGTTAATCCAAAAAGGAAGTGATCACCTTCCAAGTGGTTCCGCTTGATCCAAGAAGCTACACTTGATGCTATGTAGTGGTGAAAACAAAACAATCAAAGCAGTTTATGCCTGTCCTTCCTTTATTTCAAATCGCATCACAAATATCAAAGCAAAGTATACAAAAATTAGGATTGCCGATATAATTTTGTAGGTGATTTCCTAGGGCCCACACGTCTTGTTTTGTTTTGAAAAATTTGATACCTTGGCAATCATCCATTACAATACAACAAGGCGCCTCAAGATTATTTATCTAGAAAAAAAGATGCCAATGATTTTGGAAAATTTCAAATACACATAGCTAATTACAAAATGTCATTAGTCAAACAACAACTTTGAGGAAAACAAACTTGATTAAATCATAAAGGAATTGCAACAACAAATCACAAATATCATATAAATAACAAAATTAAAAATGAGTGCACATATAGTTTTGAAGTCATTCAAGTACAAACTTCAGCATTGGACTATGATTGGAAAGGAACCAACTTCCAAAGATGAGTCAATTACGTTCTAGAAAGAAGCCATTCTCGGCATTTTTTGTGATTTTCTCCATGCGTGGACTCTAATGCAACTCAAATAGAGAGCTATCATTGACAAAAAAAATTCTAGTTCATTTTTCATTTTCAATGCAATAATGCAAGAAAGATTTAGGTCATCGTACAAATTTTTAATTCTTAAATAAACATACACTAAGCTCGACTTTGATCTACCACAAGTTCAAAGCAATCTCTAAAACAATTTAAAGTAGTGTCCTTCATCTATTGCAAGAGGAATTGTGGTCACCCAACATTTTATAAAGCACAATTTGACATCATTTGACAATGATTCAGCTCAAAAGCAAAGCTTCCTCCAAGAAAGAAAGTCCAAAAACAATCATCTATCATTGATACACCTGTTCATTAACAAAGAATGCAGTCTTCATCTCAATTCATTTTTTTAATAAATATCTGACTTCCCTCGACTCTAAAGCACCTAAAATCTTGTGGCAGCTTTCACAAAAATGACAACATGCCATCTTTCATTTTCATTGTGGTATTGCAAGCAAAATTTGGTTCATGCGCTAATAAATATTTGTATAATACCTTAACTCAACATTCATTCATCTCCAATTCTGAGCTAAGGTAGTATGCTCTAAAAGCACTCATGTTCTGAAAGTGATCATGACACAGAGGTACATTTTGCTTTCTTCAATGTACGAACTGTGTACATTTTAGAAGGTGGTCGCTTTTAGAAACCACTGTGTGAACTTCAAAAATTCATAACTAATGCTACAAAGGTCTGAAAAATATGAAACCACTGTGTGAACTTCAAAAATTCATAACTAATGCTACAAAGGTCTGAAAAATATGAAACGACTTGGGTTAGATGCCAATTCCATTTTTCTTCCTATATAAATTTACTGAAACTTGTTTCAATAAGTTTAACTTCCCTGAAAAGGCGATCTGCTCTTAAATGGTCGCTTTAAGAGCATAGTACCTTAAGTATTATGGTAGAACCATCCATTGTCGACCACTTAAGCAACTCCGCACATGTTCTGTAACAGTAGAAGGCAATATGAATTTACAATCCTGTAGGAAGATAGAAATGATGGGCATTGCCAAGTTTTCATGATATTTTTCTTTAAACTAAATTTACTATGAATTTTGGAATCCAAAAGTTGGCCTCAACCCATACCCAGGATATAGAGTCTTCCAATTTTAACCACTCCATAACTACTTTCCCACTCACTGCTTCCTGCTTTCTTGTCACTAAATCAAGACATGTATCATGACTTTATAGTGCCAACCTTGCAGAAGAGAAAAAATCACATTTCAAACTATGGTTGGAATTTATACTAGTCTTGGTTGGAAATAGCTGCACCTTACAAGTTGGTTATTGATGGCCGGTTGGCAATGGGTGGTTCTACACTTCTACCATAATAAAATTAATCAAGACAATCCCGTTTCATCATTGCGGTACTGCAAGAAGAGTTGTTCTAACTTGCAAAAAATTTCTATAGAACTTCATCTTAGAGAGAGTATGATCCACATTAAATTACAAATTACCTCTAAAAAAATAAAAAAAATAAAAATTCTTTTAGTTACATTGCACTACTGCAAGGAGAATAGAACTGTTCATGACAGTTTTTAAAATAATAAAAATCTCAAAGAGTGATATCCACCTTAATCTTGACTACTATAAAAAAAAATATGAAAAAGTCAGCTTACATTCCCTTTGTGGTGCTACAAGAAAGATAAGGTTCAAGCGCCCATGTGTTTCTTTTTGCATTATTTTTTTAACACAATGGGATTGCATGCAAAATATTGTTACGGAGATTCCAAACAATATCCTTGCGGTGCTACAAGTGGAATTTCAGGTCTTTGCCTACAAATGATTTTTAAAATCATTGAATTCTCCACAATAGCTACAGACAATAGCATTTGGATTTTGATTAAACTGTGAACTTAGTACCACAATACAATTTTTTGGTCCACTATAAGAAAAACGCATTTCAAGTGACAAGCTTAAATTTATTTGAACGGATTTTAGGTGACGTCCAATGCAACAACCCATGTTTTTATGTCGACATTGAATTTCATGTTACGTTGGATGTTTTTGTTGAAATATTTTATACATGACTAATTATAGTTTTTTATATTTAGGATTTAGAGTTATAAATTTTTGTTGAGAAGATTTGTTCTGATGATTTATTTATGATATTCATATTGCAATTTATATACAATATTAATATATTTTACTATTATATTTTACATTTTTTATTTTTATATTTGATCTTTTTTTTTCAAGCATTTATTTTGTAAATTGGATTTTAAAATATAATATTTTAAAAATAATTTAATTGGTACCACTATTTTTTTGTTAGCACATGAGTACTAGTCAAAGTTTTGGGTTCAACGGTTAGTTGTTACAACTCTTTTACTCTTGCTGCAGCTCACTTAGTAGCACCAAGTCATGTACATTTCATAGTTGTTCAGACCAATTCAACAGGAATCAAACCCGCATCACCTATAAGAGATAAACAACCTATTGAGGTAGTGCGCTCTTAAAGCAACCCTTTAAGAGTTGATTGCCTTTTTCAGGGAAGCTAAACTCCTCAAAACAATTTTCAGTAAATTTTCTTGGGAAGAATGGTGGCATTGGCATCTAACCCAAGTCGTCTCATATTTTTTGAACCTTTGTGGAATTAGTTATGAATTTTCATAGATTTCTGGCATAGGCACCTCTTTCTAGCCATAGGTCTCTCAAAATCTATCCCCTTGCAACTTTTAAAGAGATGTGAGAAAACCAAGGAGAATGATTAGCTTTTGCAATAAACAACTCTTTCTCCTCAAACCACTCAATGGCTAAAGAGGTCGGTTTAAGAATCACCTCATATCCATTCCAAAGCTAATTATAGGAGCAGTTTGAAGAAGATGGGCGCTTTTAGAGTAGACTACCTTACAACAAATGATTGGACTCATGACATGGCATCTACAAGTTGAAAAATCACTACCTTATACATAAAATTCCTCATGTACTACAATAATATATTTGATGGTAGACATTCACTCTTTGCATGACTTTCATTTTAAATGAAATTGCTACTTCAAACTAATGTATTTAATAATTATCAACATAAATCGACAACCCATATACTTTATTTGTCCTTGAAAATGAATAATATTATTTTGAAAGGTTCCATTCTCTCATTTAAATGAAAAGTATTTTTATTGGTCAAAAATGTCAAACAATAAAATGCACTATCTTTTATACTAAGATTTACTCATTTGAAAAGAATTGACAAAGGTGTTCAAGAAATTGCAATGTTACATTAGAGACTTGCATTGTACCATGTAAAGTGAGTTGAAAGATTTTTCATCATTTAATTTTCATATCAAGTATTAGTATTTCTACATATCTATTTCTTTGATGGCTAATACCACTATCATCACTTCCATATTCGCCTAAAAACCAATACCCAATTGCAAAATCATAAAAAAAAATATTGTATGCTACTAAGAGCTTGCATTTCATCATCATTTATCAAACAACTAGTGGAGCAAATTGTACAAGGAAATATAAAATTCTATCTTAGTGGTATTGAAATTGATCATTATGAGTTGTGAGGATAGCTCACTATCATACCAGATTGTCAAGTTGTACAATGTCAATAGTTTGGTTTGAAGCAATTTGCACAATGGTAGCATGCTGACAACATCTAGATGGAAAATTCCAACTCACTTTGTTTGTTGCACCTTCAGATTTGATGGTCTCTTCCATCCTTATTGTCATCATTTGAAGTTAAAAAGCTACCAAGCTTTATCACCACATTTATCAACAAGGGCAATGGAATTATCTTTTGTGATTTATTTATTTATTTTGTTATAGGTATCAAGTATATATGAGCACCCATTATTGAACCTGCTTGAATATCAACAATTAGAATATGAGCTTGAAAGGTGAAGGAAGGCATGGTTAAATCATAAATAGAAGTCCAAGTTATTGGAAAGGTCATTAGAATACGTGCTATTTTGTGTGGTAATGTATCTTTTTTTACCAATATTGTGTTTTGATTTATAAATGATTTTAATATTCAATTCTTAAAGGACATTGCAAGCCCAAGGGACAATTTTGGAGACAAGCATTGCATTCTCTCATACTTCTTGGTTTTAAATGTGTTGCTTAGTTATACTAAGATAATGTAGTTCACAGATCTATTTTTTACTGCATTTGGAATTTTTCAAAAATTGCCAAAATTCTAAATCCTTTTAAGGAAACATTTTGAAGACTTAAAAATGCACTAAATTTGAAAAGTTTCTATTGGATTTCATTAATCTAAATTCAAGAAGTACACAATTTACACAAATGTGTTTATTGCCATTATCTCTATTTTTCATGATAATGATATTGGTTTAAGAATTTTTGTACCTAATGTAATTTTTACAGAAAATTTACTTAGGAAAATCATATAAACTTCATTTTCTTTTTAATATAAAAAACAAAGATAAATCTAAGATTAAAAAAATGACTATATAATAAAATATCAAATTTATAAAATCCTTGAACATTTTAAATACAAAAACTAATGAAGTTTGACCAAAGGTGGACATGATTAGTCTATTAAAGGTTAATTATTTATTACTTCCTAAGACAAACTTTGAAATTCAATATCTCTTCATGAGTTTCTTGACCAAGCTTAACAATTTCTATTTGCTAAGATTTGCTTCACAAGGGTTTTATTTTGAAAATTTGCTCAAAAGTAATGCAAAAGCAATTTAAAGGCAATCATGTTCAACAATATATTTTCCCTTTCTTGAAGGGCAAAATCACTAAAATCTTAAGACACTGAATCTCATTTTTTAATAATAAATACATACACATTTTGGGATGAATAAATGTGTTAGGCATTTTCTTCCAATTTTTAAAGGGTTTGGCTTTGACCTCAAGGAGTTATTTTCCAGGTTCCAACCAATTTCGAGTCTCCTAAAGTGCAATTGCAGTTCAAATGGAATTTGCATCATTGATTTTGTCAATGTACTTTTTTTTAACCCCTAAAGCCCCGTTTGTCCCCTCGGGGGACAATTTGGGTTCGGGTAGGTTCCTGTGACCTCAATTTGTAAAGAATTTTTTTGGGATTTTTTGAGGTTGTGCGGTTCTGCGAGAGCTTTGTGGATATATAATTTTTATCTCAATTGGTGCCCGAGAGAAAAAGTTATGCCAAAAATAGAGTTTGGCGGACAATACAAAAAAATCACAGAAAGTCAAAATAAATTTTTTAAATATTTTTTTCAAAATCTATGTCTTTTTGTCTACATTTGAAGCTTTGATTCATTCTATTTGGACTAATAATGAAAAGGTTATGGACAATCTTAGTTTTTCGGGCAATCTAAGCATCTTCTAGAAAAAATAACTTTTAGGACTCATTTTTTAATGCAATTTTTACAATTTTCAGAAAAAAATTGTTGGACAAGGTTGAATTTTCTTGCTAGAACAATCTCACTGTTGGGATTATGGTATTTCAATTTTGTCTTAGAGCTATTAACGATTTAGTTATTCCTTCAATCTTGAACCTACTTCTATTTAACAATTTTTTAATGAGTAAAATTTTAGTGTTATTAGAGTTATTCGTAAAGTCATCCCTAGTTTGATGCCCAGTTTTAAACAAGCTCTTATACAAATTGGTGAAAGGAGGTAAAGCAACCCATATGGGATATGTAAATGGTTGGAGTTGTAAGTAACTTGTAAGAGCTTGGAGGAGCTCAATCTTAAAATAAACCCATATCCTTTGAGAGTTCATAAAGAACAGTGAATTTCATTATAAAAACAACCTCTCCACCCTTCATTCTCACAAATTATCAATGTACAATTTCTTTGACAGGTAAACTCAGGTCCACACTTTTTTAGTCACCATTTCGATGCAAAAGAAAGTTTGGTCCCAAGTTTTGTTTTGCTAGTGTTGATTGCGTGAGCTTTTTACTTTTTCACCTGCTTTTTTACATAAAGCAGGGGTTCAAACCCCAATTTTACCTCTAAACTCAGGTTTACTTTACGAATAACTCTATTTTCTTGAATTTTTTTTTTTAGATTCTCAACTGAAGTATTCAACATATAAGCTTAGAAAATCAAAATCAACAATACATAAAATTTAAGTTAAATAGGTTCAAAGCCCAAAAATCTAGTCAAGCAAGGTGCAAAAAAACTTGTTTTCTTCACTTTGAATGCAAATATCTTGCAATCTATTTGGTCAAAGTTTCTGAAATTTCTTGCACACATTCTCATACTAGTCTAGTATAAGATCCTACGGTTAGATATGCAAAAAAACCCAATTTTTATAGTTTTTTGCTCTTTGTAATAGAAGTGGCAGTTTTGAGTGTGTTTTGATGGAGAAAAGGCCTCGGGACTTTAGGGGTTAAATGAAGAAAAAAAATCACTTGGAAAAGTTACCAACTTGGACAAATTACATAAGTGTAGGGGACGGTGGACACTCCTCTGTCAAAGATTTAATTGTTTCTAAAAACTAGAGTGTTGTTGGTCCTTCAAGATTTTATTTTTTATTCCATACAAAAAAAACATTAAAAAATGATTTTCAAAAAATTTCAGCATTTACTTTCAGATTTTGTTTTGGCCAACCCTACACGGACAATAAGGAGTAATTTGTTTTGTTGCTGTGTCAAAGAGAATAGAAGCATTATTTGAGCAGTTTTCTACTCAGAAAACTCCTCACACACTCTGCACATGGTACTTGCCTGGTTTCGTAAGTTTGTCAATGGCAATAAGGTAACTACACCTAAAATGGCACATTACCTAAAATTATACACTAGAGATTCTTGCCTAAAATGTACTACCATTGTTCATGAGAGTCTACGATTGCTTTTAGGAACACCTATTTTCAGCACTTTTAAAATTCATAGTTCATTTATACAAGTGTCCAAAAAATGCATTCTAAAAGAATCTAGAATTCCCTTTTTACTACCAACACAACCCCACAGAAAAAAATTCCAATATCATAATGGGAACCATGCTAAATTGCTTATTTGTGCGATTTTAGATGTAGGTACCTTACAATTCCATGGCGCATCACACTGTTTATCAACCAGATAGTGTGGGGTCCATTTTGCATCCTTGGTAGTAGACAAAAATGTTTCGTATGGTTGCAAAGTCAATTTGGATAAATTGGCAATATTTCACTACTTTAGCATGGATGAGGATGTGCGGCCTTTAACCCAAAATCTACATGTATCCTAGTTTGTGACTTAAAAATTAAACAATTGTAAAGATATATGTTACAATATATGTCTATGGAATAATAAAATTGGCATTCCTCTCAGTCAAATACAATTCTTGAATTAACAATTACACATTATTGTTAACTAGCCTAAACCATTCCCCCGCTTGGAAATTGGAATAATTTTTTCCAGGATCCTTGGAAGTGAATTTAGTTTAATTTGCAGTGAATCATTGGTTGGTCTAGAGAGATATGAATTGCTTGAAGGTAAAGGTTGGAACAAATCAGTGAACTAGGAAGTTGCAATGTTCATTGTGGCTTTATGGGGGAGCAAAAGTGACCCAACATTGACTAATAATATTATCTACATCCGTCTTAGGAAAGCATTATATCTTCCTAGTATGGGGAGGACCAATGTTGATTTTATAATGTTTAGTGAATTCCACCCTATGCAAGATGCTAAATTTGTCCTACAAAATATGCCATACATGATAAATATACCTCTAGAGGAACACAAAGTTTTTTAATTTGCCACACATGAGTGAAGTGAAGAATGAAAAATTATTGCGCAACAAAATAGTTTGTTTTTTCACAATTGCCATGAAAAATACAAAATTCACCTTGCTAAGTTAGGTCCATTTAGTTCATGGGACGTAGGGTTTAGCATCTTGTCTATTGCAGAGCCAAGCTTCATTTTGAAATTTGGACTTAAGGTAGAAGCACCAGTTATCAACCACGCCTACTACCCAAACTATATAGGGTACTACTTCCAACCAAAGGCTGGAATTCAAGCTTGAAATGTGTTTTTTTTGTCCTTTACAAGGTTGGGACTATTAGGATTATGGCACATGTTCGAAAGTAATGAGCAAGGAGGTGAAGAGGGAACTAGTTATTCAATGATCCAAATTACAATACTCTAGACGTTGACTATGGGTCAACAATATTTTTTGGCTTAAAAAATTCATTGTAACTTTAAGTTTGGGAATAAAATTCTCAAAAATTAAGAATTCATATATTTCCTATCTTCTTGCATGGGAAAAACTTCCACCACCTCATACTCCTTAGTACGATTTGGTCGAAATTTGCTTAAGTGATCTATTGCTAGTGCTTCTATCTTACTTCAATATTATCTTGAATCAGTTGCTAGGCTCACTAGTAGAGTAGCAACTATCTTAAAATAAAGTTTAATTTCATGTTGTTCGTTTGGTGAGCATTCAGCTTAGAGCATCCCCACGGTAGGGCTTCAAGGGTAGTTGACACGAGGAGTGGGCAGGCACGGGAAGAACCAAAAACTAACTGGCCACGACCAAATTAGTTGAGTGCTTGGCCAAATGGTGAGTCTTCTGCATGATTTGCTATGCAATTTGACTATGCCTTTTATCCAAACTTCAAGATATAAACTCTAATATACTAAAAAGCTTTTCTATTACAGTAAATTTTTCTTTACTGCAATAAAAAAAATTGAAATAATTTGGTAGTTTTTGTAATTTTTAATTTTTGTAATTTTCTACCATAAATAAATAAAACTTTATAGTTTGATTTTCTAAGCTATGAAACTATTTGACATTGCATTCTCTACATAGTTGTTACATTGGACAAGTTACTATTCATTTTATGTCTTGTAGGACGAGTTAATATTCATCAAATGTACTTGAGAAGTACATTTGATGAATAGTAATTCGTCCTACAGGACATAAAATGAATAATAACTTGTCCAATGTGACAACTATGATTCTCCACTTTGCGCCCCTTCATGAAAAGCAACCGGGCTCCAATTCTACATGCCAAATGAGCATTTGGTGCCCTTGTTTGGCAAGTCAACTGTTGAAGATGCTCTAATTAAAAGCCACTAACCAAAGGTAGTATGCTCTTAAAGCGACCATTTAAGGGTTGGTCTGCCTTTTTCACAGGCTTTCGTGGACGAAAATATTTTAAGATCATTTTTCAGAGAAAGAAAAATAGATGCGGAACCTAACACAAGTGGTTTTGTATTTTTCCAAGTATTTTTGAATTACTTATGAATTTTCAAAGATTCAGGGCATAGGCACCTATTTGTGACCATAGGTCTTCCAAAATCTGTCCACTTGCAACTTGTAAAGAGAGGTAAGGAAATCAAAGACAATGATTGACTCTTGCAATAGAAAAACAATTTTTCCTTGATACATTCAATTGCTAAACTGGTCCATTTAAGGACCACCCCATCTCCATTCTCTATCTAAAAATAGGGGTGGTTTGAAGAAGATGGGTGCTTTTAGAACACACTACCTTAGTCAAATAGATAAGGTCATTCATGGATATTCATTTGTTACTTAAATAAATATATTATTATCAATATTCGTCCTAATCTTGACCATTTGAACTTATTATTTTCGAGTAGGATTTACAACGTCTGCATGACTGCATCCCCAATTCTTTAATTATTATTCGGAGAAGAAAGTAACCCGTGCAATGCATGCATGAGTGGGTTTTTTTTTTAATTTTCTTAATTTTAAAACAAATAGAATCATGCTTGCAGTGTTTGGTAACTAAGATTCTGGCGAAAATCTGGAAAAGAAAATGGAGAGGGCCTTCTGGAGACTGGAGTGACTTGCACTTGCAGTTTCTTGAAGCGGATCAGTACATGACGCAACAAACTAATTCATCTGTTGCGGATCTGATCTTGGTTGTTGCCGGAGGACAACGCAACGTAGCTCTGCTTGCGCACTCCCCAGCAGACGAACTTATCATCCAGGACAGTTGGTGCTCACGACAGTTTGACTCCACATTCCCAGTATTTCTATTAATTTAGGAAGATGCATGATCGATCTCAAAATTGCTACTCGCTCTAGCTGAATTCGTTTTTTGTCACTCGCTCGATCACTAGCTCGTCATTCTAATATCACTGACGCAGCTCGATCGAGGCACGATCACAAGGCGTTCTGAGAGGAGCCACGCGCCTACAAAAGTGATCAGATTGAAGAGAAAACCGGACTTGGTATACAGAAACTCAGTCGCACTAGGACAATTCCAGTTGATTGGAGCTTGAGAGTCGTCGTAGCATTGCTCAGTACGCTTTGGGTGTCTGATCTCGGTTTCAGTTGTTTTGGGAGTGGTTTCTGAATTAAATTAGGCACCAGACCTCAATTAATTTGCTGCTCTCAATTCATTAATTACTGCCTCTCGCCTTCCTTCCTTCTCATCTCACTGACTTAAGCTAGACTCACGATCACAACACGAATCCACAAAAGTGACCAGATTCAACAGATTGCCCGACTTGGGTTACAGAACCTCAGTAGCACTGGAACAACTCCAGTTGATTTGCTCTTGACAGTTGTCGCTTAGCGCAATACAACAGTGGTAAGTAAACTGATCTCGGTGTCCGTGGTTTCAGCCAGGAGTGATTGCAGAAGTCTGTAATTTCTGAAATTGCTCGAAGAATTGAACATGGACGGCGACCACATCACAAGCGTGGCCGATTCGGCAATTCCAACCAACCTAGACCCCGTCAGACTTGCCGCGTTGGAGCTCGTGATGCTCTCCTCCCTCCCTGGCGCCCTCGCCGCCCTCGCGCGTCTAAACGTCTTCGAAGCGATTTCGAAAGCCGGTCCCAACGCAGAGCTCACCCCAGCCGAAATCGCAGCTCTAGCTCTCCCAGGAAAGTCCATCAACATCGACTACCTGTCCCGTCTCCTACGCATGATGAGCGGCAAGAACATCCTAAGCGAAATCGTCACCACGGGCAACACGGGAGCCGTCACAGAGCGTCGTTACGCCCTGGAACCCATCGCCAGGTTCCTCATTGATGACAAGGAAAAGGGCACCTTCGTCCGCTTGCTGCTGTTGTACCAGAACGACGGATTCTTGCGATGTTGGGAGCGGTTGCATGAATCCGTGGTGGACGACTCACTGCAGCCGTTCGGGAGGGCGCATGAGGGGATGAACGCGTGGGAGTTTGGGAGGCGCAATGCTGAGTTCGACGGGGTGTTCAATTTGGCTATGGCTGGGCATTCGAACGTGTACATGAGGGCTGTGTTGGAGACGTACAAGGGATTTGAAGATGTGAAGGTTTTGGTGGATGTGGGAGGGGGATTTGCGTCGTCGCTTAGGTTGATTACGGAGCGGTATCCGCATATCCGGGGAGTGAACTTCGACCAGGCGCATGTGATCGAGGCGTGCCCGGAGTTGCCCAGTATGAAACTCATCTTAAACTTTGCTATTTTTGGAAACAATCCATTGCTGAGTGAGAGTAGGAAGCTAGCTTCTGATTAATTTCAGGATTTTCACAACCAGATCGAGTGTGAGATCTTCGATGCTTTTGTGTCCATGGTTCACTTTCACGGTTCAGTCTTTCCAAACTAATCATTTGCACATAAACATTTGAATTAAACAGAAAGATGATTCCATTGCTCATGATCGGTCAACTTCCAGATTTTTTCGAGTGCAAGCTTTTAGATAGTTAAATCTATACTTTTGTGTCCGTAACGTCAATTTCGTTAAATTGGCGATATTCCACAAGTCGAAAATTGTGGCATATATCTTCACAGAAGTGTAATTTTAGGCCACAAACAAAGACGGGCATAGATTTTGGTTTCAGGCCGCGCATTCTGAACCATCCCAAAGTACTGGAATATCGCCAATTTAACGAATTCGGCGTCCCAAACTTTCACATTCAATATTCGATCAGTGTTTCACAATCTACCAATCATATCATTTCGTTGCATAGCATCTGAAACCGAACACGCAACAATGCGGTGATTGTAGTTATTAAAGTTCTTATATTGGCAGTGGATTTGAAATGAGAATTGGATTGCTGGCAGGAGTGGAGCACGTGGCTGGGGACATGTTCGAATCCGTTCCAAAGAGTGGTGACGCCATCTTCATGAAGGTCTATTCACCAACCCCTTATTTTTGAAAGACAGGGGACTACGTTATAATGCTATGCTCAGCAGTCGACGTTTCTTAGGTTGAGAAGGAAAAGGCTTTAACCATAACGCTGCAATGGAGTTAAGCCGCAGAAAAGTCAAATCTGAGATGTTCAAGCTACGAATGTCAATTTTGTATTATGGGTAGAAATTCACAATATTGGCACTTTGCAAGCCCAAGTCCTCAAACAAAATCTGTATCAGACCTAGATTTTAGACCTCTGTGCAATTGAATGCCACAATTTTGACAAAAATCGTGACAATTTACCAAAATTGATGTATGTAGACTTTCAAGAGCTCAGAGCCCTAAAATCACTTAGGATTGGTATAGATTTGAGGTTTCCAGTGGGCAGTTAAAATTCCAATGAAGTTCGTCAATGAAATGAATGGAAGTTCCTGAATGCACCGGTAGTTGCCCATTGCCCCTGAATGACCAGGATTATAGCTCTACCCAACGTTGTGTGCCTAGGAAGTCAACGTAATTTACAGAACGAAAATTAAACCCAACACCAACGCTAGGTACAATTGTTGTGTACCAAAGTATTGGTATCCCTAAAAGTTGGATTCTGATACATAGTGCCCATTTTCTTAGTTTCGTGGTTTTCGGGTGTACCCTAAACTCAAAACCTTACCTTGAAGCAAGTTGATGCCCGGGAGCACTCCGCTTTGATTCCTTCTCAGCCCAATGCATGCAGAATCGTAGAGGACCCCAAACGGTCCAAAGCATGTAATGGACGGAAATCAGAATTCCGAGTGTTTGAATGTCAAAGATTTTGAAGCTCTGGAACATGTTGATTTAACGAATTGGGACATCGGTATTGCAAATTGCCAGCATGGCCACTAACTTCATGTGCCTCAACTTGGACTTGTCTGCAGTACATATTGCACGACTGGGACGATGAGAGCTGCCTCAAGATCTTGAAAAACTGTTACCAGGCATTGCCGGCACACGGCAAAGTGATAGCACTGGACAACATGTTACCTGAAATTATCAACTTTGAAGGAGCTGATGCCATGGCTTTACAGTGCGACATCCACATGTTGGCATTCAATGACTCGGGTGCACGAGAACGAACGGAGAGCGATTATCGCAAGCTTGGCTTGGCTGCAGGATTCAAACAAGTCAAGGTTGTCTGCAAAGTCGACTTACTTGCTGTCACAGAGTTTCGCAAAGCGTAAGTGATAAAATTTGAGTACCGGCCATAGCCGGGGTGGCAGTGATAGAAAGTAAAGCTCCATGAATACGGTAGAGTTGTTTTGAGCAGAGCAATGTGAAGGGTTTAGAATTCTGAGCTATGATTCTGCACTTTCAATTGCATAGGATTGGACTTTGGAAACAAACAGGAGAAATTTGGGTTTACTTCGAATAATTCCATCATCTGCCTTGCGACTCTTTGAATTGCCTACTATTGAAATAAAAGAGATGCGTGGTTCAATCTGGTCCTCCAAGCACAGGACTGGTTCATTTTGTATAACCAGTTTTCAATTATCTGTTTTTCAGGGCATGTTAAAAAAATATTCTCTTTTATTCAAAGTTTTCCACGTGTTCTGGACAACTAGAAGTTTTCATTTGTGTGAAATCACCCCCTGCTTCCATAGGTCTCATCCTTCCAAACCAATACTCACCGTATGCTCAAGGCTCACCTGCTCACATTTTCATACTCACACACTAGCTCTTTTGCAAAAGAAGTAAGAGAATGAGACATTTTTTTTATAGTGATAATAAGTTCTAATTTTGGAATAAAAACAAAGTCTAAATATAAAATTGAAGTAGTAGAAGAGTGAGCCATGATAGCAAGTGCTAATTTTGGAATTATAATAAAATCTAAATATACAATTAAAAGTGATAAACGATTATAGACTTGGTATTGTTACTTCTATAGGGCCATCATTCCTTTGGAAGACAAAATGAATTTCAAGCAAGTTCCTATCATGAGCTCAATTTTTGGTGAAACTTTTTGAAACTTTCTCATAAGATAGAAAAATTGAATAGCTTTTGGAGAATTATGTAATTTTTATTTCAATAGGTGCTTGGGAAAAAAAATTGTACCATGTACAATAAGCCCATAATTGAGCTCGAAATAAAGTTCCACAAAAATTTGAAATAAAAAGAATTTTTTTCTCACATATTGTATTTTTATTTGCATAGAAAACTTTGATTCATTCCATTTGGATTTATAAAGTAAATGAAAGTTATGGAACATTTGGTTTTGCCAGCAATTAGAAAGTCATTTTGGAAAAATTTGTGCAAGATTCATTTTTGAGCTCAATTTTCATATTTTTTTCAAAACAAAAAGTTCTACCATCTTAACTTTGATTGTTAGATCAATCTCACCATTAAAAAGGATTAGTGTGTTTTAATTTCATTTCAGAGATATGAATGATTTAGTTTTTCTTCTAGTACCATAAATCTTCTCATTACAAAAAATTTGGACCCACTGAGAGGCTGCGAGTTCACAGGGTATTTGATAGGCTTGACGCTGAATGGCTTGCACGGGTTGAAGTGGTCGAAATAGTGTCATGTAGGCTTCCCAAACCACGCCCATTGCCGCTTGTATTGGTTTGTGGCGCGTGGGTGCGCAACTTACGTGGTTCATTAGGTTTTGGCGCAAGTCATGAAGTTCGCGGGAGAGCGGGAGGCTGGCGGGAGGGAGGCTCGAGGGTTTAGCAGGTATATAACACTCTCTGTAATGAGTCAAGAGTTATTATCTTTGATTCATTGCTTCCACATAATTCTATTTTGGTAATTAGGGTTTGCATAAGACAATCAACAATGAGAGGTGTTTGGTAAGGTGGTAGGTTTTTGAAAGAAATGTGTTGATCGACAATTGTTGATTTCACGAAAGCCACATGGGCTGTAGTTGTTGGGACGGGTTGGGCTTGGGCGGTACAATTTTTATTTTATTTTTGTTTTTAACGGCCTTTTTGAGGGTTCAAATTTTTGTAGAGTCTATTTATTATTTTCTGAAAGAATGAAAATCATATTATCTTTTAATATTTTATTTTAAAAATATTTTCAATTCAATTTTTAATGATAATTTTTTGTAAATTCAAGATCTATAGTGCAAATTTTTAAGTTAAGAAGGTTCAAAGTCTCATTAACTAATTTGTCATGGTGCCAAAAAAACATGATTTCTTTACTTTGAAAGCATTTATCTTGAAATTTTTGTAGCTAAAGTGTTTGGAATTTTTACCACACATTCTTAAATTGGTTGACTTTAAGATCTCACAACTACATATTAAAAATGTGCCATTTTTAAATGTTTTGCTCTTTGCACTAAAAATGATAGTTTTGAGTGATTTTTGACAAAAAAACATGCTTTGATCCCCAAAGGAATTAAGAGTACAAAATTAGGGGAGAAGGACTCTAATTTGAATAAAAGAAACTAGTGGGATCCATCGACTATGAAAATAAGGCTTGAAGGAAAGGAAAGGAACTCTTTTCCTAGGTCAGGAGGTTGAGCCAACATTAACCCTTAAAGGACCAAACACCATTTTTTGACAACATAACAATTTTGGGCAGCTCACTATGATTGGAATTTTTCTTTTTTTCTTTGAATTTTTCACACATGATGTATCCCAGGAGTAGCTTCAAGGCCCAATAATTTTCATAACTTTTGACTACATGGTTAAAAAGTTATTGCATGATATGTTATTTTCATTGGTCGGTGGGCAACCCGAGGGGCAATTGAAAAAACTTCTTAAAAAATCACTTTTTCTTTAAAATAAAAATTTGAAATTGGTTCCTTAGATTTAGATATATATGTGGGAAGCTTTGAATTAGTCCATTTTGATTAATGAGATGAAAGTTATGAGGAGTTTTAGTTTGAGGATAGTTGTGGAATTTCTACTCTAAAATAAACTTTGAAGTCCTTTATTTAACTCAATTTTCAATATTAAAAAATAAAAATAAAAACATTGGATGTAGATTTTTTATTACAACAATACAACCGTTGGGATTGGCATTTTTCAATTCCATATTTAAATTCTTAACAATTTTGTATTTTGAATCATTATCTACTTCTTTCTAATTACTATTTTTTTCCTATATATTTTAGAATTCCAAATGATCCGAAATTTTTCAGGCATGTAGCCAACTTGCCTTGAATAATGATCCAAAGAGTAACCACCATTTTGGACATTTTCTCATACAAATGTGACCTTGTGAAGTGCAGCTGCCCAGATTTTTGCAGGGACAAAATAGGGTTTTTGTCAATTTAAACACTATTATCTTGCAATCCACACAGTTTAAATTTCTGAAATTTTTTCTACAACTTTTCAAACTAGTTTAATACAAGATCCTATGGTTACATTTTTCAAAAATGTTTTTTTTTATAAAATTTAGTACTTATATTAGAAATAGCAGTTTTGGAGCAGTTTTGGTGAAAATATAGTCTCTGACCTTTAGGGATTAATTCATAAATCCCCGAGGCCATTTTTTTGCCAAAAAACACTCAAAACTGCCATTTCTGATGCATTTGTCTAAGAAAACAGAAAAAAAAAACTAATTTTTTGGAGTCTAACCATCAGCTCTTGTACTTGACTTGTCTTAAATCATTTAGTAAAAATTTCATGAAATTTGACCATATAGATTAAAAGACATTAGCATTCAAAGTTGGAAAAAAAAGTTTTTTTGAATTCTGGCCTGCAATTTCAGATGACTTTGACTGCCATTCATGGAATTTTTTTGCACTGTACACTTTGAATTAAAATGTTATTATGTGGAAGAATTGGGTTAAAAGTCTAGGAAAAAATCCCCCCTCAAAAACTTGATTTTCATTATTTAAAATTTTTTTAAGTAGAAATAAGTCTAAAATTGAAAGAAATACTAAATTGTTAATACCTCTAAGATGCAATTGAAACATAATAATCCCAATGCTGAGATTATTCTAGAAACCATACTTAACCTTGTCAAACAATTTTTTTTTGAAAAAAATTGTGAAAATTGCATTCAAAAATGAATTCTATAAGTTATTTTTTGAAGAAGATGCCTAGATTGCCCAAAAAACAAGATTGTCCATAACTTTTTCATCACTAGTCCAAATAAAATGAATAAAAGCTTCACATGTAGACAAAAATATAATTTTTAAAATTTTTAAAAAATTTTAAAATTTAGACTTTATGTGTTTTTTTTATTATTACCCGGTGACCTCTGCTTTCGGCTAATTGGGCCATAACTTTTGTTCTTGGGCACTGATTGAAATACAAATTATGTTCCCATGAAGCTTATGTATTTTTCTAGCTTCATAAAAAATTTTACAAAATTACAATAAATATTGAGACTATGTGAGCCTACCCGAAGTTGCATTTTGGCCCCCGTAGGACCAATGAGACTTTAGGGGTTAAACCCACAAGGGTTTAATGCTTTGTTATTTATTTGATGCATTGAATTATCGTTGTTTCTACTATTTGCATTGTTTGTTGATTACATGCTATTGATCAAATTAATTTACATAACAGAACTGCCTATCTAAACATAACACTTTTTTCAAACAAATAATCCTTATCATAGTCCCACTAAAGATATGTTCGCACTTGGTGTTAAAGAATGTTGTTATTAAGGATCTTAGGAATGAATTTAGACCTACTTCTAGAACAGATTCACATTGCAAACATCATCCCAAATACCAAGTGTGAACATACAGTACCTTAATTACTACGGAGTACAGTATAACCCTATCCTAAACTGAAACTGAACTCTTGCCCCCAACCAGTGGTGAAATGCCAGGTCGACACAGTCTCACATCCACGCGAATACCGACACATCACTGCCATCCATCCTCGTATTTCCCGCTTTTTAACCCGTCCCACAATCGCCGCTTCATTTGCTTTTCGATCCTCCGCACTCTGTCAATCTTGTGTGCGAATTTTCTCTGCGATTATCTCTACGATTTCCTCTTTCTTCTGAACCTAGAATTGCTCAAATTGGTGCAGAATTGCTTAGATCGCCTCTACTTTGCCACTCAACAGCCTTGTTGAAGATGAAAGTGCCGGGTTAGGGTTCCCAGTTCTACGCATTCGGCGTGGGCGATTGCAACAGTGCAAGTGATTTTCACGATTGTTAATGGAGCGGAGGATTTCCCTTATCAGATTCCGAAGTGTGTTGCGCGAAGGCTGGTAGTCAAATCGAGGTTGCTGTCTAGTGCAATTTTCAATCGTGTTCTTTGGATATTTGGTCGTGAGCTTTTAATATTCGGAGCGGCTCGTTTGTAGAACATTGTGAGAGAGGATACGGTGGGAATATAGGCGGAAAGTTTTAGGGTTTAGACCATCACTTGCAGTTGCGTGTTCCGAGTATTTGATGAGTCCACGATTCGAAGATCTTATGAGTGGCTTGTCTGAAAGTCTCACAATATTTGACCTATAATGTTCAATCTCGTTACTTAACAAAATTACGCCGTGGACGGAGGCAACAGAATTATAATTTTGCAATGGCAAGGCATGAAGAGGAGATTTTTGCAGCACTTACGCGGCTAGCATTCGCAGGGGATGGTTTGGTTTTTGGTTTTGGCATGACAGTGTTGGCTGTTCGTACGTGGGTGAAATTTTGGTCGCATTCGAAAGCCCTGAAGGATATTAGGGAGACGCCGTTGACACGTATCGCAGATATACGAACTCTTGCAGAAGATTCGGATGGTCAATTGAGAGAGGAAATCAAAATACCTGAGAAGGTAAACTTCACTCATTGCTCAATTATGCTATTGGTTTAACACGTCAAGTTGTAATGCATATTGTGAGGTTGAGGATACTATCTGCGGCCAACTTTAAGACCTTAGGCAGTATGTAGGGGAGTCCTTTCGTTGGGAGATCATTGCAGAGCTGTAGAGAGATCTCTTTGGGTACAAGAGCCAAGTCTGTTTTAATCAAATTTTTATCACTGCGTGAGTTTTTAATGCAATTTTAAGTGTAGGTGGTTGACCACTATAAGTGACAGTAAAGAACCCCTTTTTCATTCTAAGAGCAGTGGCCACGGAGAGTTAGCCAAGTCATGGTTGCACCGCATGCTAATCGAAAGCCATCCAAGTGTATGAATTGCTAGTTGCTATTGGTAAAAGGGGTCAGTGTAGGAAACAGGGTCAGGTTCTTAACGGTTTTAGAATCAACTACCTTATTACATGTATGTTTAATACTCAAGTGTTCGAATAGTACGCATGATGCAGCTTAATGTCTCGTTTAGTTGTTTAGTTTGGACGTCATCTTCTGTGATTTTCCTGAACTTACGGAAAGTTGGATTCTTTCAGGAGATAAGTTCCCCACAGCAACATGGAGAAGTCTTTGCGACAAAACGCAAAGTGAAAATGCCGTCCAGGCCTTGGATGGGAGATAGGCCGCCTACACCACCTCCAGGACCAAAGCCACAGAAGTTGGTAGTTGTGCGAGGTAGAGTTCAAACGAAAGCTTCTGTTGAATCTCAAGACGGTCAAAGAGATGCGGAGGCGCTCATTGCACTGAATGTACCAGAGAAGGCCGTTTTCATTGAAAGAACCCAAACGGTACGTACTATTGTGAACGTTGGTTTTAATTTTTCCTTTTACCTTTTGTGGAAGACATCGATATAAGTATTTCGGTAATTGAGCTCTGTTAGCTAGGATGTTTTCTGAACGACAATTCGTTTAGAATTCTTGCTTTAAAACGTTGATGTCTAGCTTTGAATTCGATATTCTCTACCGATGATGTTGTGTAGTTTCAGGAGCAGTTGTAGATATTAAGTCAACTATTTTTGTTTTTTGATTGTTTCTTTTCCCCTTATCACTGTTTTCATGCAGTCATCTTGACGATATGTGGACAAGTTTCAGTATAGACATATCAGCATTCCTTAGACAGGTTGTAATACAAGATTGTCTTTCTGGCTATGCACAGTTTGTGCACACTGATATGAGCAACTTTGTGGGATGGATAACTCAAAAAGACCTGGTTAAGTTTACTCATGATATGGTACCCTCTCTAACTCCCTTATCTTCTTTTCATTCGTTTTTAGCCGATCCTGATATGTTCTCGCATTGCTGCGATTCCGTTTGTGGTGACTCCCAGTGGTTGTACAATAAATGGAGAGGAATTTTTAGGCTTGGCATTGATGCGTTCGTCCCTTGGGGAAGGGGTTCCCTGATGGATCAGATTTCATTATCAAAACGCAAGGTAATCGTATTTGGCTTTGCTGCTGTGTGTTCCCTCAGTCTTTCACATTTGCATTATGTACGTCCTCATGAGTTTTTATCATTTAAAGAGAGGAAAACTCGCAGAGAGATTTTTGTAGAATATACCTTTTCCCTTCAAGAAAAGTTTTGTTATCCTTTTCTGGGTTTATAGCTTTGGATTACGAAGCTGGCTGATGGAATGTGTCAATACTGGATTAAGGTTCAGGTTCTCAATTAGGATCTCATAACTTTGCCTTTTTTCTTGCTGTGAGTGCATAAAGAGTCCACTTCTCAACTATTTTAGAGGTTTACATACAAATTCAGTGGGGTTTTGACGTCACTGGATTTCCGTCTATACCAGTTTAGGAGATTACTTTTCATGCAACGTCTGGTTTTCTATTACAGTCGAATAATAATATTCTTAATATGTTGCTTTTATTAACATCTAATTGTTGAATACAGGTGCCGTTTGTTTTGGCCGAGACGGAAGCTCACTGGAATCTCCGACCTCGCGATATTGGAATTTATGTGCAAATCAACTTGGACGAATCACATCATCCAATGCCACTTGTTACAGTGCATCATCAGTTGCATCCAGTTACAGCTTCATCTTACACACTGTTCCAGGCTATGTTCGGGCGTCGCTACCCGGTCAGTTCCTTGATGAAAATCCGTTGCCCTGCCATTTCTTTATAGAGATGTCTATTTTTTTTACGGAGTACATATTGGCCTCAACCTTTCATGTATGTTTTGGTTCGCTTTCGGGGGTGGACATATCAATCACAACAGGTGAACGAAGCTTTGATCACGAGTAGCTCTTATATCATGAATAAACTGCTCCTTTACCTTGTCATTGCTTTATTTGATTCTTTGTGACATCTCATGTTTACAGGTTGGCCTTTTGGACGAGGAGAGGATTCTACCACTTGGTGCGGAAATTACAGCGGTTGGTGTATTGCAGACTGCCCCCGATGGAACTCCAGTTCTCAAGTCTTCCAATCGTTTACCTGTTTTTCTGTATGTTCTTGGGAACCCGAGGAACTCATTTTTTGTCGACTATCCTTTGGTTTTTTCCATTGCATATGGTCATTTTCAACTTGGTTTGCGCAGTAAACCCTGTTTCATTGGTCAACTGATTCCAACGTTGATTATCAATGCTAACAATGTTGAATGTGGATTTACCATTATCTTCTGCAACCTTTTTATTTATATTTGCGTAATATTCTGATTACTTGACCAGTCAATTGTACAGTCTGCCTGATTTGACCAACGATTGTGTTATACAGGACGGAATTCACAAGAGAGCAATTGCTTGTGGAGTTGGCGAATGGTACCAAAGTTTTGTTTTGGATGGGCCTCGCAGTCAGTACGGTGGCAATTGGAGTTCTTGGATACTCGATGGTGAAGTATGTAACTATTCTAGCCATTTTTTTTCCTCCTTCACCCTTCAATTTGTGGCGTACCGTGAAGTGAATGGCAAGGTGTTCCAAGTATTAACATTACTCCTGTACTGGTACATTTTCATTCAGAGCCCTGTTTGGCTCGTCTGATGTCTAATTTTGTGGTGTCTTTACTTGTATTCTCTGGTCTTTTTATTTCTTTGTGATTTGGCATTCTGTATCAAGCAAACTTGTGGTCTTACGCGAGATGCCTTGATCTGCAGAAACTGGGCCAAATGGAAGCAAAGACAGCAGCAAAGGCGCGGTCAAAATAATGAGAGCAGGTACATTAAGACTCCAGGGCTTTCTCTGTAGTTACTTGAACGCGTCCTGTCTTGGAAGATTGGTTTTAGGCAAATAGAAAGAAAGTCTACTTTGCATTTTGGCATCTCATTCTAATTGATCCTTATTCCAGGATTTAATCATTTCTAATCATTGCTAATGCTTGTTTGACAGCCAAAACAGGGTCATAGAAGATGAAGCGGAGAACTTAGAAGACATCCCAGATGGTGAGCTCTGTGTCGTGTGTTTGCTGCGGAGACGGCGAGCTGCTTTTATCTACTGTGGGCATCGTGTATGTTGTGTGGGATGTGCCCAAAGAATTGAGCACGGGGTTAGCTCTCGCTGCCCAGTTTGCCGGCAGCCAGTCACTGGCATTGTTCGAGTATACGACTCTTGATGTACTCCTCACTTGCAGTCCGCTCCTCATACCTCTGCACTGTACATTAAGTCACTGCACAATTGCTGCAGCTGCGAGCTCTTGGAAACATGGGCCGTAGAATCTCATTAAATGTTTTACCTGGTACTCAGCTACGGTATGACCTCGGTCTTCTGACTGAGGGGTTGTAGATGTAGACAAGATAGAGCAACTTGGCTACTGTGTATGTCAGTTGTTCTATTTCCAATTCCTATAATTGCAATTCAAACTCCTTCCGGCGCTTGCTAATGTTTTAGGCGTAGATATCATGTCCATGTTCCTGATCTCTACAGAGTCGACAAGGCGTCGGAATAGGAACTGGATACTGGCAACCAAACTTGACGGTAGAATTACGTGCAGTTTATCACAGAGATGCCCTCCAGTGGTATTGGAAAGCACTAAGCAGGCAGGAAAACCGGAAATCGCGGACACGTAAACTCTCATGTTTTGTCCGTTTTGTAGAAAAACTTTAAAACCATGTTGATCGCTAAAGTTATCTCTACATAGGTTGAAAAATTGTGAAAATTAAACCCAAAAATGAATCCTATATGTTATTTTTTTGTGAAAATGCTTAGAGTACCCAAAAAACAAGTCTCCATAACTTTCTCATCACTAGTCTAAATGGAATGAATTAAATCTTTCCATATTAATAGAAAAAAAGTATTTTCAGTGTGAAACTAAATTTTTTAAGTGATTTTGTGATTTTTTTGTACTACTTTGACAAATTGCTTTCTGAGCACAATGTGGCAAATTTTGCTCCCAGGTACTAACTGGAATAAAAATTGTACCACCCAAAAGCTAAATAACATGTGAATAAAAGGTAAATAAATGTGTTTTTCTATCTTTGTAAAACATTTTAGAAAATCAAGCCAATTAGGTAGGCTAGGGTGGATTGACCATTGTATTACTTCATCAAAGGAAAAATTTAAAAATTGTCTCCTATTTTGTGCCACTTAAATATTTTATTTCCCCACATCTCCTAGCTAATTTAGGGCCTCTGATTGCAAATATGAATTCAAAATTTGAAAATTTTATCATCTGCAACAAATAAAAAATTCCAATGTTTTGTACAGGGATAAAACATGGGGCAATAAAAGGGTCAATCCTCCTTTGGCCAGTTAGGTAGGATATTTTTTAATTTAAAAAAACACTCTCAACTCAATTCAACAACAGAAAAACTAGAATTAACTCAAAATCTACAGTGAAAAAATTTGAAGTAAAAAAACCAAGTCATGGAAGGTGCAGAAAATTTATTTCCTTCATTTAAAATGCAAATTTCTTACAATCTACGGGGTCAAAGTTGCTAAAATTTCTTCCACACATTTTTATATTAATCTAGTGCAAGATCTTACAAGTTATTGGTATTACCTTCAACTTAGTATGTAAATTGAGTTGTAATTTTATTTGTTGTTTATTTTAAGCAATTGCTTTTGCAAACCAAATCAAAAAAAAAATGACCGGAATGCCAAACCAAATTAGTTTTTTTATTGAATTAAATGACTAAGCCCAGGCAACAACAGAACGACCATGGAGAACCATGGAATGACATAAGGTCAAGGCACCAGCTGTCAACTACACCCGATACCCAACTTGTAAGGGTTGCTATTTCCAACATTAGGTTGAAATCCAAGCTTTGGAATGTTTTTTATTTGTCCTTTTCAAGGTTGGGACCATTAAGGTTATGACACATGTCCTGAAGTAGTGAGCAAGAAAGTAGGAAGTAGTGAGCGAGAAATTAATTCTTGAACGACTGAAATTGGAAGACTTACTTACTTTAGACATTGGCTATTAGACAAGTGCACTTTTTGGCTCAAAAAATTCACAGTAATTTCAGTTTGGGGAATAGAATACTGAATTTTTTTGGCCATCCCCATGTTTCCTATCTTCCTATATGGGAAAAAATTCCACTCCATCATACTCCTCACCATATCGCTCACAAATTGCTTAAATGATCGACTACTGGTGCTTCTACCTTGCTGTATGAAAAGAAGTCGGGGCAGAAAGCTGAGTCACCCACAAGTTGAACTCCCCGTTCACTGGTCACGCATTTTTCGCATCGGAAACAACGAAGTTCAGTTTTCACCAACTGCTGTTGTCCCCAATTGGAAGCGCTGGGAAAGTGGGAATCTGCCCCAAATCTCGGAGTGCCCGATCGAAATTCCAATTGGAGTATACATCTGGTGCGCCATTGATTCAGGTGCCGGCCTTGTTCAAACTTGTCAAATAGTGAACTGTGGTACACAAGTGTCCGCTTGTGAACGGTTCCGCAGCTGGACTGTCAGCAGGAAAGTCGGCTCTAAGTTACAAACTTGCCTGACGGCGGTACTGAAGAATGTGATATTTTGTGAACGTAATGGAGTGCCTGTGGGCTGTATGATAGGTCTTTGAGTACCTCCTGGCCTGACCTGGAGTGACCCTAAACTGAAACTCTTGAGGATGCTTCACTGAGTCCAGTGATCTCACTCATCACCTCGCGAGGTGGTGTAATGCTTGGTCAGTCTCTAGTACGCGGGAGAATTCTACCTCGCTGCGTATCCGTTGTGTGATCGTTGGAGAAGGCCGGAGGGTGCAGAGAAGAAGTAATCGCTTGTTCTTTAAGGTATCGAAGCTCCTCAACCTCGTAGATAGCCAATGCAGTACCTTTTTTCTACGGCATGCGAGAATGGAAGTTAAGGCAGTGCAGGTGAGACAGCATTGGCTGCAGCAGATGCTGGGGTTTTAGATTTGTGAGCTCGCACCTGACTCACCCTTTTCTAGGGCAAGGAACGACATTTGGGGATACGATAGCTTAGCAAAATGACACGCTTAGCGTAGATGCGAAATTCTCGGACCCACATTCGTCCCATTGCGTTTGAAATGGCGCATTAATGCTTTTGACTTGAAACAGGGCGCCATTAACGAGGCCAGGTTACGTTCTGATCAACTTACGAGTCTCCTGAACCTATATTGCGGTTTGTCTGGACGCAGACACGCCGAAGCTCCTGTTCTGCACATTGAGGAACCGACTCAGATCAACATGCTCATCAACATCTGGAGCGGATCGAGTACCTGTAGTTGAGCACTTGCGGGATTCAACTCCTGTCTTCATTCTTTGCCAAGTTTGCTTGTTGGTGAAAAGCACAGGAATATAAAGCACCTGACTGAGAGAGACACCTCGTCTTCATTCTTTGCCGCGCTTGGTTTTTGGAGAAGAGATTTCGGTATTGTTGCAGTTGGGTTCACCATGGCGCGGAGCATGTGCGGGGCTGCCGGCATCATTTTCGTGGTGCTCCTCGTTTCTTCTGCTACTACTGCCGCTCTAGAGCTCCAGAGTGATAGCTCCTTTTGTTCTGGGTCTCGTCGGTGCCTTTTGCAAGTGCCACCAGATCCAGCACCCGTTGCCCCTGGTGTTTTACCTCCCGCAGTGCCTCCGCCTGAGACATCGCCTCCAGCGCCTCCAACTTCTGCTCCAGGCCCTGTAGCTGGAGTCCCTCCTGCACTTGCCCCAACTTCATTGCCTCCTGCTCCAGCTTCAGTGCCTCCTACTACAGCTGTGCTGCCTCCTGCTCCAGCTTCAGTACCTCCTACTACAGCTGTGTTGCCGCCTGCTCCAGCTTCATTGCCTCCAGCTGCAGCTGTGTTGCCGCCTGCTCCAGCTTCATTGCCCTCTTCTCCTCCTTCGTTGCCTCCTTCCCCAGTTTCATTGCCTCCTTCCCCAGCTTCGTTGCCTCCTTCTCCAGCTTCACTGCCTCCTGCTCTAGCACCTGTTGCTCCGGTACAGCCTCCTGCGATTGCTCCAATTGTTTCTCCTCCTCCTCCTCCTCCTGTCGTTGCTCCAATTGTTTCTCCTCCCCCTCCTGTCACTGCAGACCCTCCTCCCCCTCCTCTTGCTCCTGTATTCGATGAGCCCCCTCCTGCGGTTTCTCCCCCTCCCCCTCCGCCTCCCCCTGCTCCCGTTTCTGGTGAAAAGAACTCCTCCAACAAGTCCACGGTCCGAGCTGCTGTGGGCGCCACCATCGGCGTGGCCTTGGTTTTTCTGGTTTCGTTAGGGTTGGTCTTGTTCTTCAAGCCAGAATGGGTCCCTTGCTGCAGCGGAGTGGATCGGCGCCGGGACTCGCAGTACGAGCGGCACATGACTGACTTTTAAGCGCTCAGGTGTGCATGCTTGCAGCTCTGTAGGATTTTGGGATGCAATTCCTTTGTGTTTGAAGAGCTTCTTTTTCTAGCTAGTTGACGTGGAACAGTGCAGAAGGACAGTGTTGAGGGTTTGACATTAGCATTAGGAGATTGGATTCAGACATCCCTCGATCGGATTGGAAGCTTTTAGCATTTTGTGATGCTGAGGTTTCTTGTGAGCATCGACAGCCTAGCTTGTAGTTTGAGATTGCCAACACATGAGGATGCAGAAGTAGCTAGGTCACATGCACGGCGGCTTTGGGAGAGCTAAGGACTGAGGTTCTAGAATAGGTACATGGGATTGTATACTACAAATCCGTCTTTGGTATCTCTGTAGACCATATCTAGTCGGTCGATTTACTTGCGTTTATCACGACGTTGTAAAGGAGTGTTTGCCGCGCGTTACAGTTGCTCACAAGTGAAATCGACTGCATTGCTTGAAACTTGTTTGTGTTTCATGGTTTCTTGTTGCTCCTTGATCATGTGCTATGCGTTCGTAGAGAGTTTGGCCTTGCGCATTCATGAGAGGAATGAAGATGTGATATTAAGTGTGCTACACAGATCAAAGCACAAATTGGAATGTGTCATCATCCCCACCTGTATGACAAGTTCAACACTAAGTTTGAGAGAGCTTGGCTTTGGTCTCTGATCTTGGCTAGCAAGAAAGGAGATAAAGAGATTTACTAGAACAAGGTGCGACCTCCAGAGGTCTCTTTTAGTTTAGTTTAGATTGGTCACGAGCTGTTTTCTATTTTGTTTCCATTGACTAGCCGTCCTGACTTGGCCGTTGTTCTCTTGGTTTTTTAATGCAATGGGTCTCCCATTTGTTCAGAAAAAGAAGATGTGATATTCAGGTGTGTGACATTGACGAGGTCAGGGAGCACAAAAAGCTTTCCACTTCAATACACAGAATCCGCCCTGGTGGCGTCCGGGTGATGAGCATTTTCATTGATTTTTCTTTAATGATTATTTTTTGGAAAATTACTGAGGCACAAATCGACGATTGACAACTGTCATGGTAATGTACCCTTCCCAGGGACAGCAAGGTTCTTGGTTACCAGGAAAATCAAAACCTGGACTTCAAACTCCTCAAACTCCTGTGGAATTGGTCGGAATATGGATAGTTTGGAAGCTCAAAAGGAGACAAATGTTGGAATTCCAAAGAACTGAACGACGCAAATTAAGTCGGCCACGTCGCAACTTCTTCTGCATTCCTCTCCCAAAGTAGGACTCACAGCCAAAGAATGACCAGCATAAATGAAGAACCAAGTCATGATCTTCTTCCTGTTCAGGATTCCATTCCAATTACTCAGAAACAGATTGCTACTCTACAAACGTAGCACACCATGGTACGCACCCATCTTTCCATCTTTCTCTCTTCACTTGCATAACGGAGACGAGCGACATTGGTAGTAGTAACTAGTGATTTCTAAAATTTGTCAAAATGAAAATGGTATTGCTTCAATGAGAGCACAATTGCAAGTGAAAGAGAGGATAATATTTGCGTCACTTTCAGAAATTTTATATATGTTGGGAGTGTGATTTGGGTATGGAGCTAGCTGTGTAGAGATCACTTTGCGTGTAAGAGCTTAGAGATCAGTTTTTTTCACTTGCATGAGGTATTCTACCGCAATCATTCAAAAGAGGATATTAAGAGAGACTGAGACTCTCAATTTCCATTCAACGATTGGAGACCGTAGTCAGAGTTAGCTTGTGAGTCATGGCTACAGATTCTTGCCTTAAAATGTATTTGCTCTACTCGTGAAAGCCCAGGGTCGATTTATTCATAGGGTTGTCCGAAAAATGCATGGTTACAATAGTGAACTTGGAATCCCCTATTCCCCTTTTGATTCCCTACTGGCAAGACTTAAACAGAAACTTTGATAGGAACCGGTAATTACCCTCAAATGCCTCTTCTGTTGATTTCTGGTGAAGTTTTGGAAGAGGAATTTTCATGTTGCTAACCAAGTTTCCTAAAGAGTGATCTCTTTCATGTGGAAGGAGGTGCTTGGTGCATCTGTATCAGGGAAAAACTTGCTGATTGAGTTTAAGAACCAACAATATTCCCAATGCACGCAAAGTTCGTCGTTGTGGCAAGTTGTGATTTGCAAAGAAGCCGCAAGTTAAGACGGATACTGATAAAGCTCTGACAGTGGTCAGATGTGCAATTGATAAGTTTGCAAACAATAGTGAAAACCTGTAGTAGAAGAGTTGATGTTTCTTTGATTCCTTCTGTGAGTATGTTGAGAACTCAAGACAATCACATGGCTCAAACTTGCATGCATTGAGAGTATGTCACGTAATGCCAAAGCAGGTCAAGTCATGAAGAGCAACCGCTCATTAGTACCTCCCTTGCCGCGGCGCTGTAGACCCTTATATTCTTCATAAACTGGTGTGCTTTGCCATTACCTAGTTCACTCCAGATGCAGAGGCAGCAATGCCCCAAATCGTCTTAACATCGTATCCGTTATTTTGTCCAAATTTCTATTACATGTCCCATTCGAAGAAGCACAGCTGAAATTGCCTGTCTGTAGTGCGGCAGTTTCAGAACTCTTCGTCTAGAACGAGATCTGTACCCG
Organism: Antitrichia curtipendula; assembly: GCA_951230915.1. Classification (NCBI taxonomy): domain Eukaryota; kingdom Viridiplantae; phylum Streptophyta; class Bryopsida; order Hypnales; family Leucodontaceae; genus Antitrichia; species Antitrichia curtipendula. The sequence goes on along the minus strand of OX579638.1, from coordinate 22,128,703 downwards.
TCTTAGCTTTCCGCTCCGAAGCGGGCAACTCCAAACCCTTCTGACCCCTTTAAAAACCTTACTTTCAGCACTTGATTGTCACATTCTGGCTCACAGAAATTTGTCATAACAAGGTGTACTGTATGACCATCCTTCCAATACTCAAGTCTTTCTTCCTTCAATCATTCCAACCGGTGCATTCATGATCATGTGTTACGAAGGCCAAAGCAGGTTCCAGCTCCGAAGCCGATTCCCCTTCCTACATGGAGACGCACGACCTCGTGTACGCCAAAGACAGCAAGCGATCCAAAGTGAAGACCCACCGTGAAATCGAAACCGTCCTGGACATCCATTCGTGGAAACCCGCCACAGCGTCTCCAGTGCATGGCTGGATGGACTACTGCTACCAGCCTCCCCATTCCAAGGAAGAGATTCGACCGATAGCCAGCCTTCCAGCTCCCTCCCTTCCCACCGTGGATGAAATCGACCAAACGCGGCGCATCCCTCCTCCCTCGCCGGATGACTGGAAGTTGGCGTTTTTCCATGCTTCGCTGGAGTGCGTGCAACAGTTTGCGGCACGGGTGAACGAGGTCACGGGGGAGGAGGTCTTGGTGGTGCAGGAGAAACCGTACTATTGGATTCGGACCGTAGGCGAGGAGGAGCTGGAGGCGAAGCAGGAACGCAAGGTTTCTCTGTGATGGAGTTAGCCTTACACTCAGACAAGACTCATTGGAAATAGGGACTGGAGGAAAGTTAAGAGATCTATGGATTTAATGAAGAATGGGGTGAAGTAGGGGTTACGTCTTCAGGGGGATTGCAATCGTGAATCTGGAAGAAATAGTGCTAGACTTTTCAGCATAACTGTGATGAAGTGAGAATGCTTGAGGAGGTTTGTTCAAAGTGAGCTCCATGTTTTGTTACTACTCAGAAATGGAGTCGAGCCTTCGTCTCACATGAAATGCTTCGTCATTCGAAATAAGGGTGCTGACCTCGTTTCAGTGAAAAAATAGAGAAAAATACGAGATGAATTTCATGAGCAAAACAGTGAATTAGGTGTTTATCCCGCTTTGCTAAATCAATCATAAATCTGGATTAGTGCTGGACTTTTTAGGATAACCGAGATGAAATGAGACCGTTGGAGGAGGTTAAGCTTATCAGGTTTGTTAGTACTCAGAAACGGAGCCTTCGTCTCACAGGAAATACTCATTCGAAATAATGGTGCTGCACTCGTTTCAGTGTTGGTTTAAAAAGATAAATTTAATGAATGATTGCAGGAATCGCTTTCTGGTGTTAAACCCTTTCTGGTGTTCAATCGCGAGTCTGGAATAGTGCAGGATTTTCTAGGATAACTGTAATCAAGTGAATAGTTTCTCTCAGTTTATGAAAATCTACTGTGAGAAACTATGAGCGACTGTATCTAGATCTCCTGTGAGAAACTATTGAGAGACTGTCTCCACACTAGGTGACCCAAAAAAAAAGTTTTAATTTAAAAAAATGTAAAAGTCACTCTAGAGAGGGTGCGTGAATGGATAGGGCAAAAGTGAGTTGCATAGCTTTGGGCACCTTGAACCTGCTATGAGCTCAAGATTGTGCACAAAAAGAATCTGGATTCCTTTTGTACGGGTGTCGGTAGAGACAGCTCCTCAAGAATAGAATGAAAAAACGAAGCACAAATCTGAGAAAATTGGTTGCTCATTAATATAGTGTACAACAAAAACTTAACCCTAGCGGTAGATTTTCTACCTGTATCTCATCCTCTGAAGGTGGGTAATCCGTAGATGCCAGCAGTTGCTTGGCATGCCTGATATACACTGAGCTCTCATAAAAAAAAGTACTTGAAATTGCAATACCTGGTACTCACAAAACTATACCTTTAGTCACATGTAATACCTTAATTTCAGGCTAACAGCCCACAAGTGAAGGCGCCGCGGTCCGTAAGATCTAGAGTCTGCACTGGACTCGAGCTCTCAAGTTCCAATATGATCTGTCAACAATATGTGCAGCAATCAGGAAAGAAAGAATTAGACAAAGATTACATGGATTGCAAAAGATACATTAAAAAAATTATAGTCGAAATGTGTTAAAAAACAGGGATGGGTGGAAATTTAATGCTTACCAATCTATTTGCTCCTCGTCGAAGTAGCGGACCGGGAATGTATAATGTACATTGGGGACCCATACTCTGCAGTTTCAAAAAGACCAACACGGCAACTACTTTCAGAATGATGCACCGACAATTAGGAGAAACTCTTGCTGTACTGATCAGGGAGAACTGTCTAGCATCATCTGCAAAATTAGAGGATGTCATATTTTTACTATTTTAGAAATTAGTACAACACGGTTAAACTTCAGCCTGTACTAATTTTAAAATAGTGTAACTCTGGGTAAATTAGTGTCACTCGCACTACGGTAATAGGATGAATCAGTGTAGTCGGTAGTTAGGACAAACCGACACTTTTACTACCCCAAACACTTGATCATTTTAATCTTCTAGGTCGTGGAATAGATCATGAACTAACCAAGATTGATAGCAACTCAAGTAGCTGAAGGTTAAGCAAGATTCAAGTGACCTCTACATATTAGCCATTTTTCTTTTTTTAACTGAGAAATGACTTCATCTTAGCAAATTGTCACTAACTAGCTACAAAACATTAAAGCATCTAATGGCCAAAGGTGACCACTTCCATATCTTTAGGAGTTGGAATAATAAATCATTTAGGAGTGTAGCAAAATACAGCTCTAGAAAGAGCAAATCATGTTGAAAAACTAAAAAATGTTTTGGAATCTTCTTTCCTCAACAATGAGCTTCCCAAGTGCCCTATCAATCTTTAGCTCAAGCACCTTAGGGGTTGAATTTGATACTTACAGGCCAAAACCGTCCGAGATTGAATCCATTGACAAAGGCCACTCCCTTATTCCAGCCTCTGAAAGACATGAAAGTGTCGCTGGGATCCGTAACGTTCAGAGTTCCCTCGTAGAATACAGGACCATTCACCAAATCCACTGTCACCCCCCGCGCACACAACAAATTCAGAATTTCACAAGTACATCAATTCATGAAAAAAAAACAATTGAAGTGAGCATAACGTGTTCAAACAATCTGCTGAATTTAATCGGTCGATCCTCATTTCCCAACAATAAGAACGTTGGTCTCAACACGAGCGTGAATGAAGAATCTATTGGAGATTTGGAGAGAGTTCTACTAACAAGGACGCACATAGCAAGTGGGTTACATAGCAAGTGGGTTTAGGGTTTAGGGTTTTAGGGTTTAGAGTTAAGGTAGCAATCAAGAGCTCTTACCAAATGGACGTATGAGTTGAGGAGTTCGTTTTATTTTGGTTGTAATGATCTCCAATTCGTGGTTTGCAGGCAATATCTTTTCGAAGGAAGAGGGCTTCAGTCCAGCAACATTTTCAAGTCCAATTGTGTGTGCGTGCCAACCAAGAATGGGATCATCGTCAAGCAATACAGCCTCTGTAATACCCTGGTGCCATCCAACATGGAAAAAACAACGTTAGAAGTGAAATGCACGTTTTTCTTTTGATGAGTTCTGCCACGTCTCACTGCAGTATTCTGTAGTCTGAACCGCCTCTTGAGCCTCATCTAAATGAATGTTTTATGGTCAATTTCATTAAATTGGTGCGCATTTGAGGACAAAACTTGGGACATTCTTCTACACAAAACCCGAAAACCTAAGACTGGTACAGATCCGCCACACGTCCTGAAAAATTGACAAAATTCCATGACTTCGGAACTCAAAGAAATTGACGTTCTGTATTTTCAAAATCCCCATTTCATCCAACTGGCAATAATTTAGGAAGCTTCAAGGGGGATTATATAATATAGAAATGGAAGGATTGGAGATCGCTCTAAATTATGAAGTAGCATGGATATGTTGGAAGCATTGGTATTCTTTACTACGAATTTTTGAAGTGGTCTTACTATTTCAATTCTGGCACTCGAGGGTTAAATTCAATTAGACTTCGGAAGAAAGGAATGCTAATAGAATTCTTACCTTGTTCTCGCCCATAAACAATCCATAATTGACGCGTCCCATATTCTCAACCTGGCAGGACATAGGAATAGAGCCATCAGCTAATAAAAACAAACTCATACAAAAATGTACAATTTCTAAGCTCAATGATACACCGCCTCCAGAAACCAAAAAATTCAGATGCAACACTTCAAGAGCTTCAGAGAGTTTTCATTTCCAGCTTGAGAATCAGGAAATCCGTAACTTGATAGAGATTGCAAAAAACATGCTATTCAAGTGCACGACCCAATCAATCCTGAAGTTAAAGTCAAAGTTTCAGGTACCAGGATATCAAGCTGTAAACCGGGTACAGCAACTGCAGCAGGCAAGGTTAGTGAATTTCTAGACCACCGTTCTAAAGTGCCCAGAAAAATCCGATTGCTTGTGGTGCTTCCAACGAACACTTGTGCTCTGTCATTGACCTGTTCCCACAACCAACCCAAACACTTCTCAATGTCCTTGTCTCTTACATTTTATCAAGACGATTCCCCAAAACAAATTGCACATAGAACACAAGGCTAACCCCCGAAGTCAGTGCTAGGTGGTCAAGTGACTGCTTCCATATCTTTAGGAGTTGAAATAATGAATCATTCGCCACAGCTTCAAGGAAGTTAACAATGTGTAACAATAGAAGAAAGGATCTACACACTCAAAAAGGGTTTAGGGTTTAGGGTTTTAGGGTAAGGACCTCAGATATATGTCTAATGTTCAATGTCGAAAACCCACCTGCATTACTGAGAGTCTGCTCCCTGGACGGACACTGGCGGGAAGATATGATCGGTACAAGATAAATCCAGAGCTCTGAAGGATGTTCAACAAGTAGAGATTTAATCGGTGACATATAATCGCGACATAATCGCAAGGCAAAAAGAAACAGGAGAGGAAGAATACACTTGAGGAAACATAGGCTACATAGACTCAAATAGCAAGTGCCAACCATATCTTGTAACCAATACTTTGAGGTAACAGACAATTGCTGCTTATCACAATTATCTTAAGAATTTTTCACAAAAGCAGGAGCTCAAGATAGAGAATCGGCAATTACTTGTCTGAGACGTTCCATTGGGACGGGCCACTCCAACATAATGCCATCCGGAGGATTGCTGACCACTTTCAAAACATCAAAAATGGACCCCATTGCTTCCATTGTCACTTCTCCATATGCAGTTCGTGGCGGAAGAGGAGGGGGTTCAGGCAATTCTCCCACCACGTACTTGCTGAGCACTTTCCTGATTTCTGCATTTCATGAGGTCTCAGCAACTTCTTTAACAGTAGAACAGAACACAGCAATGCAAATTCTCATTAAGAGTTCTACTAATTACGTCACATGAACACCTATAGAGCATGTTGTAACAGCAATAGTAACCAGTTTCAATAGTGTCTCTTTGGCCTCCCACAAAATTTAAAAGAGAACTTTACTTACAAATCCCTCGCCAAAAATTCTGGGGAAGGGTGTCTTTTATCTTCTAATGAGGAGTCACACAAAGGAGGAAATCTGTGGGGTATAGAATTTCATGGTTGCCATCACGTTGCCAACTGAAAATAAAGTCACCCACCTTGATATTTGGCACCGCTAACATCACCATCCTCCCCAATCGGAGCATCCTATAGAAAAAAAATTAAGAGAACAAAGGTCAGGTCCGAATGAAGTATCGAATGAGTGGAGTGCGAAGCACAGTAGTATCACACACTTCTTATCACAGAAACACGTTGAATAGAACTCAATTGGACAAGAAGTTATACATTGTGCAAATCACATCATTCTCAAAATCATACACAAAGACTTTGACTACATGAGGCTCTCTCCACACAAGGCAGTAACTGAGCTAGACTAGAAAGAAAAAAAATCAAAATTGTTCGTACATAATCATAGGAAGTGATGTCAGGCTGAAAATCAGAGGGTCCAGTTCCAGTGTTGGCCCCGCTGTAGAAACCAAAATTGGTTCCTCCGTGCACCATCTGCACCCAACGCACACAAGCTGAATAAGAAAGGGGTGGTAGTCTCATTAGAGCAACTGAGTGTGGACTCCCTGATTGAAATAGGACATGATTTTATAAAAACCAGAGGATTAATAGAGACTCAAGAGCAACCAAATTGAGTTAACTGATCATTTAACAAACAGAAAGATTGGAAGCTCGTCGGTATGTCTGTTGAGTTTACCAAAACTGAAAAAAAGTTGATGAACTCACATAAAGCACAACGGAAGCATTGAGCCGTAGAATATCATCCAGTGCTTGTGCGGTTTTCTTTGCATCTGTTTTGGTCAATTTCTCCCCCCAATGGCTCAACCAGCCCGTGTAGAATTCCCTGTGAAAGCACAAGATGTTAGTCTAGTCTCCATCAATGAAATGCAAGTATAAAACACAACTCAAATCTGAGGAGGTTTGCAATTAAAACTTGTAAGTCAAACCAATGAACGCATGTTTTAGAACTACTAAATTAAGGTGCTGATAATCAATAAGCAAAGCATGTAGCTCCTATTTGCACTGCCATCAGAACGAAGAAACACTGGAAACACTTACGTAGAAAGTGGTGGTGACATTCCTGGGGAGTTGTAACGTTTCTGCAGGGCAAAAGCAGACGCTGGATCCTCGCCAGTTGGGAAATCTATGGCTGGTGGCACAATATCATTACAGAGAGAAAACCAATCTTATAGAATCAGTGACTAAGGAATGCCATAACGAAGGGGGAAAACAAATAAGAATTCAATCTAAGAAGCACATATTCCATGCCCTTGACAAAGGAATCTCAAAAGACCACAATACCAAAAACACGAACTTGATGACGAAATGTTACTAACCTGCAAAAACACCCTCTTCTGGTAGGGAGCCGTCACGTAGATTCTCCTTAGCTGCACCATCAGTTGTGTATCTGCACAATGTCGAGGTCGACATTCTTAAGCAGACTGTATGCAACACAAACTAATAGGATCAAAAACTTTTTAAGAGAGTGATTAAAAAGAAAGAGGAAAAAGGGAAGTAATCTCACATTATTACATCGCCTCCAAGATGGAACCGAGCTTGACTTCGGAGGAACTGAAGGTATAATTTGTCACTCCCATAAGATCCATACTCGTTCTCAATCTGCCATTCCATAACACAATTAGCCTTGAAACTTGACTCCCAATAAAAACTACTTCAAAAAGAAAAGAAAAAGAAATCACGCAATTCATTGTCAGAAAAGAATCATGACGTGGAAAGAAAATTACCTGAACCATAATCACTGAACCCCCTGCTGAGAACAATTCAGGAGCTACCTTTGGAAGTAGTTTCTTCCACCAGTTGTCAACCTACCCACCCAGAAAACATGCCCTTAAGCTTCCGATGAGCAGTTAATTAATGATAAGCCAAAGAAAGAAGAAACTGAAGCTGGTGCTTTCCCCCAGCAGGACCACGATTCATCGTTTGGAAATAACCCACATTCGAACATTATAATTAAGACAGGACTAATTTTTTTAATTTTTTTTTTTGACAATAGGGACAAATTTCATATCACAAGAATCAGTCAAGAACATAGCATGCGTTTGGCAAAAAACAAATAAATAAAATTCGACAGAGAGAAGGCCACCATATGACCAATTCAAAACTGCTAAAAAGTCTTGGTTAAGAATGGAATGAGAATCCACACCTGGGCAAGATATTGAGCATCAGATGAACGCAGTAGCACCGAAGGTTTCAATTCAAGTAGCCAGGCAGGAAGGCCACCTAGATCCCATTCTGCAATTCCAATTTCGAATGAATGAGAATTTTCTGAATCCGTGGACATGAAAAGAAATGCACCCTGAAATGCTCAACCATCCAATTATTATTTTGGCAAATGTTTAGAGTTTAGGGTGACTGCACTTCATCCAAATAATATTCATGAAAAGAACCTTCAAAGAAGATAGTGCAACATATCAATGGAAAGAAGAGAGAATGCTCTACATGAACCAATGATATTGATATTCAAGAGAACACGTACTATTTTATTTTATGGACATAGTATGGTTTTAGAAAAAGCAAAGAAAATTGTGCATCCTCACTTTGACAGTCATGTACGTACCTCCACAGATGTAAGGCCCAACGCGAAGCATCACCAATAAATCAAGTTCGTGAGCCAGCTTCAGGAAAGCCACCAAGTCTGCAAATCCATTGAAGTTGAGATGACCTGGGCGTGGCTCATGAACATTCCAAGGCACGTAGGTTTGGATTGTGTTCAAGCCCAATGCTTTCACTCTCAGTAGCCTGTCCTTCCAGAGCTGCCAGAGAAAAAGTTGTCACTGTGAACACGAAGCACACATTTCTACCTCACAACAAAAAAAAAAAGCAGCAGCTCCCATCAAGAATGATTTAATTAACCATGTTTCGGTTGACCTCTTAACGACCAAGAAGGCCTATGTATACTTGTTCCTTTTATTTCCCTATTTGATTACTTACTCAAATGCAATGGAAAAAAATATACAGTGTTGGACCAAAATGAACGAGGGTTCGATCTCTAGGGCTTAATCCCACCAAAAAAGACTTGCCTGTGGATGTACACGAAAGTAGTGAAGATCACCACCAAGGATTCGGAATGGGACTCCGTCTTTCAAAAACAGATCATTTTCAATGACAAAGCTGTGGTTTGAAGAAGGTGTGGCCTGCAAAATGAATCCAAAAAATCCCATGCCATTCGAGTATGAAAAACGGAAGGAACAAAGAAGATTTACTTCCAAGCGGATTCAACAACCACTGAAGTAAAGTAAAAAGAATTGAAAATGGGGGAGCTTACTTCGACAGGCATCAGCAAGAGCACCGCCATCATGAAGACCACGGTGAATTTCATCGTTTCCGAAGAAGTTGCCAATCGCCGATCAAAGCAAGGTTTTTAAGAGAAACTCCTGCTGTGGAATCCCACAACGAACAAGCAAGCTCCAACCCTGCACAGAAGGCTGAATCATTCCTCTCCTTTCCAATGTGATCATACAATCCCCATAGATCGCTCTGTAAACACCTTGTCCATTGCTCGGTCCCTCCTTTTCACCTGCGAAAACAATAATTTGAAACAGGAAAACCCAATCACAACTCGCCCTTGAACTACCAGAACTACCACTCCTACCCTTGCAAGAAGGAGTACCGACTCAAAACAACACACATACACAAGCGCGCGAGTCCCTACTCACACTCCCGAAAATTAATGTAAAGTGGGCTCAGTTCTCAACCATTTCGAACCGGCAGCACAATGGTGGTTTCGTACCTCTAAAACCCCATTCTCGCAAACACGACCATTTTCCAGATCACATCAACTCCAAGATCCCCACATCCAATCGCATTCCAACTATAATTGAAACACAAGCAGTTCCTAAAACCTCGAAGTGGGATATAATCCGAACCTCGATCAGCTCGCAACCATCCTCGCGAGGATCCAGTTGCTCTGATCGATCTACTGAACCCAAGCAGCGACAGCGGATACGACCAGCGACACGTACCAACTCGGCCCCCCCAATTGTCGGAAATGCACCTGCAGTTGCCAAGTTGGAAAGCAATAGAGCTAGCTCCCCGTCGCTTAGTTTGTGTGTACTGAGATAGTCCACCATGTTCAGCAAGGAGACTGGGGAAGCAAAGGGAGGCTGTTTATAGTTCGACTGACTTACACGGGAGCATGCAAGCATCTAAGGTTCAGGCGGAGGAATCATCTGACGGTTCACCATCCAGAGGTGGAGAGCAGTCGGTTTGAGTGAGGTCTCTCTCTCTCTCTCTCTGTGGAGTGGGGTCTGTCCAAGCCTTGTTCCAAGTGGCAAGGCTAAGTAAAGTTAGCAGGCATGGAGAGCCATCAGTGCCCGTCTACAGTAGGTGGTGCGGCTCCCCAGGCACTCCGGGTTGGTGAGGCGTTCCAAGGGTGGAGAATGATGCACAGGACTGCGCTCGCTTCCAAGAATAATGTAATGCAATGCCAGGGAAACGTCGGTCACCCCCAGGACTCCAGAAATGGGACTGAATAGTTCCAGGCGTGAAAACGAAGTTACAGTAGTAGGCCGCTTGGCCTGCTTTGGTTTGGCTTTGGTTTGGCTTTGGCTTTTGCCTTGACTTGGATCTCTCCGCCGTTCAGTTCCGGGCAGGACTGGCCTTCGCTTTTTAACTTCGAGGGAGGTTTGTTTGTTTGTTTCGCTTGGTGGTGGGGATTCATTGGGCTCCTAGATTTGGGGATAGCGGGCGGTGCTCAGTGCTCTCTAAGCTTAGTGGGTTTGAATGGACGGAGGAGATGCTCCCCCGAGATGCGTAGTAGTACCGGTAGGCTCCTCAGGCCCATCCCTCGCACATGAGTCCCCGTAGGGTACCCCTCATGGTGCAAGGTGGGCCCCACCCAGCGTTGCAAAAGGGAAGGCCAGCTGTCCCGAACACCAGTTTAAGTTACCCCGCCTAGGCTGCAACCTGTTGATTTAGCGGAGGGAAGGAAGGAGGGGGACGAAGCGGAAGGAGAGAAGGAGGGCCAGGGTGAATTGACCCCCTCATTGCAGCCGGGGTGAACGGATCCCCTTGCTTGTCGCCTTAGGAAAATCCTGAATTCATTTTATTGTATTCCATGCATGAATTTTTTGGTAAATTCTGAATTCATAATTGCAATCAGAGGCCCCAAATTAGTGAGGGGGGTTGTAGAAAATAGATTTCACACGGCACAAAATAGGGGGCTTTTTTTTATATGCACCCCTAGATGAACTTTGGCAAGACGAGCGAGGGGGCCAGTTCACCCCATCCCTCATTGCCTCACTTGGGCAAACACTGGAATGGTGTTTTTTGCAACATAGAATTTTTTTGAAATTCTGAATTCATATTTGCGATCAGAGGCTCCAAATTAGGTACTAGAGGTGAAGAATTATCAATAAACACAGCGCAAAATAGGGGAATTTCTTTTAAATCATTTTTGGTTAGAGCAGTGCGGGGGTCAATTCTCCCTGGGTCGGGAAGGAAGGAGGTCTGTACTGCCTCTGGTAACTTTTCTACAAGGGCTCCGTCCTTACAAATAATTAGAGCCAAACTCCATTGCTGGCTGGGCCTCCAGCCACTGGAGGGGGCCCGGACCTCAAATCAAAGGCAGACACAATTGCTGGGAAGTTGGAAGTCGGAACCTTCCAGCCAGAAGTCGGAACTACATCTAATAACTTTTTGAAACGTGATTCGCATACACCACGCGTTTGTTCTCTAGTTGGAAATGGGAGGTCCGGTTGCCCCTCCAGACCCTCCAGGCTTGCAATTCCGCTCTACGCGGACTGGAGGCTGGAGGGGTGGCTAGACCTCCAGAAATTCACTCCTGTGCAATGGAGTCTAGCTGGACCCTTCCATAATCGGAGGTCCAGCCAGCAATGGAGTGAGGCCCTTAGGCCAGACCCATTGGGCTCCTCCTACCCCAACCCCAACCCCAACCCTTTCTAGCCCTCACCTGGAGTCCATCACAGAGCCGTAAAGCCACATGTGCAAGGCCCTAGTAAAGTACTTTACCCCCTAAACCACACCATTTTTTTAAAGGATAGAATCAACAAAAGAACCTATCAAGTTAGCACATTCAGTTGTACCACTCTCCATAAAGTTGCAAAAACATCTTCATTGAAGGTTGTTTTTTACCAAATGAATGAGGTAGAGGACTGTAGTAGGAAAAAACTACTCAAGCAAAAACCAAAGTAACTTACACCTTGTGGGGGATCTTTGAGGTGAAGGTCATAGGGGACTATTGTTTGAATGCAACTAAGGTCAAATGAAGGTAGAAAGGATTAAGAATAGATAATTGAATGATGATAATTGGTGTTTGCTTACTTTATTATATTTTATAGACGAATTGTTTATACCAAGACGATTAGACCTTTATCTTTGAAGCTTTTACACAATACAACATTCACTTCATAAATAATCCTTACACCAATTTTACAATAATGCAATTTCTGCTTCAATAATTATTAATCACCAATATTTTAATCAAATAAACAAGCTGTAATTACTATAGCAACGATCAATTCAATTGAAGAACATCCAAAGTCTACTTCAAAGGGAGTTATATTTCTTATGTGCTAAGGATCTCTTAGACAAATTGCTTTCTTAAACTAAATTTTGTGAAAAGTCATGTACTTTCAAATTGCCTTTTAAGCTTGTTTCATATTTATTAGTCTAAATCATTCACATTACTAGTTAAAAAGATATACAAACTAATAAACTCAGGGGTTGCACTTAGTTCTACTACAACAAACCACGTGCGAATAAGTAGTTTCTAATAAACTATAATTTCAACCTAAAATTTTTAGCATTGTTTAATAATGACTATAGGTTTCTATTGCCAAAATTTCCAACTCAAATAAAATATAAAATGATTTTCAAAAGAGGTTGAAAATGAACTAAAACGACATGTTTTTCAACTCAAATAATTATAGAGAATGCATTTAGATGACCATTGAACCAATATTCAACTCAAAATGAGCTTTCAATAGAGAGTTATTTTTAGAAATTTTTTGTTCATATTTTAGACAATTTTTTCTTATATAATATAGGAGTGTGAAAGTTATTTTTCAATTCTACAATGTATCTTTTTACTTCAAAAATTTGTAACTAATTATTATTAACAAATAAAAATATCAATAATTCAAAACATAAACTTTCAAAGTAGGAAAATCTATTCATATTTTTATTTTTTTTAAATTTAAAATTCAAAAAGTATATAGGGGGGCCATGGTTTCTAATGGATACTCTAAGTGAACTCCCCGAACTAATAAACTAAGATATTTATACTATTTATATTAAAACCAAGCCTAAGTCTTAAGAAAAAATCTTATTACAAGGACTCGTTTGCATCCTTGAAAATGAACCTTCCTACACTGAACCAAATTATTGTCTTTTATATCTCCTTAGTCAAACCTAATCTTTGAATTTACTAAGAAGTCCTTCCAAGTTATGCAGCAAAGGCGGATAATACCTTCCCAGCATGGGCAGAACCATTGTTTGGATATACAATAGAGAAAATGCAAAGTATTTCAAATCTTGGATTAGGAGCCGGAGTTTGTCAAAATCATGACATGTCTAATGGATACTATTGAAAAGTTGGCAAATTATCTCTGACTTAAAATAAACATGGCATGAGACTCCTCCAAGCACCAAAACTTGGCTTCATTTGAGTTTAATGCCCAATTTTAATTTGCGTCATGGCTATATCAACAACCACAAGCGTCATCTAGCATCATCCATAGAAAAGAAAATACAATTCAATTTTTTTACTATTCAAAGCTAGACAAAGTCTAACAACCCATCTTTTAGAAATCTTTTGCGGTTAACTACATAAAAAAAGTTACAAGTTCACTCGTCTTGTGAAACTCAAGACAACATTTTGATTAACTCTAATGGTGTGCAAGAAGCTAGGGAAACAAGTTACACTTCTCAAAGTTTGAACTTTGTTATCCCTTTCCCTTCCTAATCCCACCCATATGAATCCTCTGCCTTTTTGTATGAAATGAAATTTTGGAACCAAATTTAGTTGGCATTTAAAATGATAATAACATGCTTAGCTAGATTTATTGTATCCATGAGTAAGTCGAAGGAAATTGGTATTACCTTCTACTACATAAGTGGCTGGTTTCTAATTCCACAAATAAATTTTCAAAGGGTAGAAAAATTGATTACTTTGGGATTTTTTAAACTTTTAATTAAGTTGGAAGGAGAGAATTTATTGACCTCCAAGCAAGATCTACTAAAAATTTAGGTATTTTAATAATACATGTTGGTACTAAGACCATGCTCAATTGGTTGTTGATTCAATTGATTTTAGGTGTTCTTATCTAGAAGAATTGATTACATCATATTTGAGTGATTAATGCAGATTGTGAATTGCAGAAAAAATAGGCTTAAATAGTTTTTTGTTTTTGTTTCTCAAAAAAACTATGAAAGGGAATTTCATTGCATATATTCCACATTCCATCAGTAACTATATATACATGCATCAAAATGTGTCAATGAATCGAAGTGAAACCCACTAGTTAGCTTACAGTGTATAACATAGTAACTTAAAGTAAGTGCAAATACATGAAAAATTTCAAGATAATCAACAAACTATTAATTGAAAACAAAGAACCAAATAAGTACCCTACATTGATTCAAAGGCCAACCACATTTTGAAGTTTAGTCTGAAAAGAAAAATTGTATATATACATTTGGTGTGGTAGAAGGTAAAACAAACAATGTGAGATATGTAAATTAGAAATAGAAGGAGCCCAAAAGCTCATAGTTAAGTAAAATGTAAAAACTGTGTTAAAACTATAATTTTAGACCTCATGCAGGCATATTAGAAAAATTTTGTTTTAAAAATTTTGAACTAAAGAAAGTTGGAAAATCAAACTAAGTTATATCTTCAAAAGTCCATTTGAGATTTCAAAACTTCAATTAAAAGTTATGGATAAATTTCAAGGAGGATGTTTGAAAATCTAAAAAAATGTCCCTTCCAGCCCCTCTCTGAAATTTGTCCATAAGTTTTGATTGGAGACTTGAAATCTCAAATTCATTTTTGGAGATGAAACTTAGTCTGATTCCTCGACTTTGTTTAGTACAAAATTATTTGAAAAAAGTTTTTCTACTATTAATGCCTAAATGAGGTCTACAATTCTAGTTTTAACACAATTTTGACATTTTGACAATGTGTAGTGAACGGCTCTCATCTTCAAATTATCCCATACTCTTTGCGGATTCATAATGGATAATGCATTTCAATATAGAAATGATGTCTCTACCCATTACCCCCACGAATGTCCATGAAAGAACCTTTTCATTGTACCATCGAAATATGTTTGTGGTGATAAACGGTTAATTGCATTGAAATATAATTCTTTTGACTTTTGGCAAACCATCTTTCTTCACAATTATTTGTTGTTTTGTAAGCCTGGTCCTAGAATTAGCAAAAAGAAATGGAACACACCGTAAGTGAACTGCCACTATCAATGTCCCGAAGCTTGCATTAGTGATGTGTGGATGAATTTCATAGATGAAGACTTTGGAGAGGAAAAGGCAGACTCTATGAAGGCTACTGAATGTGATGTAGGCTGAAAAAGTTAAACTCAGTTCATGCAGGAATGGAGGGAGTTGCAGGACTCAACTTGGGACACTGATAAAACACATTCATTTGATGCTGTGATGCCGTGACTCAGGCGACCGTATGACTGGCAGGTTTGGAATGAAGGACAAAGTCCATCACTCCACTCACTTCAAGTAAGGTAGGAGGCTCTTGACGCAACCCTTTAAGAGATGATTGCATTTTCAGGGAAGCTAAACTTCTTGAAACAATTTTCAGTAAATTTTACTAGGTAGAAAAATGGAATTGGCATCTAATCGAAGTTGTTCCATGTTTTTTGGACCTTTGTGGAATTACTAAATAGTAATACTAATTTCAAAATGCTAAGAAAGTAATAGCGGACAGCTAACATATTTAATAGATGATTAATGAAATTAGTGTAGGCATTTCAAAAAGTGACAATGCCAAACAATAATTTCAAATCCAATTGTAAAGTGCAGAAGTTGTGACAGCTTGCTAATAAATTGCAAACACAGCAATGAGTTCATAAAAAGAATACAATCGATTATTTATTTGGCAAAGTTTAAATGTATGAGCCTAGAGCCACTATCATGGCCCTAAATGTATCGGTAAGTTGTTGACAACAAAATTTTCAACTAAACCCTATATCCTAAACCAACCCTAACCATGAATCCTAAAAAACCTAAAATTTTGAAAAGCCACCAGCCAATAAGTAATCCGTCTATAGAGAAATTCAATGTTGTTGAATCTACACCATATTCTAGGTACAAGTTGCTGAATCTACACCATTGTCATCAATATCTTGATTGACCATGGCGCTATAAGCTTTTCAAAGTCGCAGTAACTGAAGTGTCAGGAATTACATGAGTAGCTGGAGGTCCTCTCTTTGCATGCAAAAGCATTCGGTGGAAGAACAAGACAATGTCTACATGAACTATTTGGAAAAGATATTGTTGGAGAAGACACTATGTCACTAGAGTTAATTATAAAGTCATGCAAAACCTCTGGTTAAGTGGTGCTTCTTTCAATACTTATTCAAGAATGCATTTGAATTCTTACACAACTTAAATGTTTATCAAGAATGAAAACGAGGCATACTCTAAGTTTATTTGGAATGCCAACAAAGCATATTGCGTGCGATCTAATCATGTCAAGTAGGCTTCTTCCTAAATGGAAGCTCTAGTCACACCTTCATAAAAAGAGGAGATCAAACTCAAACTTGCATCACTTTGTGATTCCCTTTTTTTGCAAAGGTAGGCTTCCAGGGCTTTAGTGTTTGGGTGGTCATCTAAAGTAATCAACTTAACTACTAAATGTCCAAGGCCTTTTTTGAGCATCTTAAAATTTGCTTAGAATTGACCAAAAAAATAACATTTTGACAAGTTTCATAAAAAAAAATTGAGTTGTAACTGTACAAATCCAAACTAGACATGTTAGAGATCACATAGGGAAAAAGAATACAACAATATCACTTATAGATTGAAAGATTATAATGTTTGATCACGAGGGTATTAAACAAAAAAAGTGATTTGAAGTCTTCAATCCTCTTTTCATGTGTCAATCCTAAAATATTGGTCACCAAGAAAATATGAGATTGAAGGGCCTAACATGCATAACCCCAATCAATTTACAACTTCTCAAAATCTACCCTACATTATTTTTAAATGAATTTTTAATGTGAATTTTTCTCCAAGATTTAGTGTATCTAAGGCTCATTTCCAAGAGCCCCCAACACTAGAAAATCAAGATTTGCAATGGACACCCTTGTACACAATCTTAAAACAAAAAATCATAATTATTCATTTTCAAAATTGGATTGTTGATGCTAAAACTAAACTATGAAAAAAAATTCCAAAACATAAGCCACTAAAAAATAATAACTTGGTTAGGTTTTATTTAACTTCAAAGTATTGTCAACACCAAAATTTGGTGCCTCGGGCATTTTAGGGGTTAAGCACGCGTGATGGCCGCGCCTGGCACTCACCAAGTTGCAGTAAACTTGGAGCTCGGACGTCCCACAGCAATGAGCGGGTTCGGCAGGGGCGAGGGCGGCTGCATTTCCAAGTTACGCCTCCTCGCAGCTGTAGTGAGCCCTCTCTCCTTGCTCATTCTATTACTGCTGTTGCCATTGCCCAAGCTTTCATGGCGGCCATGCCAATGCCAGCCCACAAAGACAGAATTCGCAAGAGAATCGGAGGATTGGATAATTCACACTGGTCCGAGTGATGTGGCGTGGCTGCAGCAACAAGTGCTGCCGCTGTCACTCGCTCTTACTGGCGCAAGCGATGGCGCGTGGATGATGCCTCGCAAGGGGATCAACCCTCGGCCTCGCCAGCAGCAGCTCTTCGACCTCCGCAGGTATGGAAATATGAGGGTTATGGAGGGCGGGTTTAAAAGCATTGTTGATTTACTCGTTTGAAATTATAGCCTCAACCGCTTGCCACAGTCTGAATAACGGGTTATGGGTTGTTGGAAGTGCACTTCAACAAGCTGCCAATTTCATGAGTGCATCCAGAAATGAGCAAGAAATAAGCTTTAAACTGCATGCTTGTTGGTAGGAGGCATACCATAACTCATCAGAAAGGCATTCTCAGTAGCTTTCCAAGAAGATTTCGCTCAGAATACTTGGTTTGGAATTGAGCACGAATTTTCAGATTGAAACTTCGAATGCGATCTGAATAGTTCCTGCCCGACCATGGCCACCCAGGTGTGGAGATGAGGACGCATTTGTTGCATTGCAGGTTTCATGGCATTTCGCATTACGAGAACGGCAGTCGCAGCAGCATACCAGTGCATTGTCCGCAGGCGCTTCTCGTGGAGCCTCACCACAGCTACTACGGCGAGCCTTGGTCCGGCGGCCGCGACGTATTCGAGTTTCTCACCTCGGCCGTATCACTCCAGCCACACCACCGTGTCCTCGAGATCGGGTGCGGCACCTTGCGCGTCGGCTTGCACTTCATTCGGTTCTTGCACGCATCCCATTTCTTCTGCTTGGAACAAGACGCGCTCTCCCTGGCGGCGGCGCTTTTGTACGAGCTTCCTGCCAACGGACTTCTCTGGAAACGCCCATCGTTGCTCCTCGGGGAGGATGTATCGAAAGCTGGGGAGCTTCTACTGCAAGGGCCGTTGTTTGATCTCATCTATGCAAGTGCCGTTTTCTTGCATATGCCGGATAGGGCTGTTTGGAAGAGCGTCGAAGTGCTGGGGAAGCGCTTGGCAGTGCCGAATGGACGACTGTTTGTGTCGCATAATATGAAGTTTTGCACGCGGTTGTCACGAAGTGGATGTGAAGTGCGTCTCAGGGAGGCGGGGCTGCTGTATGTGGGGAAGCAGACGCACGATAGCCTGCTCTTCAATCACTTCGAAGTTTGGCACGAGTTTCGGTGTCGCAGCCACAAAGATTTCTGAGACTTGAGTTTATAAGGAGCAGCCCAAATTAAGCAAGGTCTTGTCAGATAACGGAAGAAGTTCAATGCTTGCACAAAATACCGATATTCACTGATGCACGGCGTTCAATGCCCATATTGGCATTCACGCAAGATTTTGGAGTAGAAAAAGCCTGGACATAAAGTGGAGATTCTCGCAGTCAGGCACTAATGCTTAAACTCTGAAGGGGCCACGGATTCGTGAGATGAGAATTCGATTGATCATCTTGTGAAAAATTAACTAATGAGATGCAACCCAGCTCACCACACAAGGTTTGACAACTGAAGTTCATAAATTAGATAAAAAGAAACTGTGTATGACCTCAACTTTGAAACATAAAACATGAAACATAAGGTTTGACAAAGGTACCGACGTCCCCAGCTTTATTGGTTATCGATATCGAATCTCCAGGTAGGCATACAATCAAACTTCTCAATGATTTTGCCGTATAAAGTCTTGACACGTAGAGGTGTTTCAAACGAGCAGAGTCCGTACGAGCAGAGTCCGAACGAGCAGAATTCAAACTCTTGGCCTCCAAAGGACCGAGGATTCGTGGGTTTTGAATGCTCAATTCATATGAAAAATGTCATTAAAGAAAAATTCATTTGAGAAAAAAATGTTAATAAGCTAGGGCCAAATTTTATGTAGCCAGAATCAGTAAAAAACATTGCATGTGATACCTGAGCAAGCATTTTTGCTCGGAGTTGCTCCGGTGCTGTAGCAATCGCTTGCTTTCCAAGGACGTACCTAAACATGAATTGTAGATGTGACTTTTGTCAATGCAAGGTCTCCTTCCCTTTGGTTTGGGGACAATAAATAAAATCTGACAAGTCTCCATATGGGGGACTAGGAACATACATGAGGCCCAATTTAGGCCTTTTCGTTCAAATAGTCCAGGTCAAAATTGATTTACATTTCGGACAGAAACTAATAAAAAGTTCAAGGAACATGAACTCTTGCACAATAACCAATGATTATACAATATACTGGCTAGTGCCAATTCAGCACAATCTGCCGTCAGTATCTCAAAGATACTTCGCCAACCATGTTAACTCCTTGTCGTCCTTGAGAGCAAATTGTACATCGTCACTGCAAACATCAAAAACTGAGTTTAAGAAGTAGAGCAAAAAGACCTTATTTTTCTGAAATACAGAGTCACAGCAGATAGAATAAACTACTCGCATGACGAAATCAAGATCCGGTATTGAATAAGACAGGAAAGCGGACCAACCAGGGAAAATTAAGTTGCAATTTCTGGTGACGATGACGTATGGCAGGCTCACATAACAATAGTCTAGAAGCTCCCAGTTTGCACCTGTGGAAAGGAATAGTCAGAAACAATTATTCAGTAATTCCATCTTCTGTTCTTCGATAGGTGATTGAAATGGTAAGAACCCCACATGAAAACTTGGATTGCCTGATGAGATTCTTTCCAACGACTGGCCCATGAAAATGGGCCTTTTAGGCACCCATAATTGCCACCGACCAAAGTAGTCACCCTTAGACACAGGGTATGTATTGATTAGGAGGATATAGGGTAACTGAACAGATGCGTATCATTTGAACAGGGAACATCTTTTCAGGGTTCAAGTTTTTACGTCTCGACCAATAAAAAACTTCTAATCTTCATGACTACTGCGCACAATCTCCAAATAACGAGTCCTTGGGGTGTTGAAACCCTCTCATTTGTTACAAGATCATATCAAAATTTGATAAGCCTAACGCAAAAAGTGGCAATTTCCGATGTCCCTTTATTAACAAAGGCCTAAGTTGAGCATAACTCAGAATACAGAACTGGAAATCTTACCCGAGAGTAAGAATTGAATCTTCACCAGGACAGCTCTCATTATGCGTCATACAAAGGCGAGTAAATGAAGCTACAACCTGCAACAAGGCCACGCAATCATGAGGTCCTACAAGAAAGAAAGCAGGGATTGACTACCATGATCAAATTTATATGGAGGTTTCACAATAATGGCCATCAATTCCACTAGCTTACCTTCTCGAATGTAGTTTCCACCATAGTAGTTCGGTGTTGCTCGATCACCATGG
Organism: Antitrichia curtipendula; assembly: GCA_951230915.1. Taxonomy (NCBI): domain Eukaryota; kingdom Viridiplantae; phylum Streptophyta; class Bryopsida; order Hypnales; family Leucodontaceae; genus Antitrichia; species Antitrichia curtipendula. Next base: position 22,108,199 of record OX579638.1, on the reverse strand, counting down.
CTACAAGAAAGATCTTGGAAAATCTTGAACATCTCTTCATAAACTGCATATAACCAAAGAGGGAAAAGACTTCAGGACTAGATAAACAATAGCCATCTTGAATAAATTGGGCATTAGCAATTTGACCTGTTAAATACTACTGTAGCACTCCTGAAGTAGGATGCACACGATTTACGATCAAATTGATCTTTTCTTTCAGATCAAGTGTAAGTTAACCGTTTAGCGCCAGAAATGCCCAAAATGGATATCATGCTTATTTGGGCATTTTTGAAAGGATCGTAAGGGGAATTTCTGTGTTCGGATTAATTTTTGACCATAATACATCGTTCTTCAATGATTCCAGTAATATAAAATTGAGCCTCATCTGTATGACATTTTTCGCAACGAAATAGGTCATTCAAAAATCACGAAATCTCTGCCCTTTTGGTTAATACACTGTGCGATGATCTTCTACCTGAATATGGGGCGCCTGAAACATCTCTGCAATGGCTGCCTCAATGTCACTCATGCCAATCAGTTGGCTAGCCGTTTGCGGTATTGTGGTAACACCTTGAAGAGATTCTGAAACAGATGGTGGAGTCGGTTCAGTGGTCATAAAACTTGTACTAGGAGGGTGTACCCGAAGCTCAGTAATCTCTGCTGCCCTTCTGCAGAGCTCCAAGGCTCTTCGGGCATCTCCCGATACTGCTGCGACCTGAAGTTACAAAAAGATCAGGAGCTAGTAAAATACCCGGCGATATCAGATGCCTATATTGGCACAGTAGAGTACAAGCACTACAAATCTATTATGACATTTCTTTTACCTCGCTATAATTAGCCACACCCTTGATACACATGCTTCGGTAGAAAAAAGCTGGAGATGGGTGCTGCAAGTATGAAGAGGATAATAACCAACCTTGCGAGATGCAAACTCAACAGCTTGCTTATCGAAAGCAGGAATTCCCTCCAAACGTGTAGCTAATATCTGCTGAAGTTGAGTGTGAGAGTAAGGACCAAAAGATATCCTATGGAGTCCTAGCCGACTGGCGATTCGAGGCAGCATCCGCTCAGGCAAGTCCATCGTGTTGGCAATACCTGTCGCGAGTGTATTCTTTGAGTATTCCAATAGTACATCAATATACAATTATCTCCTTGTTGATAAGATGTAATCCAACGGCCCCACTCAAACCAAGCAGTAATTTTAGCTAACTGGAATTAATTACTGACTGTCTGCACCCCACGTAAGCTAATTGTGCCCATATAAACGGTGTGAAGTGCAAAATCCACGCACACCAACCAAGTAGCGGAAGTTAGCTAACTTGGAAGCTTTCATTTGTTATGTTCCCAGTGCGGGTATGCAATAGGTTAGTTAACTTCTAACTGCCTAATGGTCCTTAACACCCCACTTAGCTAAAGGTGCTACTTGTTTGGTGTAGGCGGAGCCAAAGAAAGTAGAGACCTGTGATAGAAAAAGTTTAAACGAACCCGAGATAGAGGAGGATCAGAATTAGACTTAGCATAGAGCTTAAGACTACTCTAAGCATGAATACAGCATACAATTGATACAAAACCAAGAAAGCCTTGGACAGATTGGCTACATATACGTGGTACTGTAAGTAACTGATAGGCACCGGGAAAACTAATGATGGGAACCAAGCGAGATCTTACCGATTACTATGAGGCGCGAGTTGGCACGGCTTGGCCAGTCGAAGAGATTGTAAAGAACCTACAGAGCAAGCAAGCATGCAAATAAGCTACACAGCACCAAAAGGAAAACTGAAACACGAGGTTGCTAACTCAAGAACTCTAGTGCAAGAAAAGTTGTCGAAGTAATGTACCGATTGACTGCGCGTGACCAGAAGATCAAGCTCGTCGACCAAGAGAATGCAAGGGCGGGCATGCAGGCCCTGAAGGGGCTTGCCATTTGAGAATCGTGCATCAAGAAATTGTAGAGCTCGCCTCCAGCCACAGTGTTGACCAGTCAAAGCTTCATGAAGCACCTGCACACGTATTATACATAACCCACAGGCATGGGATTGTGAAAACAGCTAAGCATGGAGTTCCTGAAACTGCAAGTACTGAGCACAACATTTTAAGTCGTGTGTCTGAGCATGCACATGATAAGATCATTTGATGCAGATCTCGTTAATGTAGGTAGAATTTCCAGTTACACCCCAAGAACTGCTCTTCCAAATGAGATTGACAGAGTGCGACAGGTCAAAGTCTTACTGAAGATGCCACTGATCATGAATAAAGAAGTATTCGTCCTTACTGTAAAATTTGAGAAAATGTATAACACATAAATCAGTTGCGCAGGCAACCAAGCAAATAAGACTGAAAAGATTGAGGCATACAGTGTAAGCATGCTCGGGAGAAGGCAGACGAAGGCCGTTTATCTCCACAAACCGATAAGGCGGCAGTTCACCATCATCCACTTTAGTTCTTAGACCCTTCATAACCTCCAACACTGTCGCAGTCTGCCATCATGCACATTACAATGTCGATTGTTAGCTTCCAGAAGTCATCCTCTTTTCGCTTTATCGAGAGTGAGGACTGAACCACCCAGCACTAACCTTGCCGGTGCCGGGTACGCCACTGATGTAGAGACAGCGCCCCAAGCAGTCCTCTCCTGCTGCTACTGCATCCTTTACAAATGCCTCAATCTCACTTTTCTCCCTGCACACAAAATTCGTTAACTGCATGTTAAATTTGAAAACCAAGAGAGCTGCTGAGGTCAAAGGGTCAAGCTGAAAGTCATAGAAACTCTTACAAGACACAAGCTTGAATATTCATTGATGAAGTAAGAAACAGTTTGGAAAGATCGCATACCTGTCCCTGCAGGGCAGTATGGCTGGGGCTGCAGATAATCCAAGAGCAGCCTTCGCTTTCTCAAGATCAGTTAAAGGTCTCTTCCGAGCACGAGGAACTAGCTTTGCACCAACACCTTCAATACGTCTGATGTGACCTTTCCGGACATTCTGATCAGTAACATACGAATAAAATGTCATCCACCAACAGAACTTAAGAGACAGAACAAGCACCACCTGTATGGACTGTGTTAACTGCTAAGAATTGTGATTATCAGGCAATCTTTTGTCCCCTGAAGGACCAAAATTCATAGTTTGAAAATTGCCAATTTGATTCATCATATTGTCAAAAATTAGTTCCGATGGGACAATTTCAATATCACCTGAATCAGTGAAGAACGCTGCATGCATTGAAAAAAAATGACATTGGCCAAAAGGAAGTTCATTTAAGACCTACTCATAACTGCCATAAAAACGTGAGGCCCAATTTGGGCTTCTTGGTACTTTAAAGGATCGTGCTGCCAATGATATCGATAAAGGAGACATACTCTAGGAGAAGTCCGCAACAATGAAATATGCGAAGCCTCTTCCAAAGATTTCAGGGATTTTAGCTAAATCGGTGGAATAGATATGCGAAAGGCTTCACTTACAGCTGCTTTCGGAGTGACTGGACAACTTCTTGACTTTCCCTTGCTTCTGCTGCGCGGTTTACTAAATTCGTCATCAAATTCTCTATCAAGGTCGTCGTCATCATCATCACTCAAGTCGTGATGTTTTGCCCTACGGGCGGGATCGAAGCACTCGTCTTCGCTGTCATCCAATTCGGACACCTGAAATTGGAGAACGAATAGTAAGCATCACAAATAGGGTTGGAACAGCCATTCATACAGCAGACCTAAACCTCCAAAATCACAAGAAATGACTGTTCAAGAGACGAAATATCTCACGTCATCGAATTCATCTGCAATGCGCTTGAAAGTTTGGTGGCGAAAGTCATACTCATGACCGCACATGAACACATCGTCACCTTCATGCCCAGATTTGGCGTACTCATCCGGTGTCATGACATAACAGTGTCGGAGTATTGTATCCATCTGAAAATCCAGTCAAAAGTCATTAGGATCTTTGGTACAAATCCTTGCTCAATTGGCAATTAATTCCAGCAAAAATCTATGATTCATATTAGTCACCTCGTTCTCATCAACGTGATTGGACCGAAAAAGCTCCCTCCGTCCGTGCCACTGTTGCCGTCCATCGGCTGTCTCTTCAGGCAAGACCCACCATCGGCCTTGAAAATGAGATATGCCGTCCTTGTCTCGCCACATTCTGCAGAAATTCAGCATTACTTAGCTGCCACTGACATCCATTTAAGAGGACGCAGTCTTGATCTGGAACTTGGACAAAAAATCGCATCATGCTCCTTCAAAACTTGAGATAGCAACTTTGCATAGAGTTGCACATCGAGAATATATAGAGATGCGATGTCTAATCAGCATACTCAAAAACGACGTTCCCAATTCAGGATAATGAGACTAGAAGGACATACTTCTCTATACGAGACGCCCACAGTTCTTCCGCCAGGAGTCTTTCACGAGCCGTCCTGCGCGTTCGTCTCTCACGCGGCAGACATTCCACCTAATATGTTTCCATAGTTAGTTCAGGGAAGATGGAACTCACATGAGACCAAACTAGGGTTTAGCCCCTAAGTGCCCAGATGATCAGATGTGGCCGCTTCCATATCTATGGGAGTTGAGAGAAACTATTAGGAAGGTAACCACATGTACAAATAGAAGAAGAAATCATCCCCTGCATTTTTTTAACTACAGAAATATGTTTTGGAATCGATTATTAGCTTTGACAGTGGGGGTTCAAATTTTAGCTCGAGGTAAAATCTGTAAGCCAGGTAAGCATGAGATTCCTCAATTCACAATCTCTGAAAACGAGAAAATGGACCAAAGACTTGTAATTCAACAAAAGAAGAGCATGTCTAATGTAATGAAAGTAGCGAGAACAAAATTCTACAGCAACCTGGATTAACTAGAGAGACAGACTCTGCAACAATCCAAGAAACAAATGCGGCCTTACATTTTCGCCTCTTGCAAGGCCAGCACAAGTTGAACACATCCAGTCACCATCTGGAACCTCCTCCAATGGCGGATCCACGCAACGTAAATGGAACCCGCCCAGACACTCATCACATTCAATCATCGTCGCTTCACCATTCCGGCCACAAACCACGCAATCTTCCACCTCCGCATCAGAATCGGACCATTGCTCTGCACTATCACGATTCTCTACATTGTCTTTCATCCCTCTCCGCACATACACATCATCTCCAACCCGATACTCCACGCCTTCAAACACAATCTTCTTCACATACCGCCGCCCTTCTCCTTCTACCAAATCCCCACCACTTCTTCGCGTTGAGGTTCGGCTTCCTCTATGTCCTCCTTTCTTCAACTGAACTTGATCAAGAATCTTCCGAGGTCGGCCCTTACCCCTCTTCGGTGTTTCACTCAATCTCCGAGCTGCACTGCGCGTTAATCGAGGCGACTTCCTAAGCTCTAAAGCATCATCGTTACTACATTCTTCGAAACCCCTGTCCTTCGCCTTCGCTTTCTTCGGAGTCAAGCTTGGAGTCGTACCTGCAGATTTCTTGGGAGTCAACCTCACTGAAGTATCAGCTGCAGACTTCTTTGGAGTAGATTGAGAGTTCGCTCTGTTCTCTTCGCTGAATAGACGTCGCGGCCTCACTCGTTCCGAAGTGGACACACACACAGGTGTGGGAGGCGTGAAGGTGGACGCCTTAGGAATGCAGTTGGGAGTAATTGGAGCAGTCTGTGAAGTCGCAGGGGATACTATTCCCTTAGCTGGCCTCCCCCTTCCTTTCTTGACCTCCACTGCGACGCTCGCCATCCCGGGCGCCATCTCTTCCTTACTGAGCGAGGATGAAGTCACTGCACTCGCCCTAGCTCAACATTGATCTGCACAAAACAAAAGCCCCACCATTTCGAAAGAAGCGCATTCAAACCAGATTCTCAATGCAGATATGGCCGGATTGCAATGCAAGTTAGAGATGCCATCGAGACCGAGCTCAACGGATGCAATCGAAAGGGTGATTGCGATCAAATCGTGAGCTGCGGGAAGGAGAGATGTACGGGGGGGGGAAGAAGGACGACAAGAGGGAGGAATTTATAGAGAAGCGCGGGAAGGAATGGCGGGAAACGCTTCTGACGACACGTCAGACGATGTACCCGTTGCTCGTCGCGGGAATGCTGACAAGGTATGTGCCAGCTCAGGTACTTGGCTATTTTGGAGCACAGTCATCCATCCAAGATGGCCAGCTTTTAGCCCTAAATAAAAAATGCCGAAGGCATCATATTTTGATGTCAACTAAACTTCAAAGTTATACAAAACTTTATCAAAGTGCTTTTATATGGTGGTTTCTTTTTTAATTGAATATTTTTTCATTGTTTTTTTAAACATCAAAAATCCAATTTTTAAAAAAAATTGTTCATGATTTTTTTCTTGAAGATTTTGTGATAGGATGTCTACAACAAATCTTGATTTTTAAATGTTATGGAGACTTATGGCATAAGATTTAATAGCCCACAAGAGGGATGCCTTTTATCCTCTTTAGGCAACCATCCTCAATATCCATCCATAATTAAAGCACCCAATTTGAAAACTTGATGATCTGACCACCTTGTTATTATCATTTCAAATTTTGAGGCAAGTCCACATTGAAACAAGTCTAGATTTAATCATTTTAAATGTATATGACTGTCATATTGAGGAATTGCTTCATTATATTATTCAACAACTTTATTTGAAGAGAGAATAGTACTCCCTCCGTCCCAAAATGATCTTCCTATTAGACAAAATGTTCCGGATTAAGACTAAAAATAACATTTTAAAAGCTTGTTTTGCACTACATATGGAGTTTGGTGCACTCCTATTGTCCTTGAAACTTTGAGTTTTGAAGCCCTTTTTAAAGTGTAGTTTTGGATTATTGAAAAGTGAATTTTTTGGGGTATTTTCAAGGAGCACCAATGGTTATTTAATTATTGAGTGTGAGGTCATCATTTTGTGGGTAGTTAGTATAAGTCAGAGACCATATGTGGACCTATATTTTGCCTCCCAAAGCCTTCATCTCCTTCAATTAGATAATATTCAAAGAGATGCAAAAAATAAAAATAAAAAGTGTCAATTGACCCCTTCAACCATTTTATTTGTCTTTTGATTAGTGATTGCATAGATGGAGGGGGAACTATCGCTTGGAATTGTTTTGTTAGTCCTAGAGAACAACCAAAAGTTAAATTTGACCAATTTGCAGCTCACAAAGTACAACATGAAGATCATTTTGGGACAAAAAATGAAGGCCAACAGGAAGATCATTTTGGGACGGAGGGAGTAATTAATACCAATACAACAATTATATTCTCCAAGTTAGTTGAAATAAAGCACATCAAGACCCACTTTAGTATTTTTTAACAATGTATCTTCTTAGATACTGATGGATGTAGAATATTACACACCAAATCATTCAAAAGGATGAAATGGTATAAAATATTCTACACCATTCCATTCAAGGGAGGGCAGTCCTTCTCATTGCCATTGAATGTTATGGAGATGAGTCTCAAATATATTAAATCTTGAGAGAAAAATCTCACTAGAAATTCATTTAAAAAATTATAAAGTAGATTTTGAGAAGCTATAAATTGAATATGATTATGCATGTTATGTCCTTTTTTAGCTTTATATTTTTTTTTATGAACTCAATGTTAAGTTTGACATGTAAAAAGTAGATTAAAAGATTTCAAATTACTTTCACAAGTTTAACACACTACTAATCAAATATTCTAATCTTTCAATCCCTAAGTGATATTGTTGTATCTTCTTTTCTTATGTAATCTATAACACATCTAGTTTTTAAATGCCCAAGACCTTCTCTAAGCTCCTAGGAATTTGCTCTAAATTGAACAAAAAGACAATATTTTGATCATTTGTATAAAAAAAATTGAAATTTAATTGTACCAATTCAAACTAGACATATTAGAGATCAGGTAGGAAAAGAAGATACAACAATATCACTCATAGATTGAAAGATTATAATGTTTGATCATGAGGGTGTTAAAAACTATAAAAGTGATTTACGTTTTTCAATCCTCTTGTCACATGTCAGAACTAAAAATTTGGTCACCAAAAAAATATGAGGGTAAAGGGCCTAACATGCATAACTCCAATCAATAAATGATTTTTCAAAATCTACTCTACAATTTTTTAAATGAATTCCTACTATGATTTTTTCTCCAAGCTATAGTATATTTGAGGCTTATTTCCAAGAGCCTTCAACACTACAAAAAGTCAAGATTACAATGGACACCCTTGCACAAAATCTTAAACAGAAAAATCACAATCAGTTATTTTCAAAAATAAAATTTTTATTGCTAAAATTGGACCTCAAAAAGATTTTCTTAAAATTTAAATATTAAAAATAGCAACTTGGTTAGGTTCTATTTAACCCTTCAAGGACCAAAATGCGTTTCTTGGCAACATAGAAATTTTGGGGCAGGTATGTGTCACTTGAGATTTTCATATTTTAGGTGGAATATGTTTAATATGCACTAAATTTCATGAAATTTGGGAATATGAATAAAAAATTATGAGGAGTTTTAGTTTGCAGGCAATTATGGATTCTCTATTCTAAAATAAACTTTGAAGTCCTTTATCTTACTCAATTTTCAATATCTTTTGAAAAAAATAAAATCGGAGGATGTAGATTGTTTATTACAACATTTCAACCATTGGAATTGGCATTTTTCAATTCCATAACTAAATTCTCGATAATTTTGTATTTTGATTTGTATTTTGTATTTTTTCTCTACTTCTTTCTACTTACTATTTTTTTCCTATATGTTGTACAATTCCAAATGATGTGAAAATTTTCAAGCATGTAGCCAACTTGTCTATGAAAAAGAATCCAAAAAAGCACCACCTTTTTGGATATTTATTTTTATAGAAAAGTGAGCTTGTGAAGTGCATCTGCCCTGTTTTTGTTGGGCCAAAAAATGATTTCACAAAACTTGAATGCTTATATCTTGCAATCCACACTGTGGAAATTTCTAATTTTTTTATCACATGTTCTATAGTCAGCATACTACAAGATTCTACTGTTATGTGCCAAAAAAAATTCAAAACTTAATACTTGTATTAGAAATGGCAGTTTTGGAATGTTTTTGGTAAAAACATAGTCAAGGAACTAAAGGGGTTAACTACAAAGTATTGTTGAAAACAAAATTTGGTGTTTCAAACATTTAGGGATTAAGGTTCAACCTTGAAACGCTTAATTAACCAAAAAATGGTTGATGAATGACTTTTTGAAGGCCTCCAAAATGAAAAAATACAATTTTTCATCCAAATTTTCTTTTAAAAGGGGGCTTTAATATATCTTTTGAGAATAGTGTTTAGAATTGCATCATTGTATTATAAGAAGATGCTTGATTTACAAATCACCATGCAGTGTATTTTGACATCTTCCAAGTTAGCGTTTTTGATGTAAATTTGAGTTATGAAAGTGATCTTCTGAATTTGAACCCAACTAATGAAGTAAAGCTTATCAACTCTAGTTCCAACTTCAATTTGAAAAATTGAAGATTCCTAAGATTCAATATTTTATTGCAATTTGAGCTTTTGTTCTATAATCATGGAGTGTTGATTTTCTTAAAGAATGACATGATAAATATTTTCTACCATGATGTTCTAAGCTATTATGTACATTTATAAAGAAAATTTTAGATTTATTGGGCATATTTTGTATTTGATATGAATTTTTCACTTTCTTTTCAAAAATTCACAGTATTTTCAATTTTTTTTTTTTTTAAATCTGAAATTTTTGTGACTCATAGACTCAAATAATTACTATGTATATCATTGAAAAATAAAAATAAAAAATATCAGCCACAGATGGTTGCAAAATGGAAGCATACAAAGAGATTAAGTTTGAAGTTTGAAAAAGTGGTCGTGGGCCCGTCTTTTCAAGATTAACCTTGTAAAGACAAGACCTATTACCAAGGTACTTTGTCAAATATGATTTGATTTATGTACTAGTAGGTGCATTTTCATTTGTATAATAATATTGAAAGTCAATCATCGGCCACTATCTAACCTTTGAAACATTTAACAAATATATTGGACTTGTGATTTTAAATAGATTTAACCCTTAAGAAGACAAATTAAGTCATAGAAACATTTTAGAAAGTCAAACCTAAAATTTCTTAATAGCTTTTGGTTTTAAATGTCTTTAGACTTCACTCTAAAAATGTAGCTCCAATAATCTATTTTTTTTTTTCCATTTCCATTTTTTCTAAAGCTGTTAAAATTAAAAAACTTATGACACTATGAAATAACATCTTGAAAGCTTAGAATACACCAATTTTGAAATTTTTCTATTGAATTACTCTCAATGTAAGCTTAAAGAGTACACTAATTATATCATGACATTTATCACTATCATTTCCATTTGTAATACAAAATTTATACTATTTTTAAAAATTATATGAAGAGTATGATTTTTATTAATTACATAAAATTATCATATATATTTTTATTTCTAAAAAATAAAAAATAAAATTTTGAATAAATTTTACTACATGAAAAAATATCAAATTTTTGAAAGATATATTTTATTATAGACAAACAATAAAGCTTGACCAAGCAAGAATTTAGAATGTCCTTTAACTACTAATTAGCTACTAAAGGACTAAGGGTGTTTTCCAAAAGAAATTATCAAGAACTTCCATTTTTTGATACAATGGCCAAAATTAAAAATATATATTTTTTGAGCTTCAACTACACAAAAGTTTAGTAGGTTAATATGAATATGTGTAGGAATTCTTTTAGCACATTTGACTACATGGATCAAAAGATTATAATGTTTGAAGTAAGATAAAAAAATATTTTCATTCCTACAAAACAAGGTCTACAGACTTTGAACCCTCCTAGAATAAAAAATATCTCTATACAAAATTGAGCCTCTACACCATCAAGCAGGGTTGTTCTGCCAAACATGGCAACATCGCGACAAACAAACGTCAAGCGACATCTAGTAGACCCCTTGTGATGTCTAATAAAGTCAACTTTAAGTTGACTTTCAAATAAACTATCTCCCAGTTACGATTGTGACATATTCAGGTCTCATTGTAATGATGTGTCTCAATTTAATGAACACATATTACATTCTAAAATTAGATTCATAATTATAGGGAACCCTAAAATTATCTCAGTTGTTTTTGATGGCCTTATACGACGAGTTTGTCACTCATACTCGACAATTATCATATACGACACGCGACGTGACACGTCCAATACATCACCGAAACCCGAAAACCCGTCCGACAAGACAACCCTGCCATCAAGCACCACATCTTGTTAGATACACTCATGCAAAATTGCACAAGCAAATAAAGAAGCTAATTTACTCTAAGCCACCCTACAATACAAGTAGATGAAGCAAACCAACAATACTTGAGTCATTTTTTGATGATTTCATATGCAATAAAGAATTTTTTTTGTTTGAAATCCAAATGTTGAAAACTTACAGATAATTATTTGAAATGTGTTGAAAAAATTTCAAGATTTATTGGACAAAATTCTTTTTTTTCAAGCTTGTTTGATAAAATTAGTAGAATTTTGTCTCTTCATGAAATGAGATTTTTGCACTAAAACGCAAGATTCATTTAACCTTGAAAGTCCCAAGGCCATTTTTCTGTCAAAAAACACTCAAACCGCCATTTCTGCTACATTCATCCAAGAAAGAAAAAAAAACATTTTTTTTAAGAATCTAACTATAGGATCTTGTACTTCACTTGTTTGAGATCATGTTGTAAAAATTTCATCAAATTTGGCCATACAAATTAGAAGATATTAGGATTCAAAGTTGGTCAAAAAGGGATTTTTCAAGAACGTCCTTAGATTGCCTGAAAAACAAGATCGTCTATAACTTTTTCATCACTATTCCAAATTGAATTATTCAAAGTTTAACTTGTAGACAAAGATATAATGTGTTAAAAAAAAAAAATTTAAATATATTTTGACTTTCTGTAATTTTTTTTGGGCTGCCCGATGACCTCTATTTTTTGCTTTTTGTGCAATAGCTTTTGCTTCCGGGCACAGATTGAAATAAAAATTATATTTCCAAGAAGCTTATGTGTTTTTCTAGCTTTACATAAAGTTTTGGTAAATTATGATGATTATTTCAACTGTATGAGCCTACTTGAAGTCACATTTTGGCCTCTATAAGGCCAAGGGGACTTTAAAGGTTAACAATTGCACAACATATTGTATTAGTTATGTATATGCCAAATTTCAAAAGTGAATGAGAATTTTTTTATAAGATGTCCAAATTGCCCAGTTTGTTTTGGATAGCATAATTTTTGATTCACGCATCTCATTGGAACCAACGATAGGAAATATTTTCATTTCCTTCCAAAATTCAGTGGCATATTGATGTAGGTAATACATATCTCTATAGAACACATTATTGTTATACCAATTAAACAAATTCATCTATACACCTAACATGACCATTCCATATTTTTGAAATCAAAAGTGAGCAATAAATACTTGTCACAAAATATTCTTCAACACAACTAAAATTGCAATTTAAAAAATTGCCACTTCAACTTATTCGAAAAAACGTTGTGGAACTCACTACTCGACTCCAAACTTGCCGCATTATCAAAGACCTAGAGGGCAATTAACCCTTAAACAACAAGCTCATAACTATGGAAATCATTTGTTTTGTCACCATGTGAATTGTTGAATTAAAATATTACAAAAATATTGGTTCATTGGAAGACAAACTACTATAGATGATCTTCCCTTTTCACACATAATTGGGAGGATGAACAATTGCACTTCTATCCTATAAGGAGAGATTCTTTGTCATTCATCAACCAAAAAACATCCTCATCAGCGTTTATGGATTAAGCATTGTCCCCAACAAATCAAACCGCCTCTAGGCCAAATTCAACAAAATCTGGCTTCAATCTCATGTCTTAGCTACTAAGAACAGTGATCTTGTTAGACGGAACAAGGGTGAATCCCCATGTTGCTTATTTTTTTAAGACTTTTTCTGTTCTCCCCCTCTCTCATGCTCCTTTCTCTCCAATTGTCCAACTGTCAGGCTTGGTTGTTTCCTTTTTTTTTTTTAATAAAATGGCTCTATATTTGTTTTAAAATAAATAAATAAAATTGCAATTTTGCAAGGACAACTACTTTTTCTCCACAAATATTCCATTGGAATAACAATGATGGAGATGCTTTCTGCTTTGGGCCACCAGGAGCCTTGTAACCAAACAGTGTCCGTGTATTTTGTCCATATATTTTGCCGAGATGATGTTCCCCGTACTGATGTCGATGCCCTAACAGTTTTCGTATTTCTACTCCAGTTAAGGTCAACTCTTCCCAATCATTATAGCATGCCTTATCAACTCCACCAATTTCTTAGCAACTCTCCCAGAGCCACAGGATATACACAAAGGTAACCAACCAAAGTATTCTCTAAAAGGTAACATCAAGGCAAGAGACAATCAAAGGAGACAATACAAAACATTTGATAGCGGTTCTGAGAAGTCACCCTCCGCAATAGATGGCAACAAAAAGAAAAAGACGCAACAATCTGACAGTATGCCTTGATAGCACCTGTCTTCTTCCTGTAGCTTTTTGGTACCTCCAACTGAGATGAACTCAAGGTTGTGCATAAAAGCAACTATCCTTTTCCAAGGGTCTTGAGCCAGCTCCTCAACAATGTTATATACCCTGCATGATAACTCAAGGTGAGTACATCATATATTTCCACCTCATGGAAGTCAACACCTACAAATGCGACGCACAAATCCACTGATAACCTTATTTAATTAATCTGAAAATTAGCCCTACAATTTTCATGTTCGTCAACTCTCGAGCTAGCACGCTGCCCTCCACAGAGAAGTTGACGTTCAAACAGCAAAGAGCACATGCACTCGGTCCTGCACACAAATCTCACCGCACCAAACAGACTACTCAGAACCAAGGATGAGGAATGACCTCACTCTTGCCCTCCTCTATAGCCATTTCCTGGTGTTATAAAACCACCAGGCGGCTCTAAATTACAGAATGAGAATCGAATAACTCGTAGCTATCAATGTCGCGGGATATTTCCAGCCGAAGAAAAGGTACCTACGAAAACAATATATTACATAGGTTGACTTTCATACATTGACTTTTTAATAACTGTAGCTGGTTGGTGACGAAGAAAAGCACCCATTAGTCGGTATATCAAATTGCTATTGCTCCTTCCTTTCAGGATCGCTTTTCTGAACCTTCACAAAGGGCAGAACTCCCAGCAAGTACTCTATCCTCGGGTTCCAGTCGCGCTGCTGAGCTCGGCAATACAGCAAGAACATGTTCCCGAAATACGAATTGAAACCCATCAACACATGCCACAAAGCATGCCCTTGAGGGTTCACCCGAAGCTTCGACATCCGATTGCACAAGTGCCGGTCCGCCAGCCAGAATATCGCACCCATAGCCAGGAACAAAACGTAGCGATGAACCAGTTTTTTCACCAGAGGATCTGTTGTGTGGATGTAATACTTGTACATCCTTGGCAGACACAGCATCGCCAGAAACACGTAATGCAGCTGGAAACCCACCACGAATCTGAACTGCGAGTGCAGAATAGCGAAGATGGTTCCATACAGAAACAATACAGTCGGCATCGTACTCCGGTAATGCCAATCTGGGGAATACAGCACGTAGATGTACAGGAGCATCACCCACACCATGGGAGTCTCGTCACTCTGCTGTTGACTGCTCTTCCCAAGGCAACCATGCAAACACGATAACCACAAGTCAGTAAATCATCAATTTGATTCATTCTCCGCTCCAGCACAACCATTGCGTGCTATAAACTTCATATTATCTCAAATTGCACTCGCATCACAAGGCTGTCGAAACCTGATAATGACATGGTTGCAATCCGGCGACATAAAGCAACCCCAAAATTTAAATGTGCGCTTAAGAGAAAGACAGATGAAATATAACATCACGGCAGCAGGAGAGTCTTGAGTCAAGCCGAAAGATCTTGCAACACACCAGGAAAAAAAGGCAAACTATCAACGCATTCTACGAGGACGAATATGAACGCTTACGCATGTTTCAGGGTAGCATGGAAGAGGATGCTGCCGAATCCCAACGCGATCGTGGACAAGTGAAGAACCCTAAACCGCCGCTCAAATCTTTGACTGATGGAGTAATACAGGCCTATCAATGCAAGAAGGATCCCCGGGATGTTCGATATGGTGTTGTAAAACTCCGCCACCATAGGCGTGACTTCATAGTTCTTCTCACACCACTCAGTGCTCGCTGTGATCGGCCCCCAATACCCCTCAGAACCAGCCATTGAACAGAAAAAAGCCTCAACGACTCCGACCCCACCTCCAAACTTCCGCTTCTCAACTTTTTAACGTGAAAATGCGAGAACTCTCTTCTCCATTATTGCTCGCATTCGAGCTCACTCACTATGGCTTCTCAAGTCAAGCCTGAAAAATACAAAACATGCACTCTGTCAAGAAAAATAAATTAAAATCCTACAAAACAACTGATGGAAACCAACGTACGAGTGCACTGCATGATCAAGTGGTCTGCTCTGATTCCAACCGTCAGTGATACCTTCCACCACCATTCTACACGCTGAACACAAGAGTGTTCCTTTCACCATCCTATATCAGAAAGGCACTTACAAGATTGACACGAATGCAGAATCAATTGACCCAGCACTAATATATTCCGCCAAAAAGGAACCGGGAATCCAGACCTGGAAAGAGATCAAATATTATCCAAATCTTCCCACAGAAACGATGCACAACTACTACTCCATCCATCAAGCGCACTTCCCCAGTACCTCCCCGAAGTAGGAATCTTCCCTCTGACATCAAGCCAAGCAACCATGAGAAGCCGTTAGCAAAAGCTTTGCAAAAATTAGAAGATCCACAATTCAAGCACTTCCCAGTTCTGCCACCGTCGCCGAAACATAAACACTAAACCCGAGAGCGATCCCTCCCCTCTGCAAAATCCCTGTTCTTTGCTTTCAGACAACTCGCAAACCATGCCTACCAGAACAATTTCCCCAAACACGGCGCGCGGTCGCACCCGCACGTACATTAAAATTTATTCCAGAACTTAAAATTTATTCCAGACCGTAACAATCCACAACCTGACGTTTTCCAGCAATTTCTATCACAAGAGCTCGACTCGACTCAAATTTCACCCTCAAAAAAAATGCCTGCTCGGAAACGTTGAACGAGCAACTAATAATGCATCACAAACTCTCTACCGCTTCAGCTAAACACGGGTTACAATCTCTACTCCGTCACCACCCGCGCACACATGTATTCCGAAGTGCAATCACAGATTAAGCAGCTTGTCAAATCCGCTCATGAAAAATAAACGACACGCAGGGATTCACACAAGAAACTAAAGATTCCATTCCGTGTTTCACTCTCCACGCAAAGAATGATCACAACAACTAGCTAAAGCAGAGATCGTTCATCGTTGCTCCTTTCTGATGTCACACGCTCATCCAACTCAGAATTTCCGACACTCCCCAAGCTCTCCCGTGTCCCCTCGATTCACGATTAGTAGTCAATATCAGCAAAATCCAAATCAGGCCACCACTTACAAAACTGAATTTTTCCTCCACAACCTCCGCAGCGCAGAAAAGAATCCCCACACCGACCGAGAACAACCCTAAAACAACAGGCGCGACCTTCGAATCGAGGCCAGGGACCGCGCACGATGCGCAACGAGCTCCACGGAAAAAGCTCCGCGGACAACCCTAAGCAGAGTGGCGAAGAGGAAAGCGAGCGGGCCGAGATGCGGAATTCCCTCAGTCGCTAGCCGTAGCAGCACTCGAGAAGGCTGAATTTTTCCACCGAGATCGATCAGCCAAGTGAGTGAGTGAGTGAGCTCAGTCGTCAGTCGACACCAAACTGAAGCTCCGCAGCAGCTGGCGCCTCATCCCAGGGCGGGATTTCGCTCTCTCGGGCGGTAACTTCAGTCGGGCTCTCATCGTCGTCTTGGTGAATCTGTGGCACTTCCTTTGCTAAAGTAAAGCTTAGTGGTGAATTTAGGGTTCGTAATAACCCGGTGATTACGTCGGTGATTACGTGTAACAACCCTAATTAGGGGGCCAGGGAGGATTGACTCCTGTATTGCCCCGTCCTGCAGAAACACTGGAATTTTTTATTCACTGCAGACGATAGAATTTCCAAATTTTGAATTCGTATTTGCAATTAGTGGCCCACATGAACAAGGATACGTGAATAAGCACAAAATTTAAGTGGCACAAAATAGGGGGCAAATTTTTTTAATTTATCTTTTAATGGGACAATATAGGGGTAAATTTTCCCTGGCCTAATTAGGGGGCCCACTTATTGCAGTTGTGAAGCCTGCTTCCTAGGCTTTGGTCCTTCAACGTTTGTGTGCTTATATTACTACAATCCATTTTTAGGATTGGTGTAAATTAACCCTTAAACGACGAGCTTGTCACTGTGGAAATGATTTGTTTTGGTACCATGTGAATTGTTCGCTTTAAAAAATGCAAAAGCACTCATTGGAAGACAAACTATCGTAGAAGATCTTCCCTTTTCATACAAAATTTGGAAGATGAATAGTTGCACTTTTGTCCTGCATGGAGAGATTTTTTGTCATTCATTGGCCGAAAAACATCCTCAATGTTGTTTATGGGTTAAGAGCATGTTTATACCAGGTCTCACATCTAGTTTCAAGTTCGCAAAGGCAAGTAGGCCTTTTCAAGGTGAGTAGGCCCTTAGATTTAAAAATAGGATTGTTTTTTCAAGCTTATGAGATGGCCCTAAAAATAAATTGACTAGTGGTTGATTACCCAACATATCACTTGGCTTCTGTATCATTCTCTTTTCAAGCTTGTTTTTTAAGCCAAGTGATGATGCTCTAATTAGATGAGTGATGCCATCCATTAATAGAAAGGCTCTATTTAGTGTCTGAAGGTAGTTATTGTTGATTTAGAAAAAAATGACTTAGTCTATGGAGAGGTATCATATATACTCCATAGAAGTGAAGAAACAGTAGTAGTATACACTTTGCTTTTGTAGGATTGGGAAGAATTTAATATTAAATTTATGTAAGGAAATATTTTGCTCCCAAAGTTGAAGATTTGTAACATTGTTAACCTTTGTTCAATCCCTTTGTTTTGCCTAATATGAGGGGGGGGGGGGCCCTCTAGCTAATGTTGAATTTTGTAATCACCTTCTTTAGCTTTCAATCTTCCACTACAACTTCTTCATGTATCATGGGGAAAAAGATACCCTTTCTCTGGGAGTTTTCAAGTTATAAAATGTGTAGTTGGTTTAGACAAAGATGGAAATTATAACCTTTGAAGGACAAGCATTGAACAAAAAGCCTCAACCCTTTTCATGGATGTAGATACGTGTGTTTTTTCCTTTGACGTACATCTAATTTCTCTTAAGATTAGAATCCCGTAGAGACAACATATAACCTTCAAGAGTTTGAAGATAATCAATGTGACCTATCAAGTACTACACTAATTTGGACAAAGATTGACTCCCTCGTTACATTCTTGTAGTTTGAATTTGGATACCTAACTTCTTGAATTTTGTATTTTTCCCTCAAATCTGTTTATGTTGTTTTTAAGGCAAAAGCGCAAAGAATTCAATAGGTAAAACCTTGTAAAAAAAAGTGATGATTTTGATTGGATAGTAGAGTATAAGAAAAATAGAATGAAGTGCATCAATTTGCAACTTTATTGGACAACCGACCTATTAGATTCTTGCTTAAAATTACAAAAAAACACTTTTGAACATGAGAGTATTTTTATTTATCTATATTTAGTCACTTTGTGAAAATTTTAGATTAATCACATGGTGTCCAAAAATTAATGCTAAGACGATCTAATATCTTCTTTCAAACGCTAACAAGATCCAACAAAGACTAAAATAATTTAATTCCTTAATGCCATTTCCTACATAATAAATTTGAGTGTGTTTGTTTTTGTGGTTTATAGAATTTTATAAAGCTTATGCAATGCTATCACCCACAATCTTGGCCTATGCTTTTTGGATCTTATATTATCTTCTTCTATCTTTGATGCTAGAGACAGAAAACTGGAAGGCAACACTATAAGTCACAATTAATGGAGTTTGTCTCCTATAAGTCAAATTTCGAGCAATAGAGTTAATAAGTTATATGATAGGAGACTATTGTGTATAGTTTAGAGAGCACTTAGGAGACCAAGTTTAATCATAACTTCCTACCAAAGTTTAATCCTATCCATTATGGTTTTTTCTAGTACTTTTATTTTGAAAATATACACATCATATTAATCTTAACCTTACTTCTTATCAACTTTACTAGTAAATTTTTTTTCTTCACTTTCTTATCTCTTGATTGATCTCAAGTGTAATCAATTTCATATGTAGCATTCATTATCTTTAAAGTCAATTTTTCATTTAGTATGATAGTGGGCATGAACATTCATTTGTTGAATCCACAAGATGTCATGTATTATTAAATGTTGATGATTTTTTATAATGTGAACTATACTTTGAAAAAACATCAATATAGGGTTCAAGTTTTTTTTAAATTAGAATTTGTATATTTTAAGTTTAAATACTTTATACACAAATAAGAACAAATTTAGTGTTTACATTAGAGTTATTCTAAATGCTACATATTGTCGCCCTCCATTCAATTCCTTATTTCACTTTTAACTCTAGTTTGTAGTATAATTTTTATTCAACTACAATTTTTTTGTGAACGACAAAGACATGGATGCTAGCAATTTCATCACATTGAGTTGTGTGTGAGAACTCTATTTCAAACAACTAAGGTAACACGCTCTAAAATTGCCCACCTCTTCAAATCTACACTATGTGTACATGTTGTTTCTTCATCTCCGCCTCCCCCAAAATTCAGTTTCAACTCTTAGGTGGGTGATTTATGGACCTATTACCTTACAGGCATAACCGGTTAACCATGTTGTCTTGCCAGCGTGGCGTTTGACAATTGGCTAAGGATGGGCAATAATCAAACGGTTCTGAAGTCGCATAGCTGGACAGACACGTCATCAACCTGAGGACACATCATCAAGCTGAAAGTTGGGGGCACCGGCATGTAGATTCAAGGAGTGTGTCGGAGTGCCGACAACTGTCTTTTCAGGTGCCAGGCAATAGCAGTTGTACAGTACTCACCACAGATAAAAAAATCATTTGGAAGAGAGAGCAAAATTGGTAATGCTGCGAACTAAAGAAAGCAAGAAACGTATAAGGTAACAGGCTCTAAAATCACACAAGCTCTAAAACTGTCCACATTCTCACATGTACACTATGTGTAGATGTTGCTTTTTTATAGCCTTCAGTAATATAATACAAATATTGAACATTTTAGGGGGGGGGACGATTTTAGAGCCCTATGCCATTCCAACTTCAAAATTTTATAACTAATTCCACACAGCTCCAAAAAATATGAAACGAATTGGGATAGATGCCAATTCCACCTGTCTTTCAGGTAAAATTTATTGAAAACTATTTCAAGAAGCTTCACCTCCCGAAAATTCAATTTTAGCTCTCAGGTGGGTGATTCTTAGACCTATTACCTTATCTCAAATTTGTATTCACAAGTATGCATTTTAATAAGGAATGCAGTTGTGGGTGTGTAGTGTAAATGGTGCCCCTATATTGGGAGTTGAGTGGTCCTTAGGTCAATTAGAACACTTTTACACATGCTTAACCCCTAAAGGACCATTGTCCGTTCGGGGGACAAACGGGATTCGGGCAAGTACTTGCGGGCTGAATTTTTGTTGCTATTTTTTGAATTTCTTTTTGAAGATAGAAAAATTGATTAGCTTTCTGGGAATATAATTTTTTTCACAATCAGTGCCCGGGAACAAAAGTTATGATCAAATAAGCTCAAAACAGCGGTCAGGGGGCAGCAAAAAAATATTTGCAATTTTTTTTTTTTTTTTTCTAATTTTTTTTCTTGTAGATTATCTTTTTTTCTATCTGGAAAGATTTTGTTATGAGAAAGTTATGGACAATCTTGTTTTTTGGGCACTTAGAGCATCTTCCTGAAAAAATAACTTGTAGGATTCATTTCTGAATGCAATTTTTATAATTTTTCAAAAAAAAAAGTTCCACAAGGTTTAGTTTTTTTTGCTAAAACAATCTCAGAATTGGGATTAGTGCTTTTTAATTCCATATAAAAGATATTAATATTTTAGATTTTCTTTCTATCTTGTACCTACTTCTACTTAATAAATTTTTTAATAATGAAAATAAAGTTTTTTTGGATTTTTTTTCCCCCTAGACTCTCAACTCAATTCTCCACTATAAAGATTAAAAGCTCAAAACTCTGTAGTGCAAAACATTTAAGTTAAAAATGTTCAAAGTCATAAAATCTAGTCCCGCAATGTGCTGAAATACTTGTTTTTTTCACTTTAGACGCAGATATCTTGCAATCTGTGCGGTCAAAAATTCTGAAATTTTTTCCACACATTCTTATACTAGTTAGGTATAAGATCCTACAGTTAGATGTGAAAAAAAAACAATTTTCAATTTTTTTTACTCTTTGCTATAGAAATGGCAGTTTTGAGTGTTTTTTGGCAGAAATATGGCCTTGGTCCTTTAGGGGTTAAACTTCCTAAGTTCACACCCACAAAAGTCAAACAAAGTAACCTTGTACCATCATGACAACCTAAAAGTGTTAGATGGATGACAAAGAATACTTCTATGTAAGGAGGAAGTGCAAATGTTCATATGTAGAATTTTGTGTGAAAAGGGGAGGTCTTGCACAAAAGGTTGAACTCCAAACATGAGTTTGAACTTCTCGGAATACATGAGTGCCCTTGGGTTTTTTTAAACAAATGATTCATACGGTACCCAAAATAATGATATCCCCCTTGAACAACCCCGGCATTTAACCCCTAAAACCCTGTTTGTCCCCTTAGGGGACAATTTGGGTCCGCATAGGTTCCTGTGACCTCAATTTGTAGAAAATTTTTGGGGGATTTTTTGAGGTTGTGCGGTTTTGCGAGAGCTTTGTGGATATATAATTTTTATTTCAATTGGTGCCCGAGAAAAAAAGTTATGCCAAAAATAGAGTTTGGTGGGCAGCACAAAAAAATCACAGAAAGTCAAAATAAATTTCTTAAATATTTTTTTCAAAATCTATGTCTTTTTGTCTACATTTGAAGCTTTGATTCATTCTATTTGGACTAATAATGAAAAAGTTATGGACAATCTTAGTTTTTCGGGCAATCTAAGCATCTTCTTGAAAAAATAACTTTTAGGATTCATTTTTTAATGCAATTTTTACAATTTTCAGAATTTTTTTTTAGACAAGGTTGAATTTGCTTTCTAGAACAATCTCACTGTTGGGATTATGGTATTTCAATTTTGTCTTAAAGCTATTAACGATTTAGTTATTCCTTCAATCTTGAACCTACTTCTACTTAACAATTTTTTAATGAGTGAAAATTTAGTGTTTTTTTCTTGAATTTTTTTTCCTAGATTCTCAACTGAAGTATTCAACATATAATCTTAGAAAATCAAAATCAACAATACAAAAAATTTAAGTTAAATAGGTTCAAAGCCCAAAAATCTAATCAAGCAAGGTGCAAAAAAACTTGTTTTCTTCACTTTGAATGCAAATATTTTGCAATCTATTATTTGTTCAAAGTTTCTGAAATTTCTTGCACACATTCTCATACTAGTCTAGTATAAGATCCTACGGTTAGATATGCAAAAAAAAACAATTTTTATAGTTTTTTGCTCTTTGCAATAGAAGTGGCAGTTTTGAGTGTGTTTTGATGGAGAAAAGGCCTCGGGGTTTTAGGGGTTAACACGTAAACTGCTAAATTGTGTTTTTTGACAACACAACAATTTGGGGTAGCTCACTACAAATGGAGTTTTTGGTTTTTTTCTTTGAAATTTCCGCACAACATGTGCCCATAGAGTATCCTTCAGACCAACAATTTTTATAATTTTTGACTACATGGTTAAAAAGTTATTGTAAGGAATGTAGTTTTCAATGAAGTGCGGGCAATTTGGACAATAAAAACAATTTTTTTTAAAATCATTTGTTTAATAAATAAAAATTTGAAATTGGTTCTCTCAATTTATATTTAGGTATATGTCTTTTCATTTTGATTAATGAAATGAAAGTTATAAGAGTTTTAGTTTGCAAGTAATTTGCGGGTATTTATGAAATTTATACTCTAAGATACATTTTGAAGTCCTTTACTTAACTCAATTTTCAATATTTTGGAAAAAAAATAAAAACATTAGGTTTAGAATTGTTTATTACAACATCTTAACAATTGGGATTGAAATTTTTTAATTTAGTATTTTGAATCATTTTCTACTTCTTTCTACTTACTATTTTTTCCTATATGTTTTGTTTTTTTGTTTTTATTTGTTTTTTTTGAACAAATGGGAAACCCACTGCATTAAAAAAAACAAAACATTACAAGACAACCAAGCGGGGAGGCTAGACAAATGAAGAGAATAAGAACAAAAGGAAACAAAAAAAAGAGGGAGCGGAAACCTTAGAAAAAACTACAACCAGGAGGACTACACCCTTGCCACTTAATAATGTTACCCTCCCTCAAGGCTAACAACTTGGAGCGGAACCAAATGTTATCAAATTTGAGCCAAATGGAAGGCGCTTGGTGAGGATTGAGCTTAGACGACCTTTGGGCTTTAACCCCTAAAGGACCAGCCTGCAAAATTTGGCAACATAAAAAAATTGGGCAGGTACATGTGGCCAGAGATTTACAAGTTTGAGGTTGAAACTTTAATAGAAGTTGTGGACGAGGAGTACCTTTCATTTGAACTAAATTTTATGACATTTGGAAATACGAGTCAAAAGTTATGGCCTAATATGTTACTTTTTTTCTCGGCCGGGCAGTCCGGGCAGATAAAAAAAAATCACTTTTTTCAGAAACAAAAATTTGAAACTGGTTTTCTAGAGTTATCTATATGTGGAAAGCTTTTAATCATTCCATTTTGACCAATGAGTCAAAAGTTATGAGGAGTTTTAGTTTGCGGGCAGTTTTGGAATCTCTACTCTAAAAATAAACTTTGAAGTCTCTTATCTTACTCAATTTTCAATATTTTTTGAAAAAAATAAAATCATAGGATGTAGATTGTTTAATACAACATTTCAACCATTGGAATTGGCATTTTTCAATTTCATACCTAAGTTCTTAACAATTTAGTATTTTGAATCATTCTCTACTTCATTCTACTTACTATTTTTTTCCTATACGTTGTACAATTCCAAATGATGTGAAATTTTTCAAGCATGTAGCCAACTTGTTTAGGAAAAAGAATCCAAAGTAGCACCACCATTTTGGACATTTTTTCATAAAAAATTGAGCTTATATCTTGCTATCCATATGGTGAAAATTTCTGAAATTTTTACCACATATTCTCAAGTCAGCATACTACAAGATCCTACGGTTACATGAGTCAAAAAAACGTTTTTTTCAAAAATTTGGTACTTGTACTAAAAATGGCAGTTCTTGAACGTTTTCAGTGAAAACATAGTCACGAAACTTTAGGGGTTAAAACATGCCGCTCTGCCTGAGTCCAAGAGAGAGTCCCTGAGAGCTTGTTGGAGCTTTCCTATATGTTTTACAATTCCAAATGATCCAATCTGAAATTTTCAAGCATGTAACCAACTTGACATGAAGAATGAATCCAAAGAACCACCACCATTTTGAACATTTTTTCATACAAATGTGACCTTGTAAAGTGCAGCTGTCCTATTTTTTGCAGGGCCCAAACACAAAAATTGTCACTTTGAACGCTAATATCTTACAATCTACAGTGGAAATTTGAGAAATTTTCTCTAACCAGCATAGTAAGTTAGTACTCAGGGATCCATTCAAGAAAACAAATAATGTGGGGAAGACAAACCAATACAAGTTTGAGAAGCCAATAGTATAACACATTGTACAATTTGTATGTGCAATTCGGGTCCATGTATCCACATGAACATGCAACATATCAGGATTCACTACTTGCAAATTCTGAGTGTCAAGTAGAGACAAGATACTTGTTCAGGAAAATGGTTATCCCACTGCCTTCACCTGATAGCCATAATATTCTTCGAGATGTCGAGGTGACAAAGTGAACGTCAGCTCGAGAAGCATTGATGATACAAGAATGGTCTTGGTCATGGCAACGCAGGATACCGTTCCATTCGACATTCAGGCAAATAATGGGTTGCCTTTGAGCTGTCGACTCTCACCTATACAAAAGAATGAGAACACGCGATAAACAAGTGGTTTGTACCTGTAACTAATCCTTATGTGACCGCAAGCTAGCGTAGTTGCTCCATCGAAATGGTTTTCTTAACCACCTCATGGTAGGCACCTTCTTCGGGGAGCCAAAGTCTCGAGTGGATGTAGGCTTTGAAGAAGACGGCACTTCAATATCATGATTGTGGGGCTGAATAGGAGAAGGATTAACCGCTCCCCCGGGAGTCGTTATTAGCATCGACGCCCTTGAAGGTGCCGGCCAAGCAAGGGTTTCAATGGTCGTTGAGTCACCAGTTCTAACTTCTGACCGGGAATCGGATCTTGCAAAGCCGCACGTCACAGCAGGTGAGGTGCAACCGTTCTCCTCATCATTGGAACCGAAGCCTCCTGGACAATTGAGAGAGGCGAAGCCAGGGCAAGTCAACCTTAAAGAGTGCGTGGAAAGCGGCGATACTCTGCAACCACCTCTGTTCTCACTCTTCTGGAGAAGGGACCTTGCAGAATTTGGCTCTGAGATTTCCATGGTGCATGTTGTACAAAGGGTAAGAGATGCTAAGTTCACTTTTGCAAGATCCTTAAGTGACATGGTAGTCGGCAGTTTCACGAATGATATAATGCCATGCCTGCAAAGTGGACAGGGAATAGCTCCTGGCGGACTTGAGGTCGTAGTTGCAACAATGTTGGTTGAACAGAGGTAAAGCGCACAACGAGTGCAAAGTTCGTGCCCACAACCTGAAATATCACTCCAAGATTATCAGCATAGCACCAGAATAAACCAAAAAACAATGCGTACTAGAAGTTTCTATATAAAATGCCCTCCCAACATGTATTGCACAAGAAGAAATTTCATTCCACTTGATATGCAACCAGAAAGGGCAAATGTTACCTTCCGCAGCCACAGTGCACCTTCTTTCTAAGCAGACAGAACAGGGGTCAGAGTCTACAGGCGCAGGATCAACACTTCGCCAACCACAATCCCTGCCATATGGAACATGATTCCAAGAATAAGTGACATGTAAACTATAATACAGCACATTCACTGCGAACGACTAGAAGAATAGATGGTTCGTATCACGTACAAGGCAAAATATCCTTACATGTTTTCAAAGAACTCCGTTTCCATTAGACAGGTAAGGGACACAATAAAATACAAATTGATTTAGAAATTGACGAGGGAAATGCCAAACGCTCGCATACCTAGCTATCTTCATGATGCTGGAGAGAGGGAGGGCCAGGTAGCGTGATGGTGGGAAAGGTTGGATAGGAATTGATGATTCGGGACTCAAAAGAGGTTCCAGCCAATACCGACGCCACAATCGTGCCACTTGCAACGCTGTCCATCTACGTGACATCAAATCGCAAATATTCTTCGTTTAGCACAGATTGGGATGTCGTTCATGTCAGCAAAAATCTCTTAAATGAAATTTGATTTGAAGCTAGCATCTCCATAAGCACACCAGTGATGTAGCCGCCTGAGTTACAGCAACTGATGCCACTGTCTATTTAAGAGTAACTAAGCTGAAGTATTCATTGGTGACAAAACGGCCTGAATAGAAAACTGATACCCAATTTCAAGAAGACAGGTATAGCAACGAGCATACCCGTTGCAGTTGGTTGCACTCCGGCTTGCCCCTTTCGCAATCAAAGCCTGCATTCAACAGAAAGTTACACCGTAATCTCACGAGTGACTGGCAGAGACCCACAAGTAGAGATCCACAATAAATCTAACTGTAAACACTGTACGTCGATATTGCTACAGAAGGACCAAATAAAGGAAAACATAGGTAGAGGAGGTCACCTGACAGCAGGGTATACTGCCTCCACAAGCAGCATAATGCAGCGGTGCACTACCAGCTCCTGTAATACCCTTCTATCTTAGTTAGGTACCACACAGGCCCGGATTTGCACAGGTCATAGTTAGCAATCCTTGGGCAAAAGATCGAACATAATGAAGTAAAGAAAGGTCTCCTGGCAAACCACACTGTAACTATTGTTGAGCAGACTTGACAACTGAAAGACTAATATCATACGTTCCAAATCAGACACAAACGACATACTTCCCTGAATGTTCACTTTTCAACAACAAGCTTCCAGACTGCAAATTACCTATCAAGTCAATAGTAGTGCCATCTTGAATGGTGACAGCGTTAACATTTGCGCAAAGATCCAATAGCAATTGCACGCACTCCGCGTGGCTGTTTAGAGCAGCCATATGAAGAGATGTAATACCTCCATCAGCTGCTCTGTTCACAACCCTCGCTAACGAACTGCAAGACAAATGGAATCTATCAAAAATGGGTAGAAAATAGACGGAACAAAACAAAACGACACTCACGTGCAACCAACATGATCTACGCTTCACTAACATATATAGTCAGGCATAAACTCGAAGAAAGATTGCTAGTTGGGTTATGGTGTTGAATGCCAACCTTTGATCCGGGTGATTTTTCATGGATGCCAATTCATCACTGTTCACTGGTTGCTGCAAAGTATTCCACAAGTAAGGAACACTGGGCACATAATCAGCTACAATCAAGCGTATGCATCGTGCATGGCCGCTGACCGCAGCAAAATGTAAAGCAGTGCGACCATTCAAATAGTCTGCTCTGTTCACCTGCATATGAAAAATTCGGATTTTCAAAATGTTGACGATGTAAAAACTATGGTTTGCCAATAGATCATGCTTGTAACGCACACTAGAAAACAATGATTAGCCACAACTGCCCTCATTTCATTCACAGTACACCGAAGTAATCACGTATGATCAGAACCTGACAACGCTTCATCCTAATAGACATTATCTTCCCTTCGTTCAGGTCAGAACCTCCTACTGAGAATCTTAGTGTAAGCAATCACTCCTTAGTCTCAACGATTCCAGAAAATTCTTCACGAAAGCATCCCTAATATCCACTACTTAGCCCCCCAAACACTGTAGACTGTATGAGGCTAAGTAGTGGATGGGTAGGGACCACAATTAATACCTCAACTCCATACTGGATTCCATTTGGATAACTTCCAATAAGATAACGGACAAAGTTCGAAATCCGCCAAATTAACATAATCTGCATTAGAAACTCATGTTAGAAAACCTAGGGGAGCATCACCAATTCGCTGCAAAGATGCATCGGTACGAGTATGGGAGCCCCACAAGGATATTTCTAAATGAGTCAATAATGGTAGATTCAAGAGACGACCAAAAAGATGAACTAAATTGAAAAATTGAGCATGCGTTGAGGGGCTATCAGACGGACGAGTCGTACATTTTGCAACACAAAGTGTAGAATTGAAGGAAAATTCAAGGACAAAACTTCATGGATGTATCATTTTAGTCCGCAAGGTAGTGCCCATTCACGCTCTGAGTCGCTCAATCTCCAACTGTTTCTCTAAGAGAAGATGGCTTCAGCCCTTACGAGAGGACCAAAAGAAGGCAGGATGAAGAGAAAACATTAACCGTCCTACTCCGCTAAAAGTGTTCCAAAATATGTAGGCAATTCATGTCCTACAAAAAATAAAACTCCTTGGTCGATGAAAAATATTAAGCAGCAGCAACCGATGCCAAACTTCTACTGACTCAAAAAAAAATTTACCTAATATGCCTCCACTCATTATTACGTTTTCCAACTCTTCCAAAACCAATGTAAAGCAGCTACTAGTTGACTCGTACATGTATATAGGAACAAGAAATATGCTTCAGCTGCATTGCCTCTTAAAAAGACAACAGAGACCAGAATTGCTTAGGCGGCTAATTTGTAAATTTCTTACATTTGCTCGGTAGAGTAGCAGGGTCTGCACCACTTCCCAGTGACCATAGCGACAAGCCTGCATTAGGGCAGTCTGCAAAGTCACAAAATCATGGAATGTCAATGAGCATTTGATCAAGGGAAAACAACACGAAGCAGAATGCTTCCGAACATGGAAATGAACATTAATGATCAGAACCGCGATATGGCCTAAGCAGCTCGTTCACAAAGAACAACCCTGAAATACCTGTCCACAATAGTTCCGCGTATTGACTTCCACTCCACACTCCAGAAGCAATGTGACGATCTGGACAACAAGTTCATATATAGAAATTAACAGTATGCAATAATGCCTTCAGTAAAAATGGCATAAAGATGAAATTGAAGTAAAAAATTCCATAATTCTCAAAAATAGTAAATTACACTACCATCCACTAAATGAACAGAAGTCGAATGCTAAGATGAGTAGCCTGATCCAATCCGATACAACAAATGGCTACTCGGAGCCCAAATTAAATGTAGATAACACAGCTGCGTAGAGTTCAAGACTCGGTTTACCGATCCGAGCATACGAAGTCCAATTCGATTAGCAATTACAACTAAGCAAACTGGACACAATATCAGCGGAGCCATTGATACAAAACTCAACAAGCTCAGATAAAGTCAGGCAAATTAGTGACATTCGAAGAAATGACGTTAACAACCACAAAAGAAGAATCCTCTTCAAACTTCTTGACAAAGTGTAGAACTCTCATATCAGGTTCCATAAATCTGGATCAGCTATCCCAGCCAGTGTGCAAAAAGCGAGCGTGCAAGACTCGCGTTGGTGAAGACCGAAATTCTAAACAAGACAGACGCAAAGCGTGACCATTTCTGCGGAAGCGGAAGAAGAAGCACCCACCTCATTGTGCCCTTGCATAGCCGAAAAATGCAGGGGCGAGTTGCGCACTCCGAAGGTGGAATACTTCGCCAGGCGAGGGTTACAATCCAACAGCGCCTGTGCTTCCTGCAAATCTCCATCTCGTGCCGCGGATACCAACCGCTCCCCGGATGCTGAGCAACCAAAGGAATTCCCCATGGTGTCGCCAAACTTTAAACCCGCTCACACAAATCTCGCCCCTTCCTCTGCTTCAACAATTTCATTCTCCAGATGCGATAACCCTACGCTGTCACATCTGAACGAGCGCCCTCACTTCCGTACACCAATCGCTTACCCCTCGAAACAACACCATCCATCTTCAGCAAGGCACTGCAAGCGACGTGCAGCTCATCCTAATGCCTGCGACTCCAATCTCGCACCCCCGAAAAGCCACGTGAAACCCGTAGAGCTTCTTACAGTAAACACGCACGGCCTAAACCACTCAGCCTACCACACTCCAAGCCATCATTCAACCCCCCTACCGACAACGAAAATGCATCAATTCGACACCTCCCGTCCTCCAATAGGTCCCAACCGACTACAAAAATGCGGTAACAGCAACCACATGATCTCGACAACACCTAAAGCCGCGCACGTATGATACAAAAGCACTCACATCGAATGCAATCAGTCGAACGTGTGCAGGCTAACCGAGGCAAAACAGGCCACAAATGCAAACTCAACGGAGCAGAAATCGCTAAATTCAATGTGTTTCACTAAAGAACAAAAAAACACGCAAACGCAGCACTATCCCGACATTCAGCAACACGCTCACTCCCTAACAGTTGCGTGAAACTCAAGAGAGACCACCGCCAATTGAAGAAGAAGTGGCAGGCGCCATGGCTGCCTAATTAGCAGTCCATGGAATCATCCGAGCCCGGAAAAGGGCAACTCTGGGAGGAAGAGAAGCCGGAGCCGAGGCCGAAGCGGCTCATCAGGCTTTGAATGTGGATGTATGATGGATGCATGTTTGAATGAATGTATGTATGGGTCTTTTGTCATGGATCCATCATGGGCATAGGAGGCGGAATCATCTTGAGTTGGCAAGTGGGCGGACATGGGGCCCAAGTGGAATGATGATTCGTGGATGGCGTGCACGGTTGAGTAGGTATCCCCGGAAATGCAGGGCCCTCCACTCTCTAAATTTAGGTGGACACAACTTGGGATACCGGTGAAGGACTACAGTACTGTAGTGCACTTTTCTCGGTTCTGTAGTGTCTGCAATGGGCACGCGTTACCGGTCCAACTATGCGGGCGGGCGCTTTCAAACGGTAATTTCCCTTCAAACACGGAACCAGTTCAAATTAATGTGATTTTAGTCAGCCTGTCTGAGTGAGTGCCTGAACCTAGACAGTAACTTTTTCATTTTTTTTCATTTTACAAAACACGAACCCCTCCTGCAAAGGTCATGAGTCAATAACCCTAATGACCTGTGAATAATATTCAAATATAAGTTGCACACCGACATGCATAAAAATACAGAATTTCAAAGTTTCTACAAACTAAAAAATTAAAAAATTACTTTTACTATTATTTTGGTTCTGGGAAAAATCACACAGGGCACACTAGTTGTTGTTTTTCTATAGAAAAACGGATTGTCTTTGTATTGGTGTATCACACGTTGAAGTTCTTATTGCACAATTTTTTATATGAATAAAATGGGCTAGGTATTGTAAAATCATAAAGTATAATATTTCTCTTAATGAGGGTGTGTTTTTGCATTATTGGACAAAAACTCAATATTGGATGGTTAAATCTTGGACAAGCATGTTCAATCAAGGGTTTGAAAAGAAAGGCATCATGATGCTAAAAGAAACCCACATTATGAAAAAGAACATGCCTCTCCTTGTCCAATTCGAGATTGTCTTATCTCTTCAAATGACTTCTATCGAGGTTATGTGTCTAAAAAATAGCCAAGATTGATCATTTTTATGGTTACAAAGAAAAAATCACTACATGTTGATAAAATACAAAGAACATTCAAAGTGGTGGATTTACAAAATGACACTTATTTAATGACTATTCACCACAACTTCTTAATTATACCAAGGATTTTTCCATGCTTCCTTCACCATTTATGCACTAGTCTTACATAAACTAATTTGACCATGGATGTTGTACTTAACTTATGAGCAACTCTATTTTCAATTATTGATTCTTCTTTGATGCACTTGGGAAGTGAATTGCTATCTATTGGGGGGCCAATATTCTCTACCTCCACTTTAATACACCTTCTATTCTATTACTAAGACACAACCATTATTCTTAATGCTAAATTCTACATTGCAAAGGATTAAAGGTATTTTATTGAACAAATAACCATAATTGCCATTCATGTGGGTTGAATAAAAATGAAATATAAATAAATGTATTAAACCTTAAACCTTATTAAATTGTAAAAGTAAAAAATATATTTAGAACTTTTTTTAATTCCATACAATTAAAGGAATTACTTGTTTGGGCATGAACTAAACAAAACACTTCTACCATTATTTATTATGAATGATAGACATTTAATACTACAACAATCTCAATATACAAGTCAGAATCCATTAGAAAAAAATGGGGCTTCAAAAGGGTTATTTGACTATGGCTAATAGTACAAATATATGGAAATAAAAAATAAAAAATAAAAATTTATATATATGATTGACAGTGAATATATATTTTTTAATTAATTTAATATATTTTTATAGAAAGATGATTTTTTTATTTCCCTATATTTGCATTGATGTCCAGAGTCAAACTAGAGGCCCTATTTTTTTCTACTACTTATGACTAAAAAACTACATAAAGAGTGCAACTTAATTTTATTTATCTCTATTCTAAACCCTATTTAAATCACAAATACACAATTCGAAGAATTGAGAATTGCTTTACTTTGGATTAAGTAAAAAAAATCAACAATTCTGAGTATTTTTATTGATCAACTTGGAACCACTTCTTCAATCTTGGCCAATGAAAGTGTTCAAAAGTGTTTACTTTTTGGACTTGGCCTCACGTATGTAGTTGCCCTTAGTTAAGCCTTGGACATCCTTTTTTTTATTGATGCCTAACATATTACCTTTTAAAGGTTAGATTGTATTGTTGATTGCATAATGATTCAACAATTAATAATTGACAAATCCAACGATGAAGGGGGCAAAAAATTTGAAGGTTTTAATTGGCTAAAATTGAGAAGTCCTTTGAAAATGGTTTTAATTACACTATGAAATGAGAGGTCACATGTCTCTCATAAGGTCCAATGATGAGGAGCGCATTGTTTTTCTATGTGGTAAAAATGTCTTCAAACTTGAGCCTTTGGAATTATAGTCATATCCATCTTAAGAAGTTAGACTTGACTAAAGTTCAAGGAGTACGCACTTCAAAACACTATTTTAAAATCTTAAAAATTATAGTGACAACCTTAGTTGATACTTGGTTTAGATGATATTTGATGGTATATATTTATGTATTAACAGGGTGTATTAGGTGTTAAGAGACAAGTAGACACGACAAGGCCATTAAATTTTGAGACCATACAACTAAATCTATGAAATGGAGCTACAACACGGGCATGGAATCAATAGAATCATAATGTGACACGATTGAAGCCATGAAATGAGGGTACACAAGTGCAACCGTGACTATTGCTTCAAATAACGTGAATATTCCTTCATCCACAAGTGTATTTCTTTTATAAATATAAATTAGATGTTTGAAAGTTGAAGAGTTATTTTGAGGTGCAACTTCATTTATAAATTTGTTTTGTATATTCAAATAAGTTGCATGTCTTTTCACCCATAATTGCATTTTTTATAAATAAAAAATTGACCTATGAAAGTTGAAGTTATTTCAAAGACAATTTTTTTTAATAATTTTTTCTGTATATTATATCATATTGCCAATGGTGAGAATGTTTTAATAGGACTAACTAATCATGACAAGCATAGGTTGCATTCGAATATCTTTATTTTCAACACATCAACATTTCAACACATTTATAAATTTGTTTTGAAATTGTATGTATTACACCCTAAAGTAATCTATACACATTATATAATGGTTTGATTATCCCATCATTTATGAATAGTTGTAGTTAGAATCGCTTTAGCCAACATAAATGCAAATATCTTGCAATCTACTCGGTCAAAGTTTATGGAATTTCTTCCACACATTTTTTCCATTAAAGCCTAGTGCAAGATCCTGCACTTGAATATGCAAAAAAAAAAAAATGTTTATAAATTTTGCTCTTTGCATTGACATTGACAACTTTGAGTGTTTTTTTGACCCCCCCAAAGGCTTAGAAATCCTCTTGCCTATTTACACCGATCCAAAAGAGGACTTCTCAATGGCAAATGAGGGGGAAGCGGAGAGGGAGACTTCTCAATTTTACGGCCTCTTTTCATTTTCGTTGTAAAGTTTACACACTCTATACCGGGCCTTTATCAGTTTTGCTTATGTTTTTACACCAATGGCCTCAAGTACTGCGCGTTTTAAAGATTAGTCAGTACAAACTCCAGGTTAAAAATAAAACAATGAAGATTAATAACACAGATAATCATTCCACCCTTTCTTTCTTTTTTAATATCAATTTAATATGGGTCACATAAACAAAAACATGGAGTACAACAGAGATCCTGTGTGCCAGTACTCATTCAATTTTTCGTCCTAAGAAGTGAATGAATGTCATCAATAAATTTGAAAAATTTAGTAAGTTTGAAAAGGAGGGGATGTATCACTTCACTTCACTTCATTATTGGTTTCTGTTGCTTTCCTGTTGCGTTGCCAGTGCTGTACAGACACAAAAAGACTGCTTGCAGTAATGGATAGAGCAGCATTTATAACGAGATTCCATTGGACATCATCAGCTCCATTTACTTCCATACTGGATAGTGGATACACGGCACCCAGAGCCAAGTCACTGTGTCAATGCACTCATACCAGGGTTTTGTTTTTTTTCATTTTTTTAATGAAGTGCCCACTGAAGTAGCGATATTGGATGTTATAGTGGTGCGCTCCAAATTTCAACATTCATCCACATACTGGATAGAAAATATATCATATTAGCGCATATCATATATCCATAATTCAATTTTTCATCCATGATCTGGCGGTTTCATCCCAAGATTTTGTTTTTATTTGAAGTTTTCTGGTGATTTCCCACTTTTTTTTAGTGCCATTTTTTCTCTCCTGTAGGCATGGTGCTAGGCCATAAAATTTGGTGCAATTTTGCACCAAATCGCCAGAAGAAAAAATAAAACTGACTCATACCACCCTCCAGTTCGAAGAGCATCCCCCAAGGCCACAGTAAAGTATTAGACAAGCCTATTACCATGCAATAGTAGTAATCTGAGTATCTTGAGTGCAACTCCAAATTCTAAGAGGGGAGCATATTTTTCCAGAGGTGTGCGCTTGTTTCACGAAACAAAAGCAAGTCGAATTATAATTTTTCTAAATAAAATTGTAATTTTTATGAATTTTTGAAGTGGTATGCTCTAAAATTACAAAAAACATTTGTAGTGTGGAGTCATGAACATCTTGTAAAGAATCCGTAGTCACTATCCCATGTATCCAATCGTACTTAAGTGTTTACCATTGAAGGATTGACATGTTACTTTTTGTTAGCATGAATGCAATGATTTTGTCAAAAATTGGATGGATTTGAATGTTTTTTGGGACAGCACTACTGTCCCTTTGAGGGACAAATTGGATTTAAGGAAGGTACCTACAATCTCAATTTTTGTCATGATCTTTTGAAACTTTTGTTGAAGATAGAATAATTGATTATCTTTGGATGAATTCATGGGATTTTTTCAATTGCTGCTTGGAAGTAAAAGTTATGCCCAAATAAGCTCAAAATAGGGCAAATTTGGAGGAAAAGAAGGATTTCATTTTTCATTTTTCATTTTTAATAGATTATATACATTGTATGGAAAGCTTTTATTCATTTCATTTGAATAAGTGATGTGAAAGTTATGGACAATCTTGTTTTTCAAGCAATCTAAGCATCTTCTTGAAAAAAATAACTTGTCATATTCATTTATGAAAGTTGTTTTTACAATTTTTCAAAAATAACAATTTCACATGGTTTAGTTTGCTTGCTAGAACAATTTCACCATTGGAATTAGTGTGTTTTAATTCCATCTTAGAAATATCAATAATTTAGATTTTTCTTCTATCTCGTACCTACTTCTACTTATCAATTTTTTTTAATAATTAAAATTAAAATTTTTGAATTTTTTTCCTCATAGACTCTTGGCTCAAATCTATAAAGATTTAAACCTCAAAATTCTATAGTGCAAAAAATTTAAGCTAAAAAGGTTTGGAGTCAAATAATCTAGTCCCGTAGTTTACAAAAAAACATTATTTTCTGTACTTTGAATGCAAATATCTTGCAATATGTGCAATCAAAATTTTTGAAATTTATTCCACACATTTCATATTAGTTAGGTGCGAGGTTAGGTGTAAGATCCTACAATTAGATGTGCAAAAAAAATAGTTTTCAAATTTTGTTTACTCTTTGCAATAGAAATGGCAATTTTGAGTGTTTTTTGGCAACAAAAAAAGCCTTTGTTATTAAGGAGTTAAGTTTAACATACCCTCCCCCCAAATGCACCATTGACTCCAAACTGCCATCATCACTATGTGTATAGTGCCTTCTGGAAAGTAAGGTAATCCCAATTTTGACTTATAGGAATATCTTTCAAAATTTGACTCTTTTAGACCAAACTTGAGAACTGACTTGTTAAATATATTCTTTTGTGCAATCTTGATTTGCACACCAAACTTCAATTCCAAGAAACAAAAATTCTATTTTTTGAAAAATATTAGTGATAATTTTTAAAAAGTTACTGTGCAAATATTTTAAAAAACATCAATGTGTACATTTTACTTTTAGAAAAAAAAACCATAACCTAGGAAAAATTTATGCTACAACAAATTCAATGTTGCCTTCTCAAATTTGATAAAATAGATATTTCTAAGTTTTATTATATTTTACTAACTGATCCTTGCATTATGACTACTTATGTACCTTTAAGCATGGTGGTGCAGTTGATTTTCCAAATGTCAATTATAATCTAGAGAAATTTGTTGTACAATTTTCTTATTAATGACACCTTGACATTGAATTTGTTGTAGCATAAAAAATATCATAGATAATGGTTTTTTCCTTTAAAGTGAAATGGACGCATTGATGTTTTTTAAATATTTGCACAATAAATTTTGAAAAATTCTTTGACAATATTTTTCAATCAATAATTTTACATCATACTAAAAAATACAAAAACAAATTTTCAGAAATGGAATTTTTGTCTCTTGAAATTGAAATTTGGTATGCATATCAAGATTGCCTAAAAGAAAATATTTAATGAGTTAGTTCTCAAAATAAGGTCTAAAAAGGTCACATTGTGAAAAATATTCCTACGAGTTGAAATTGAAGTTATCTTACTTTCTACAAGGCATTGTACGTCTTCAAAATCAATATGTGCGTAATTATGTGGAAGAAACAATTTGGGAACCTCTACCAAAAAACACTTTGAATCTTCATATTGTTTAGTGTATTGGAATTAAACTCCTTTCACTTGCCATTAAAAAAATATGAAAATTTGCCTAGTCTAATAATAATAACTATACTAAATTAAGTTGCGTTAACAATTAAGTTGCCTTACTTCAAGAAAATTAATTTACAAGCTATCAAAGTCAACAAATATTTCTACACATATTTTCGTTTGTACACATTAAGGTTTGTGAGTCCTAATTACAATAATATTTAATTCAAAAACAGTGCATCTTTGTAAAGAAACAATAAATATTTATATAGCATAGAATGTCAATAAATTAGTGTGGGACAACCTAATTCCACTATTTAGTGTAGGGATTTGGAAGAGCCGAGGGAGGAGCCCACCTTACTACACAATAAGCTTACTTCTTTTTTTGGTTGCAAATTAAGTCACTTCACAAGTTAAATCTATTAGTTACAAAGTTTGATAATGCAAGACCCCCTTATGATATTTGCATGCTATTTGAATAAATTGTAGAAGTCAAATGTGATGCAATTAGTGTAAACATTCGGATGAAATTTGGATTAAAATATGTAATATTGAATAAAATTTGGATGAAGGTAGATGATGGCGAATAAAATTTGAATGAAAAAACGTGTAGTTTGAAAAAGTATTATGAAAATATTATGGACCACATTTCATTGGTTTTATCTAAAGGGCTGATGAATTATTATATTTGCGCACATTATAGTTTCACAAAATTCTTAGCTTAGTGCAAGTTAATGCTATTACTGTGGGATGCACTAATTTTGGCAATGGCCTTCAAATCAAATTTGGTTTAGTTAAAAAAATTCCTACATTGACAAATATAGGGTTCATTTAGTAATGTATGACAAAGACCATGGAATTTTGAGGCCAAATGAACAAAGTTTCATATTAAAAACCACAACTATTTTAAAGTCATTTATGATAGTCTACCTTGTTGGTTCTTTAACATCTTGACCACCTAGAACAATTGTTCAAAAACAACTATTAATTGACAAGTTTTTGAGGCAACCAACATGATTAACTCGAGTATTAAGAAACTTATGAACAATCTTTTTGTATATATTGTTGGCAATCAAGGCATAAACTTAATTTTTTGTTGTTTATGTTTTTAGATACTAAATAAGAATAGAAATTGATGTGAGGATGTTCCTACATGAATCTATTAACACTAGTACATTTGTTGAAAGTGTAGACCAAAAATAGTTTATAAAATGAAGTTGTTTTAGCAATTGGAAAAATGTTTGGATCATTAACTAAAATTCTTTGCATACCTTTTTTTTTAAACAAATTTGTAAACTATAGTTACTACTCTGGAGTATTATTTTGTAAACCACTTAGATTCCCTTACACATTTTGTGAAAATTTCAAGCTATTTGAGTACATTTTGTAAGGAAGAGATACCATAAATCTCTTATCTTTTCTTTGCTTCTATTTGTAAAAGTTTCAACTTTTTTGCAATTGAAATGATACCTTGTTCTTCTAACATAGAATCATCTAATTATTGCATGCAATAAAATTGATTTACCAAACTTTATACATACTTTTGTTCTTCATAGATTTAGACTTTTTAGTGGGATTGATATTCTTCATTAGTTAACAAAATCATCAATTGATTTAGAATACTTTACATGTATATGAGTATGAAGATGGTAGCATACGGTAGTACATTTTATAATCTTACATTGTTAGAATCTACTTCTAATTGAACATGACTAAATGTTTAAGTGCTCATTTTATTCTCCATCTTTCTTTGAATATCACTAAAGTGCTTGTATTTTTTTCTTATCATCTAAAAAGTTTCAAGCCCTTTTTTATCACAACAATTTTGTCAATTATTCTAAACTAATCATGATTCACTTTTAATCTCTAAATACACCAAGTTCAAGTCAAGTAGTGCTATGATTGCACGTGGTGGGGAGGTGAGTGGGGAGGATGTGAAAAATGATGGTTGTTTAGCAGATCTTGTAGATGAGGAAGACATAAAAATATGATCAGTTTAGGTATTCTACAGTTATTTCAATTCTTAATGTATTACTTTGATATTTTTCTTATATTTGCTCTAAATAATATATTATATGATGATGGTATTGTTGAGCATCCAAACTAAAATAACAAGCACAAATATATATGAAGGAAGTTTATTTTATAGTTTGAGTGAGACCTTCAATTGCATTTTTTTTTGTTTTTGTTTTTAGTTTCATTTTAAAGATAAGTATAAATAAAATAGATTTGAAAAAATACACATAGAATAATATTATTTTAATTAGGTATCTTCATAAAATAATTATTTTTACTTCCAAACTAATTTTATATGATTGAAGAATATTCTCTTCAAGTCTCTGAAAATTTGAGAATTATGTTTTACACTTGAATATGATTAAAAAAATATGCTAGTGAAAAAAATGCTTCATCAAACATCAAAACTATGTAGGTTTGGATGATAATACCACTTGATTTTTTAGAAAGCCACTTGTATTGACAAAATTGAGTCTAGATCACTATGGAATTTTATTGCTTATGTCAAAATGAACTGGTCTAAATTCATCTAATTTTGTTAATACAACGAGTACTTTCTAGAAGTTTATGTGAAAGTACATTTTGTTGTATTTGGCACAAGACATATGATAGATAAAGGCTAATAGACACTTCAATCAATAAAACACATGGCAATTATAGAATTGACATCACTTAATTATTTT
>OX579638.1:21294290-21399954 GCA_951230915.1 Antitrichia curtipendula | reverse complement strand
TGAAAGCTATGAAGAATTTTAGTTTGCAAGTAGTATGCGAAATCTCTGCTTTAAGAAAAAAATTGAATTCTTTTATTTAACTCTATTTTTACTATTTTTGAAAAAAAAACAAAAAACATTAGGTGTAGATTGTTTATTGCAACATTACAACCATTGGGATTGGCATATTTCAATTCCATAACTAAATTCTTAACAATTTTGTATTTTGAATCATTCTTTACTTCTTTCTACTTACCTCTCGACTTACCTATTTGTTTCCTATATATTGTATAATTCCAAATGGTCTAAAAAGTTTCAAGCATATAGCCAAATTTTCTAGAAAAAAGAATCTAAAGAAGCATTTTCGGACAATGTTTTATACAAATGTAATCTTGTGAAGTGTAGCTGCCCAATTTTACATATGGCCCAAAAAAAAACTTTGGTCACTTCAAACACTAATATCTTGCAATCCACATGGTGGAAACTTTTGAATATTTTTCTACATCTTTTCAAACCATAGTACTACAAGATCCTATGGTTATATGTATCCAAAAATGTTTTTTTTCAAAAATTTGGTACTTGTGATAGGAATAGCAGTTTTGGAGTGTTGTTGGTGAAAACATGGTTCAAGACATTTAGGGGCTAAAAAAATTGAATATCCTTTCCCATGTTGTTGATCTAAATTGCACAAAAGATAGTTTTGATTGAATCCCCACCATCAATCTCAAATATGATATTTATGGAATATGGTATATGATATATGGAATATATACATGTATATGGAATATATATAAATATATGATACATGATATACGGATATATGGTGCTTGATATATGAATACATGTAGATATATGTGCGAGTGAATTTCACCATGAGGTAAAACCCATCCACAAACTTGGCCGAAAAGGAGTGTGTGGACTCTAATCTAAATGCCTCCAAGCAATGGATTTCCCAATTTTTTTTCTTTAGTGAATTTTTGATAAATCAAGCCTAAGTGAAAAAAGGGCAGCACCTCAAAATCATCCCATTATGTGCATTAACACTCCCAATTCATCTTCATACATGTTTTGAAAGGACAAGTAAACTTCCTAGGTCAAAATCACCTTAAAATTGCCTAATTTAGGCCCTAAGTGAACTAAATTGCACCCTAAAAACTAATCACAGCACAATTCACTCACACCAAGTGCCTAATCTAGACTCCCTTTGGGCAATGCTTCCACATGTGCCCTAAAGACCCTAACAAGTAGAATTCACTAATGACGCATTCTTTTTAAACATCCAAATCATACAAGCCCATGAGAAATGTACTCCAAACATGCAAGACCCAATCTGAATTGTAATTATCATTACATTTTTATTCATTTGGGACCACAAGAACCATAGTAAATACACACAACTCACAGCCGAGAGGGCAGCCAACCTCTTCCTACTAATCTGTCCGCCCTGTCTTCATCCTGGCTCCAAATTGAGCGAGCCTTATCTCGTTGGAAAGCTGACTTCTCCATCTTCCTTGCACCAAAAATTCAGCTCATTCCGCTTGGCCACACTTCTGCAATCGTCCGTCAAGTTGCAGCTCCAAAATTCCTGCGGCAGTAGGCCTTCCGCCACAAAATCGACCACCACTGCCTCATCTGTGCTCCAAATCGG
The DNA here is from genome assembly GCA_951230915.1 of Antitrichia curtipendula. Classification (NCBI taxonomy): domain Eukaryota; kingdom Viridiplantae; phylum Streptophyta; class Bryopsida; order Hypnales; family Leucodontaceae; genus Antitrichia; species Antitrichia curtipendula. The sequence continues at coordinate 21,398,327 of OX579638.1, read as the reverse complement.
TCGAGTTGAGTCTTGTTGAGAAGCTAGCTTGAAGATGCACCATTCCACCAATTTTCAGCTCCATCCGCTACTCCATGCTCTCGCGATAGCTCGCCAAAGTTGCTGCTTCCACTTGCAAGGGCAACGGACTTTCTTTCCCAACACTTTTTGCATCTGACCTCCACAATCCTCACTTTTCACCCACTTTCTACCCCACAAGATGAAAACCTACTCGACAAATTGACTATCATCCTAACCTACCTCCTTGCAATCATTGTTCTCCTATGTATTGTCCACTTTTTACCTCTTCACACATTCTCCCCCAAAACAAACAAAAGAGAGAGAGTGAGCACCAAACCCTAATTCGACTAATACCCCAACTAACTAATTAACTAACACTCCTAATCACTTTCATCTACACTAATTTACTGAAATTTCATTAAATCACTACTTATTGCCTAAATTAGAGTTTCTACCACTATGTTAGTGTTCTCATAGTAATTTTAAGTTTGATCACTTCTTTTGTGCTTTTCCATATTTCTTCTTTTTTATTGGTGTTCTATTTATGTTTAGATCCATTTTCAACTTCTCACCATTGTTTTGGATTCCTTTTTGTATCTTTTATCTTTTATATATTTTAGGGTTGCAATTTTGCTCTAGTTTCTCTTCCTATGCACTAAAAGCCTTTTACTAATGGTTATAGTTTAATCTAATGTACTAACACTTTTGAACTTAAAAACTCATTCATAGTTTTTATATTTTCAATTATCTGAAGGGTGAACCAATATAGTGGTTCACAATATGATATATTGATATAGAGATGTGGGTTTTGATGTAGGATACCGTGTCAATATTCCATAACCAATTGCACTGACAGTAGCTTCTAGAAAAATATAAGTAGGGGGGTATAAAATAAACTTCAAATTATGAATGTTAACTAATCAATTGGCAGATTCTATAAATTGACCATTTATCAGTTGTTTTGGGAGTTTGGCTTCTTGAGATATTTTTCAATAAATTTCCCATGAAAGATAAATGGAATAAATTGGTTGAATGTTAAAATAGAATCATTTGAAAGATAAATGGAATATTGAAATTAGCATCTATTCCAAGTTGTTTTATATTTTATAGAGTTACGATAGTTATGGATTTTTTAATTGGAATCACATACGACCCTAGAAGCATACGTTGCCTAATATGTTCACTATTGATACATTAATTAATGCAATTGCTATATTGAATAAAGCAATACCTGTGTTCATATTAGAAAATACTTTTAGACACTAATTGCTCTATAGACCTCCTACCTTATTAATAAGGTATAATTATCTCTACCTTTTGGACTTTTAAGTTGATATACCGTAATTTTACATCTATATTTGATGAACCAAATTCTAACTTTTTGTTTTCTATCTTTATAATATAAATGTGTTCGAAAAGTAGTAAATTGACCACTTACAGTGTGATGTATTTTTATATTAAATTTAAGACTTAGCATGACTTCTCTAGACAATATAGGTTGAAGTCTTTGGATGACATTTGGATGGTCTTGGATCATTTTTCATTAATTTTTCTTCCTAGCACAAGGGTGTGGATACTTAAAAACTTTGTTTAAGATAAAAGGATCTTATTCCAATCTTCTAAAGGCTTTGGGACATGAAAAAATTGTTGTAATATAATTCTAGGCAATAAAAAATGATTGACTTTTGCAATGAAAAAAATCCAAAAAAATCATTTATTTATATGTACATATCTTGGTTATATCTTTTATAAGACATGATTATAATAACTAATACACATATAGGCATTAGTTAGGAGGTATGTATCAGTTAGTTGTGTTATATAAATTGATATGACTAATTACATGTTGTTTGGAGAGTAGATTCACTTTTGAATGCTAGAGATTTATGACTATGTTCCTTAAAAAAATCTAAAAACTCCATTTCTAATGCAAAGAGATACAATGAAAAAAAAAATTATTTTTGCATATCCAACTATAGAATTGTGCATTAGACTTATATAAAAATGTATAGAAATTTTTATAAACTAAGACCAAGTAGATTGTAAAATATTAATGTTCAAAGTAAAAAGAGCATTATTTTTCATATGTTATAAAACTATTTAAATAGATCCCAATTTGGACCATAATAGCATTTTACTTATCTTTCGGAAGTTTTTAGCCTTTCCTATGAGTTTGGAGTCACTTAACCCCTAAAGGCCCATTTTTCTGTCAAAAACCACTCAAACTGTCATTTCTAATGCGTTCACCAATGAAAACAAAAAAAATAATTTTTTTACAATCTAAATATGAGATCTTGTACTATACTTGTCTAAAATCATGTGGTAAAAATTTCATGAAGTTTGACAGTATAGATTGAGAGATATTAGCATTCAAAGTTGAAAACAAAAGTTTTTTTGAACACAAGCTTGCAATTTCAGATGACTTTGATCGCCATTTGTAAGAAAAATTGCACTATAGACTTTGAATTAAAAATTTAATGTATTGAAGAATTGATTTGAAAGTCTAGAAAAAAAATCGAAAAAAACACACTTGATTTTCATTATTTAAAAAATTGCTAAGTAGAAGTAGGTCCAAGATTGAAAGAAAAACTAAAACGGTAATAGCTCTAAGATGGAATTGAAGCACAATAATTCCAACTTTGAAATTGTTCTAGCAAACAAATTTAACCTTGTCAAACAATTTTTTTTGAAAAATTCTGAAAATTGCGTGTAGAAATGAATTCTATAAGTTATTTTATCAAGAAGATGCTCAAATAGCCCCCAAAACAAGATTGTTCATAACTTTCACATCGCCGATTTAAATTGAATGAATCAAAGCTTCATATGTAGACAAAAATATGATCTACAAGGGAATAAAATTTAAAATTTTAATTTCAAGTTTTTGTAGATTTATTATTCTGCCTAGTGACTTGAAGATTATGTTTAGGATGGCATAATTTTTGTTTCCATTCATCAATTGAAATAAAAATTATATTACCACAAAGATAATAAATTTTTCAGTCTTTTGAGAAAGTTTCAAAAAGTTTTCTTAAAAAGTTGAGGTCACAAGGAACTTGTCCAAATCCATTTTGTCTCCCAAGGGGACAATGGGCCTTTAGGGGTTAAAACAGTTGGAATGTTAGGACCAACCCATAACATACAAGTTTGGACATATTTGTGTAGAAGACCAATCTACACCATATAAATTGGTGTAGATGTATATGACAGTGTATAGAAGTTAAACTTTCTTTGACAATTAGATATTTCTACCTTGTATCTTAGGTGACTTCTACAGTAATTTGTGTGTATACTATAAACTTTTAGGCATCTCTTCTAAACTATATATGAGTCTTTTCAAAGCATTATTATAAGAGTGCAACTCTTTCAACTCCTTGTCCAACCTCCTTGGGCAATTTCTTGCAACTCTTACTAGACATTGCATGTTTGGTTTCAAATTTTTTATTTGATCATCAATTATTTGTCTTTATAAATCCCTATCCTTTCAACAAATTAATCTTCTAAAGTTTTATATCCGAGTATCACACATCCGAGCTTCAGTTTTCTATAGGACTTCATGAATTTAAAAAAGCAATTTTTCTATTTTTTAGATATGAAACTACATATTTTAAAGATTGTTTTGATCATGGTTCTTCAACTTCATAATTAATTGATATAAAAAAATAAATTCAAGAACTTCAAAATTTCCTTGGAATTATATGCCTTGGTGATTGCATGTGCTCTACGAGTATGCTTGAGTAGTACTTTGAGACCCTAAATATCTCCAAATTCAAATGAAAAGTTTGCAACTAATGTTTGGACATGTCTTTTGAATTCCTCATTGGTATGGCAAACAAGCATTTTTTTGTTGAGGAGTGAAATTCTTCCAATACTATTTACCTTCAACAATTAATAAATTAGCATAATAAATGATGAAGATATTATTTGTCTTTGCACACAAGGAGACTTGCAATTGTTTAAAAGTTAGTTTAGTGAATTGCATTGGTTAGGTAGCAAAAGGATCCTCTCCTCTAAAAAAGTAATTCACATTATTGATGTTATGAGTTTTGTTGTAGTGGTGGAGATGCTCTAACCCTTGGGACAAGAGACTAAGAACAACTTGTAAGTGTTAGATGGGAATATAAAAATTTAATGATTCTTCCTCTAAGTTTGGACAAGAGTTTTCATTTTTCAACAGGTTTTTAATTTTGCAGATTTTTTTTCCATATTGTCAATTTTGGGGGAAAAAATTATAAACTTTTGCAAAAGATTTTGTATTCTTAGATAGATATAATCACCTAAATTTACCTCTATTTTTTCAAAATAATATGATATTTCCACATTTAGATGTAATTACATACATAAATACATACATGTGAATGAATTTTTTTAAGTTTTGTTTCCATAATCTAAATATTCAAGAATGTAAATTTGGTTATCCTTCCAAGCAAGATATGCAAATTGAAGGAGTTGACCCAAATTCAATTGTCATCCCATTCTTACAACTTAGGCTCTTCAATTTTCAATCAATTGTATTGTAGGTAATAGCTCACATATAATATGGCCAATAGGAGCAACAAAAATGTCCAGGAGGTGTACATTGAAAGCCACAATGATCACCTACATTGGTTTTGTAAGCAGCCTATGGTTAAAAATTGGTTTGCGTACAATAGAAAATGAGACAAACATAATCTTAACGAAAAAAACTCATGACAATTTTGTTTTTGAGAGAAAAAATGTTGAAAATTATGAAATACTTCTTAAATCTATTTCTTTACATGGAAAAAAAAAATTCTAAACCTTCCCCATACCACATATAGGCTGAATTACTTACGTGGTTGGAATTAGGTCATCATCTTGATACACTTCTTTGGATAGTTGGAAACACCCCCCTTGCTTTCAGTTCCATTACCACCAATGTAATTTAGAGTGCCGCTTTCTAGTATCTTGAAGGTAGGAACTTGTTATGACTTCTAGCCACAAATTTGCAATGTCAATGTTATAATGACACAACATTGCTAATCCCTAAAGGACCAACATGCATTTTTTGGTAGTATAGAAATTTTGGGTAGGTACATGTGACTAGAGATTTGCATATTTTAGGCTAAAATTTTGATAGAAGGTGGGGACGAGGAATGTCTTTCATATGCACCAAATTTCATGACATTTGAAAATATGAGTCAAAAGTTATGGCCTAATATATATATAAAGTTTGAATCATTCCATTTTGACCGATGAGTCAAAAGTTAAAAGGTGTTTTAGTTTGCGGGTAGCTATGGATTCTCTACTCTAAAATAAACTTTGAAGTCCTTTATCTTACTCAATTTTCAATATTTTTTGGAAAAAAAAATCATAGTATATACATTATTTATTACAATATTGCAACCACTGGGATTGGCATTTTTCAATTCTATAACAAAATTCTTAACAATTTAGTCTCTACTTCTTTTTACTTACTATTTTTTCCTATATGTTGTACAATTCCAAATGATGTGAAATTTTTGAAGCATGTAGCCAACTTGTCTAGGAAAAATAATGCAAAGAAGTAACACCATTTTTGACATTTTTTTATAGAAAAGTGAGCTTGTATAGTGCAACTGCTCTGTTTTTCATAGGGCTAAAAAAATTATTCTAGTGAATTTGAATGCTTATATCTTGCAATCAATGCAATGAAAATTTATGAAATTTTTACCACATGTTTTCAAGTCAGCATACTACAAGACTTATAGTTACATGTGTCAAAAAAAAAAAATTTCAAAGATTTTGTACTTGTATTAGAAATGATAGTCTTAGAGCATTTTGTTGAAAATATAGTCAAGGAACTTAAGGGATTAACCAAACTAAACCATTCCCCTTTGAAAATTGGGATAATTTTCTTTAGATCTATAGGAGTGAATTTAGTTTAACCCCTAAAGGATCGCTTGTCCCCTTGGGGGACAATTTGGGTCCGGGTAGGTTCCTAATGTCTTAATTTGAAGTGAATTTTTTTGAGATCTTTGTGGATATATATATTTTTTTCAATCGGATGTTGGGTGAAAAAGTCATGGCACAATAACCAAGAAATGGAGATTGGCGGGCAGCCCAAAAAAATTATAAAAAGTCAAAATATTTTTTTTTTAGTTGTTTTCCTAAAGTATTATGTTTTTATCTATACATGAAGCTTTGATTCATTCTATTTGGACCAGGGATGCGAAAATTATAGATAATCTTACTTTTTCAGGCAATTGAAGCATCTTCTTAAGAAAAACTTTTTGTCCAAATTTGAATGCTAATATCATCCAATCCATATGGTCAAGTTTGATGAAATTTTTACTACATGACCTCAAACAAGTTAAGTACAAGAACCTACAGTTATATTCCATTTTATTGATTTTTTTTGTTTTCCTTAAATGAATGCAACAATAGTGGTATTTTTGAGTGGGTTTTGACATAAACCATCCTCGGGGCTTTAGGGTTTAATTTGCATAAATTTACTAGTTAAGAAATTGCCATAATAGAGGCTCTCTCTTTCTAGAAGAAGAAAACGGCCCCCAAGCATTGATTAATAATGTTATGTGATAAGCATATCTCACAATGAACAATTCATTGTTGTAATGTACTGGAGAACGTGCCATGTGGGGCATATTTTATGCAAGAACAAGCCTTGGGGAGAATCCCACAAGGTGAGCTCTTGTGTAAAATATGCCCTACATGACATTCACCTAGAGTTGAAAGTAATTTTCCAATGTTCTCGTGGCAAAATCGTTTCAATTTGTTCATTATGCATTCTCATTGTCCCTTGAAAACGCCTGAATCCTTGGGGATTGTTCTTAATTCCTAAAGCCCCGCTTGTCCCCTCAAGGGACAATTTGGGTCTGGGTAGGTTCCTATTGTCTCAATTTGAAGTGAATTTTTTTGAGATTTTTTGAGGTTGTGTAGCTCTGCAAGGGCTTTGTATATACATAATTTTTGTTTCAATCGGATGCCGGATGAAAAAGTTATGGCACAATGAGCAAGAAATGGAGATTGGCGGGCAGCCCAAAAATAACTACAAAAAGTCAAAATAATTTTTTTTGAATTTTTTTCCTAAAATATTATGTTTTTACCTATATGTGAAGCTTTGATTCATTCTATTTGAACTAGGGATGAGAAAGTTATGGACAATCTTAGTTTTTCGGGCAATTTAAGCATCTTCTTGAAAAAAAACTTTTTGTTCAACTTTGAATGTTAACATCTTCCAATCCGTACGGTGAAATTTGATGAAATTTTTACTACATGATCTCAAACAAGTTAAGTACAAGATCCTATAGTTAAATTCCAAAAAATCAAAAAATTTGGTTTCCTTAAGTGAATATAATAGAAGTGGTAGTTCTTAGTGGTTTTTGGCAGAAAACGCCCTCGGGACTTTAGGGGTTAACGTACCAAAGTGAATGCACATGTACATAAATTGATGTGGTAGAATTCCAAAACATGTACTAGAGATTTCAAATTGTAAAAAGATATAAAGTAGCTTGCTATGAAAGCGCCCGTGCTCTAAAAGCAACAACTAACATAGAGGTACACATTGCTTTCTTCAATGTACCAATAGTGTACATTTCGGAAGGCGGTCACCTTCATCAACTTAAAAAATTTGTAACTAATTCCACGAAGGTCCCAAAAATATGAAACAACTTTGGTTGGATGTCACTTCCAATTTTCTTCATACAAAAATTGACTGAAAATTGCTTCAAGGAGTTTAGCTTCCCCGGAAAAGGGAATCAGCTCTTATTATTTTTAAGGGTCAGCTTACATGTGAGCCCGGTGGGCAAGTTTCCAACTATTTCAAGCAAGATGACAAAAGCGGCTCCACTGATTGTCTTGCCGGGGTGGGCAAGCGGGAAAGGAGGAGGTGAAGTTTCACCGATATCGGTGGACAACCTCATTGGTGGAAGCTAGAGAATCTAATGCGTGTGAAATTTTTATTGTTTCCCACCCCCACCCACCGGGTCCACATAAAAATGGAATGACTATTTTTCCCTCTAGCACCTGCTGTGAAGCTTCACCGATCACCGATACATGCAAGGAGGCCCTAAGGGCATCCCCACTCCAACTCAACAACTGACTCAAACTGGGCAAATGGCCGTGCCCAGCCAAAATGCGTGCTCCACGGCAGGCACGCCAAGTCCCAGAGAGTGGCCGGGCGCGGCAGAAACTGGAGAGCGGACGGAAAAGTAGTGTTCGTTCCCCGTGGCTGGGTATGTCAGAGGACACATGAATCGAGGTACGGAGCGCATGTTTCCAGGCAGGTTTCCCCACGAACGAGCTCCAGGCTACGCATGACAACCTACTGTATTAGGCACACCAGGCTACTGCCATATTCCTAATAACTAAGGAATAAATCAACTTAAATGATTTATATACCAATGTCACTATTCCTATTACAATCAATTATCATCAATGTAAATTGGGTGACAACATGAATGAATAGTTTCATGGGTAGATGGTGAAAAGTAAGGTTGGAGAGGTAGCTTTTATAGAGAAATCCATTGTTCATCGTGAGCCCTCAAAAAGTATGGGATAATTAGAATAAAAGAGCTTGACTCCTCATTGTAAAAAGTTAGAATTGTGTTGAAAGTAGAATTTTAGACCTAATTTAGTCACAATAGAATAATTTTTTCTAAAAAAATTTGAACTAAGAAAAGTTGTTAAATAAATATAAATTTCACCTCCAAAAATCTGTTTGAGATTTGGATTTTCTAATCAAAATTTATGGACAAAATTCACAAAGGGGGTGGAAGGGAATTTTTTTTGACATTTTCAAACATCCTCTCTGAAATTTGTCCATAACTTTTTATTGGAGGATTCAAATCTCAAACGGATTGTTTGAGGTGAAATTTATATTAATTTAACAACTTTCTTTAGTTCAAAATTTTTTAGAAAAAGTTATTCTACTATGCCTAAATTAGGTCTAAAATTCTATTTTTAACACAATTCCTATTTTGACTTAGCTATGAGTAGTTGAGCTCTTACCAATTCTAATATTATTTATCCCACATGGGTTGTTCTACTTCCTACCACCCCATGTGTATATAAAGAGATTCTCTCCTCCTTCTCCATCAATATTTCAAAATGGAATTGACTTCGGAAGCAAAGGAAGTTAGTCACTTAATTCATTTCTCTCAATGAATTAAAATTTTAATAGTTAGTCTTTTAAATCGCGAAACAATGTTGCAGTGTGGGGTTTACTGTGTTGCTGTGGACCACTCTCCCTTCCTACGAGCCGGCCGCATTTCTCCAACACTCCAAAGAGCCACTTGGAGTGTCTTTTTGCCAAGTTGGAGTGGGGATGCTCTAAGAGTCTGGAGACGGGACTTGTGTACCGGTACAGTATCCACTTATTTTTTAATAGAAATCATTCCGTTGGCAGATCCCCCGAGTCGCGGGTGAATCCCGTCCGAAGAGGGGAGCATGTCGGCTCCCATACAGTATCAAGAAGGTGCTTCATTAAAATTAGAGCCGAAAGCATGGGGAACTGTTCTCAGTCTTTTCAGCCTGCCCCGGGCAGGTTATTTACATCAGGTCAAGCCGAACCTCCAGGCTCGGAAGCCGAGCCTTCAGGCTTGCCGTAACAAAATACGGTGGAAATACGGTGGCAATAACAAATGCTCAAGCCAGGTGGAAGTATCTAAAACGATTCACTGAAGAGAGTGACTCTCAAAATGTTTCGTATTTTTACAAAAAATGCCATAGCTGAAGCTGATTGAGGAATGACAGATTTTCAACAAAATTTGGACATGTTGTGGTGCAAGTAAATCACTTGCATAAAATAAAATTTCAAAATTTTATAAAGCTGTTTTTAAATTTTTAATAAATTCATCAAATTTTATTAGTGAGTTTTTTTATAAATATGAGCAAAGTTTTTTTGAAGACTTATTTTGTACGTGGAATGAGAATTCTTTGTAGAATTTTTGGTAAGAATTTCAAGAATTTTAAAATTTTTATTGAGTGAAATATTAATGTCTAAAATATAACTCCATATTTTTTCATATTTTATAATTCACTCCAAAAATATCCAAAAATTGTGGAAGGTTTGAAAAGTGTATAAATTTTTTATATATTCTTATTCTTATTTTTTGGGGGAGATTTCTGGAGCAAATTATAAGAAACACAACTATTTGAAATCATATTGTAGTCAATAATATTTCATTTATTAAAATTTTGACTTTTATAAAAAATTTACAAAAATATTCCAAAAATACATCATATTCTACTTATTAATGAATCTTGAAAAATTTACTTGTAATAAAATGTGTTTTTTGGTTGTAAATTTGATTAAATTTTTTTATAAATACAATCTATTTAAAAAAAACTTGGAATATAGTTTTTATACTACTATATTTTTTGTACTTCAACATTTTCAAAATTTGTTGAAAATAATCTAATTTCTCAATTAGTTATGACAATTTTTGAAGTGTGAGTATACTTATGAGAGTCATTGTAGATGGAATCAAAACTATAGTTGAAGATTGTTTTTCACTTGTAGACAAATGAAAAGTATATTTTTCTTTTGAAAGAATAATTTTTTTTTGTGTATTTTCTATGAATTTATAAAGTCAAAATTTGAAGAAACCTTACAATACTTGTAGATGCATGTTTGAAATGTTTCATAAAGACCCAAAAACCATTCACTAAAAGGCTCTATTATTTTGCATCTATACTGTGCCACGTGTAAAGTTGGAGACATTCTACACGGATGGTTTAAGGACATATTACAAACACTTCAAAATATCTATTCTTGCTTTGAAAGGATGGGGCGGTAGTACATTTATCCCACAATAGCATCTCCAATAGTTTGTCAAATTTTTATGCAAGGAAAATACCATGTTCAAGATTTGGAGGGCAAAGTACTTGTGTGCCTCATCCATGCAAATCAATAGTTTAACCAGCTCCTATGCTTCTAAGTGATCCGGAACTTTATTGGGACCACACCTAATATTTCTTTGTGATTTTTATCAATTGAGATTTCTCTTTTAATTATAAAAAATGATTAGTTTAACTTTAAGCTAGTGGCAAGTCTTACAATGTGCAAGAGCAAAATAAACTTCATCATAAATGTTGTCAATGTATTATTTTGAATGTAAATAGCAACATTTGATAGAGTTGCAAACAACATGAATGCAATATTTGTTATGCAAAAGTGAATATTTTGGCATGACAATGCATTTATTGCTCACTTTTCATCCAAACATCACTAGAATAGGAGTTTAAATGTCAACCATTGGATAGAGCAAACTTTTCATGAATAAAAATGTGCTTTTTTTTTGTCTACAAAGATGAGTAAAGTTGACCACGAGAGAAACTTTAACCCCTAAAGGTTTTTGCCTATGTTTTCACCAAAACCGCTCCAGAACTGCCATTTCTAATACTAGTGCCAAATTTTAGAAAAAAAACATTTTTGGACACTTGTAGCCGTAGGATCTTGTAGTAAACTTGTTTAAGAAGATGTGGAAAAAATTTCAGAATTTTCCACCACGTGGATTGCAAGATAATAGCGTTTGAATTGACAAAAATCCTTTTTTTGTCCCTGCGAAAAAACGGGCAGCTGCCCTCCACAAGGTCACATTTGTATGAAAAAATGTCCAAAATGATGGTTACTCTTTGGATTTATTCTTCAAGGCAAGTTGGCTACATGCTTGAAAAATTTCAGATCATTTGGAATTGTACAACATATAGGAAAAAAATAGTAAGTAGGAAGAGGTAGAGAATGATTCAAAGCACTAAATTGTCAAGAATTTATTTATGAAATTGAAAAATGCCAATCCCAACGATTGTAATGTTGTAATAAACAATCTACACCCAATGTTTTTATTTTATTTTTTAAATATTGAAAATCGAGTTAAATAAAGGACTTCAAAGTTTATTTTAGAGTAGAGATTCCATAACTACCCTCAAACTAAGAATCCTCATAACTTTTGACTCATTGATCGGAATGGAATGATTCAAAGCCTCTCACGTACATATAAATCTAAAGAACCAATTTCAAATTTTAGTTTTTTTTAAAAGTGATTTTTAAAGAAGTTTTTTTTGCTGCCCCAACTGCCCGCCGAACAATGAAAATGACATATCATGCAATAACTTTTTAACCATGTAGTCAAAAGTTACGAAAATTGTTGGACCTTAAAGCTACTCCTCGGGCACATCTTATGTGAAAATTTCAAAGAAAAAAAAGAAAAATTCCGATCATAGTGAGCTGCCCAAAATCGCTATGTTGTCAAAAAACGGTGTTTGGTCCTTTAGGGGTTAACCCCAAAAGTTTTTTTATGGTCAAAGGCTCGATACTACTTCAAAATACTCATTCCCAAAGCAAGGCTAAAATCTTCATCTATATTTCATTTTTAACAAATTCAACCATTGAATCCTTTGGTTAATTTCTTCAAGTACACCCTTCCAAAAATTTATTGTGAATTTTTCCACATTTGCAAATTCATTGTGTATAATCTTCCAAAATATAGTCTTTTCTAGCCCTTCCCAACTATGAAGTTCAATCTTTCAACATTAAAAAAAACAACTGCATGTTCTTTAACTTGTGTGTTTTAGTCAATATGTTGAAAAATGGGTTGATAAAATATGAAGAAAAGAAAAAAAACTTTCATATTCATCTTTAAAAATATTGTTAAGTGAAAGGAAGTATTGAATGAAAGAAAAAAAAATTGAGTGCAAAAGACAACCTTATTTTTTTTTTCTACCTTCATTTTCTGCAAAATAAAACTCCTGGTAACCTTCACCCCCATTATTTGGAACTGAATTGTTCAAATGTTTTGAAGTAGGTATAAATCAATACAACCCAAAAATTAATTAATACGGAGTATTTTTTTAGAATATATTTTGTGCTGGTGCTGATGCTGATGCTCTCAGGGTTTAGGGTTTCCAGGGGCAACGCGAGTGTTGCGAATGTCTGGCTTTTAGTAGCAGAGAATTTGGCTCTTCAAATTATTTAGGGTTTCTCTTCTGTTTTCGTTTCCGATTACTTGTTTGTTTGCTTGTTTTTGTTTATTTCGATTAAAAGCTCAATGGCAGGTGCTGCGCCCACTTGGTCGAGGAGATTGGCCATTCAGCTGGTGCGAGGGCTGCCCGGAACGAGGATTGTGCATCGAGGGACAGTGCGGGCTCTGGGACTTCGGAGACGCCACCAGACGGCCTTCCGTGACAATACGCCGTCGATTTGTGGAATGATTAACCAGGTTCGTTTTTTCTATGTCTTTAGGAAGATCATTGTTTTAAGATTTCTGTAAGAGAGTACGCATGGAGATTAGCATAAGTGTTGTGATATTCAGATATTCTGTCTTGTGGACTTAAAAGTGAGATGTCTGGATCCGAGCGAGTTTTTGCATTTCACCAGTTTAAAATGCTGCCTGGACCCGAAACCCTGAAAACGCTAATTCATGTTGGAGTTAAAACAGATTGGGCAAAAGAAATTAGGTTTAGATGTTGATGTCCATTGCATCTTATTTTGGTGCCGTGATGGCAATCGATTGACATCGTTTTCGAAAACTCTGCAGGTAAAGAGGCTATTAGCAGTAGAGACTGAGGAGATGTACAATGCGCGGTTAGAAGCTGAAGCGAAGAGGAAAGCAGTGAGACCACCGCACGTCATTCGCCACAGTTCATCTTCGAAATGATGCGACGACGGACGATTCTTTCTTAGAGCAATCATTTATAGGGTAGAGTCCAGACACCTTAATTCTCCAGAGGTGACAGAGCGGGGGGGTTGAAATCGCAGCTTGATTTATAGCTAACACTTTTGGCTGAACTGCAGCACCTAAACCTAATAAAGACTCATTGCATTGTGCAAAGAAATAGCTGCCACCTATCGAGTACCTTAGTCCTTGGAATTGCAAGTCATTTTGCTAGGAACTCATGTCATCATGATTGCTACCTAATGGACCCGCTCATGCGGAAGCACTGTTAAGTTACAGAATAGTATTTGCGACACTTAAAGCGTTTTAGCCAATATGTATGAGTGTGACTTTTGGGAGATCAGTATAGAGCTGTGGAGAGATCAGTAAACTTTGGGTTCGGGTACAAAAACCAAATCTGTTTTGGATCATTTTTTATCACTACGTATGCATTTCATATGCAATTACAGAGTGGGAGGTTGTAGACATGACAATTCCAGTTTCATTCGAAGTTGAGTGACCATAAACATGTAGCCAAGTCATGCTTTCACCACTTGCTAAGAAGTCCAACCAAAGCGTAAGATTAGATGAGTAGCTACCGGTAAGAAGTTCAGTACAGATTGCGGGATCATGTCCCTTCCGGTTTTAGTGTCCTATGCCTTAACGGTGCGCACATTATCACTAATAGCTTTGAATCCAGGAAAATGTTCACTTGTTCAGGTACAAGATTTATTTTCATGAAGAAACTTGACAATAGCTCGTGAGCATCGTACTGGTTGGGGAAATTAGCAGATGAACATTCTGCTCTATCTCTGTAAGAAGCTCCATAGAAACAGTGCAGGGTTAAGACGGAAGACAAAACTGATTGATCGAGCAGGGCGCATCATGACAAGAATTCAACTGCAGAAGACGAAGCCTCTCTCTTTCAGTGCTTCCCGACCTCTACGAGCAGAGTACACCCGACGTCATTCTGCAATCTTCTCGACGGGGCTTGGACAACACCAAATGGAAAAATGTTCCCAAATTTTCATATGATTTTGCGATATACTTGTTTCGGTGAATCACTGGGTGTTTCTTGGCGGAAATTTTTGGACAAATTTGAATCGTAGGGGATTTTTTCATGATGAATGTGATTGTTCATTGAGTATTTTAGGTGCACTGCACCCTAAGTCTTCAGCAGTAGCTCTAGAAAAGTCCGTTGAAGGTGAAGTCTCTCTTTCTTTGGTTGTAAAAGTGTCATAAAATTATCATATCTAGAACTTGTGGCTTTGAGGCTTTGTATTGTAAGGTTCAATCCTAAGTCCCATATCACTGTCTTAGCAATGGATTATTAATAAACTTTTTCCAACTTGATCATTCGTCTCATATTTTGAAATTTTCACTTCATCTTGTTTTAACCCTTGGAGGACAACTGTTAGTTGAAGGACAATTGAATGTTTGGGTAGGTTCCTACAAAGTCAATTTTGGTCAGATGATTACGAAACTTTGACAAAAGTTGTGTACACTAACCACCTTTGTGGAAAGAAAAAAAATATGATTGGATGCACAAGAGGAAAGCTACATTGCTAGAAAAAATTTGGGTAGTGTGGGCAATCCCAACATCTTTCAAGCATCTTTTGCAAGAAAAACTTATTGGCATGTAGTGTAGCTAATGAGATGTGGCATGAAATTGTCAAAAAAAATAATTTTAGTTCAAAAAGCACAGTGCAAGAAGAGTCAAACTTTGTTAATTGTAGGCAATTTTGAACAAAAAAAATTTACTTCAAACTTCAAACACTATAATCTTGTCATCTACATAGTCAACGATTTTGAAATTTTTCCACATTTTCATTTTTCAAAATCTTTGACTACATAGATTACAAGAGGATTTCTTGTGTATTGTAGAATTTGTTTTTCAAAATCTAAATACTTAGCTCTCAACGTTTTTACCACTTGGATTTATAAATAAATAAATTCCATAGTACATAAGAAATTATCAAAAAATGGCTAGTGTAGTAGTGTATTGCTAGATTACTTGACTTCTTTGTGTTGTAAGGTAGATTTTCATTTGCTTTTGAAATTTTGCAATAGTGTACCTAACAAGATAAGCTATTGGATGGTGGGAATCCTTGTTTGTTTGAAGAGAAAATTTTTAATCCAATAAGGCTCAAAGTCTATTGTCTTTGTCTAGCAAAGCCAAAAAAATCTTTTTATTCAAACTTCAAATGTTTTAATCTTGCAATACACAAAAAAATCCATTAATTTTTTTCAACACATTGACATGACAATCTACTACACTTTTTCACTTTTAAAATTAAAAAATAAAAATAAAATACAATTATGACCAATGTACAAAAAAATTATGGTTTGTGACAATTTTTCTTGAAAAAAACCCTTTGTCCTTTAAGGGTTAATAAAGATTGAAGATTTCGTAGTGTTTTCTCTTATGATCTACTAAAGAAAAGTAAAGAAGATTCATATCAAATACATTAGTACATCCTACAGTTAAAAAATCTAAAAAAATACTCTATAGTTGCACATTATAATAAAAATTATAATTGTATAAATAAATATTCTATATTATATTACACATGGCAATTTTATTAAAATGAACATATAACTATAGTAATTTATACTTGCAATAAATCATTAAATTCTGGAGTTTTTTTTAATTTAAATTTGGATTAGATTCCCAAATGATAGTGCTTCCATTTCATTAGTTAATTCAAATGCTAAAGAAGATATTGAGATTAAGAATTTATCAAATGTATTGTAAGATGATCATTTAAATTTTATTTTTTTATAGAACTAATACATCAAATACTCAATTTAAAAAATACCAAATGCCTTTAATTTTAGCAAAATAACCTTCATGATCAACAACAAAACTTCACCCAAAAAATTGATGAATTATATTGTCAACAACCTTAGCAATTTTTATTGATCAACAATGTTTTACTACACCAATGATTTGGGATGAAATACCTCACATAGGTCTAGATGCATGGGTTGTAAAGGAAAACAAGTATTGATGGATTTATGTACAAGGAAGACGGGAAGGAAGAGCAAGTCAATGTACCTCCAAAAATATAAATATGGGAATATACACATTTGTACTTGATGGATACCATTAAAAAATGTGTTTTTGTTGGTAATATTGCTTCTAAAATATGATCAAATTGATTTAATGAAGGCTTATTATAAAATTATAATTAATAAAATATTATCAAGAATCTAAAGCTTAACCTTGTAGATAAAGATTTTGAGGTTTGGATGTTTCCATGGATGCTTTTAAAAATAGAAGCTTCAAAAAGCCTATAGAAATGTGAATCCTAAGTAACTTGTTGGCACTAAGTTGAGTAATTGGAATCAACAATGGATAGGAATGCTAATGAAAAAGTTTTAAAATTTATGAACTGAGATTGCAACTTTGTGTATGAATTTTAGAGATAAGAACTATAATTTGATTGTTGAATTGAAGACAAAATAAGATTGGCACTAGTTGTGTATTCAATGATAATGACCAACCTTCAGAAGATTTCTCATGATTAGTTAAATATGTCTTTGCATGTAAAATTTGACATGCTAAAGATCTTCATTGAATATTGCATCTAATAAGATTGAGAAGATGAAAGACTCTACTACAATTCCACCTATTAAGAATCCAAAGACATCCACCTTGAAGTTTTTTTATTGACATAGATTACAAGAAAATGTGACCCTAAGAGAAAAAAGGCAACTACTAGTTTTGTGAAAAAAACAATTTTAGCAATTTTAGCAACTATCCTACAAAACTTTAAAAAAAATTCTATAAATATGAGAAGATTGATTTTGAGAAGTTCACCAAATGATTATGAGCAATATGTTGAAGTTAGAAAGAAATGTCAATTAGAGTTTTTGAAGTTCATTATCCTAGATTTAAAATTTAAGATAGACAAATCATTTTACAACATAATCAATTTGATACAATAATACAATAATTGCATTTTTCAGTCTCCAAAATTTATTAGATGGTCAAATATTTGTAAGAATCATTTCTACTATTTGTTGCATTTGGTCAAACATTAAAGTTATTGGCTACAAGTACTATTGAAATTCTTGACTACATTTAGGGTAACCTGACAACATATTTTGAGTAATTGATGATTTTGTAAATTTCTTGTCCATGACATGTATACAACTAGAAGCAATGTAGGCATTGTGTTAAATATAATTGGACCACTTGCAATTATAAAACAAAATTATAAGAGTATATAGACTATTTCCTTTACATAAAATGGACATACCATTTAAGGTTCAATTATTAATAAATAGATAAATAGTTATTGAAAAAGTTGAAAAAATCATTGTCAAAAACTTTATAAAGATTAGATTTCACTAATGACATGGTTTGGGTGTTTGCAAGAAACAATGGTACTCAATTACGTCACACTCACACGTATAATGATGGAGTTGTCCTCTGCCGTAACTTTTGAAGCATAACCCAGATGAGCTTGAATATTATCATACTCCATATTTTTCATAAATTAAAAAATAATACATACTTCTAAAAAACATTTGCTAATTTGTTACACTTTCAACTTTAGTGGTTTGGAATACTAAAGTAGAATTGCTCATTACCATACAAATTTGCTATCTATGTACTTTGGAAAAATTATTTGTCAATTCTCGTATTTTTCAAAGATTGGAATGTTTGAGAGAATTCATTTGCAAAAGGAATAAAGACATTCTGACAAAAGTGAATTTTTTGTGATTTTTCAAAGGTGAATTGTTAAAGCATAAGTAGACCTTTATTGAAATATGGGCAAACCCTTGTTGAATTGTAGGCTGACATACTTGCTTTCCAAGTGCATTGCCATTATGATAAAAGGTTGGTAAAATTGTGGTAATGGGTGGGTTACTAACGCAAATAAGAGGATTTCTTAGGTGACAGAATTGGGTGGATGGTGGTAATGGGGAGTTCTATAGTATTGAGTACCCAAATTTTATAATTTAGAGTTGAATTTTGAGTGGTTTATTTCTATTAAAAATATCTAAAAATACATTATTTTATGCCATCTATGTTTGTGCCAAGAAGATTATCTTGTGAGTGCACTTGGAAACATTGGAGATGGTTCCAAGCTCATTCTTTGGGTGAAATCTCTTTACTATAAAGTCCTCACAAATGGCCAATTTTTAGTTTATTTTCCACTATGGTAGATTTATTATAAATTAAAACCTTGACGTATCCCTTTTTTATTAAAAAAAACTAGGACATAGACTTAGACATAGTACTGTAGGTACAACTAAGTACTACACAATACTCAAAAAGGACACTTGTAATTGTACAATAAATCAACAGTATTATGGATGGCTCCAAATTGACCACCAAACTTTCCCCTCTTGAAAAACTAAATACTCATAGTACTTAGTGCTAAAACCCTAGTTTTTGCCAAAATGGAACAAAATTGCCCCAACTCATTTTTGCAAAAGCTCTCCAAATTTTTTTACTATCTTGAAATTTTGAGCTCAAGGTAGCCTAGATTGCACCCTTCTAGACATTAATATATTTAATATTTTTATTTTTCCTTTATCAGACTAATTTAGAGTATTTGGAAGTTCCAAATTAGTTGAATTTGAAGTTGTGAAATTTTCAAAAAAATTCTTTATATATATATAAAATCAAGGCTATGATAAAGAAATTATCATTCATCTTTAATGGAAAATTTGATTCTATTGGTTTTATACTTTAACAAATTAGGACTAAATCAAGTCAAATTCTCAACGTGTAAATCAAAATAGTACAATTGTTTATTTTGTGTAACTAAACACGATATTTAGTGAATATTGTATTTTTTTGTAATTGTTTGCTAATTGATTTATTTTGTAAATACCTAACTTTAATGTCATTGTAACAATATAAAATTTTAGAATTATACTAAAAGATTGTTTTAAAGCACTCTTTGGTTTGAACAATTTAACCTTGAAGTCACCTTTAATGTTTTTGCTCTAAATATATACACACTACAGTAGTGAATTTTTTCTAGTGTGAGACACAAAGCTAAAAGAATAATCAATAATTACCTCTTTTCGTACCTCAAATTTCTTATAAGCCTCTCCAGGCTCAATTATTATTTTTTAAATTCTAAAGTAACCGTAGCCATTTATTTTATATTATAATTTAGACAATTGGTATCTTAATCCTGAACATACATTGCTATTAGCTCACATTATTTATTGTCTTCGAACCCTTTTTCATAAATCTAATACATGACAGATTATTTAGTTATATAAAATTTTATGCTCATTTTAATATATGAACTTAATTTTAAAGCATGTAAATACTTTTAAATCTTCACACTATTATAATTAAACATTTAAATCATTTTTCTAACAAAATTTTCCTTAATGAAGCTAGAATTTTTTTTTAATAATAACTACAATTGAACTTTTTTGGTGATACAATCAAAAGACTTATGTTCATTGTAAAATATGTATTCATAAATTCAGTAGACTTTAAATCATGTTTTGCAACCTCCTGAAACATAGGTTTAGCTATTTGAACCAATAGGTTTACAACTATGACTGTGGTTGTTTGTTGTACCTCATGTTAATTATAATATTCTAAATTTGTAAAAAATAATTATTTTTGATGTTAAGAATGTATTGTTCATATTTATTTACAATAAGATTTTAATAATGAAAAGCTTCAATGCAAAAAAACTTTAATACTTGATACAAACTAATTTTATAACATGTATGATCAACATAATTGAAAGCATTTAATTTTCAATGTTTTTTTTGCAACTTAAAATACTTAAAATATTCAAGAAAATTCATTTTCAAGTTTGCAACTTGATAAAAAAAATACAAGATTATTTTAAATTTTCAAAATCAAACTATAAATTATCTCAAATTTAATCATTAGTGTCTAAAACATCATGTCTCTAGCATATGATTTTCCACGAAAAACAAGAGCATATCGCAAAAATACTGTTGCTCAAAATGTAGATCCTGAATATTTTTTGTATGACCACCCCGTTTGTCCACGTCACATTCCTTTTGTTCTCATTGTCTTATCTGGTTGGGGAGAAGGAAGGCAAGATGAATACAATGCCATAAATAAGTCTGATTGCCTTGCAATTAAGACACTACAAAATATTTATCCATATAGATGGCGCACTTTGAAAGCTCATGGAGAATGGGTTGGATTGCCCAAAAACACAAATACCGGAAATGGTGAAGTTGGAAATAATACAATGGGATGTGGCAAAATTGTTATTCAAAGGTTTGAAATCATTTATTATCTTTTTTTGTTACATATAAACTATAAACTATTAAGAAGTTAGAATTATTTACAAATAAAAGATTAAGATTTTTCAAACTACTAACATTCAATGCGACAAAAGTTGGGTTTTAAATATAAAAGATTCTCAATAGGGCAACTCTTGTAGACAATGCGATTGCTAATGGAAGTATTTACAAAAGCCAAGGATGGTTACATGCAAAAGAAGGTTGGGTATATGGAGGAACATTGCATTTGTTGGGACTTCTTAGTGATGGAGGGATTCATTCAAGATATGACCAACTTCAACATATTTTTAAAGCTGCCGTTGATCAACAATGCAAAAAAATTCGATTTCATATTCTATTGGATGGTAGGGATGTTCATGAAGGCACAAGTATACAATTTGTTGAGCAGCTTGAAAAAGACCTAGAAGATCTACGAAAATGGGGTTGCGATGCACGCATTGCTTCTGGTGGAGGTCGTATGTTTGTAACCATGGACCGTTATAATGTATTCTTCATTTATTCTTGTTTGTAGAGCTTTTGATTTTATGCATGGTGATTAAATGCAATTTGTAGTAGTTTTTAAAGTTTTTTTAAAACATTTTATATTAAAATTTGATATAAATAATTATAATTATATAATTGAATTGAAGTATTGAATTGCTAATAAGAAATGCAATGTAATGTACAATTGTTACTAAATATGATTCTATACAATGATATAAATCTAACACTAATTATATAATTGCCTTTAGGCTGATTGGAGAATTGTAAGACGAGGTTGGTATGCTCATGTACTTGGAGATTCACCCCACAAGTTTGAAAGTGCTATAGAAGCAATTACATCTTTAAAAAAATCTGACCCTTATTGCAATGACCAATATTTACCTCCATTTGTTATCATTCAAAAAAAGAATGGACAACCTTCGGGTGCAATTCAAACTGAAGATGTAGTCATCAATTTCAATTTTCGAGCTGATCGCATGATTCAAATAACTCAAGCCTTTGTAGATGAGAAATTTGATAGATTTGATCGTATTCGTTGGCCAAATGTGCGATACGTTGGGCTTATGCAATATGACCTTGCTACTAAACTTCCCTTTCGCTATTTGGTTGAACCTCCAAGGTTTGATAAACTTGCTGGCAAATATTTAGCAGCCAATGGAATTCGAACATTTGTTGTCACGTAAGAATGCTACATTTTTCAAAAGTATATTTAATAATGTTATTATATATTATACATTTATTTCATTTCTTCTAAATGGAAATGGATCAAATTCAGATTTTACAGCATGATTTAATATTCCCTTTTGCATTTTAAAATATTAAAAATGTATATTAAATGCAAAATGTATTACTTTCAATTATTCCATAAATTTTTATTTTTTTAGATTTCACTTGTTCATCTATTTTCTAATCTTATAAAATATTGCACCAAAAGATATTAAACTATTCATAAATCTGTATTAGTGAAACTCAAAAATTTGGACACATCACTTTTAATTGGAACGGAAATAATTCGGGAAAAATGCACGAATTCAATGATACTTATCAAGAAATTCAAAGTGAAAATATTAGGTTTGAATTAGAGCCAGAAATGCGAGCAATTACTATTGCTAATGTTGCACATGATGCACTAATTTCCGGATTGTATGACTTTGTAAGAGTCATGTTTGCAAATGGAGATATGGTGGGCCATACTCGCGATTTTGAAGCTACTAAAAGAGCTTGTCTAGCAATAGATGAAGGCATTAAGGTTTGAAATAAAAAAATCTGTGAATACAAGTTTATTCTAATTTTTTTAATGAAATGTAACTTAGTAGATGTATTTGAATTTAAATTTAGATATTTTATTTTCAAAAGAAAATATAAAAATAAAATCCAAAAAGGTCATATTCGTTATATTGAGACTTTTTGCAATCTCATTTTTATCCTCGACTCGAGGATAAATCTTTTTATTTCTTTGCTAGTATTTTCTTATAAATAGATAGCAACATCAATGTTTAGAATTTCATTATAGAATCATTATTTTAGCATTATTTATTTTTGGTTTCAATTACTATTTTTTTAAATGAATTTTCTAATAACTAGCATTCTGTCTCAAAACCTGCAAAAAGTCTCAATACAACAAATATGACCTTAAAATACTAATGTTTATTATGTTTAAAAATATGTATATCAACAATTTTGTATAGAAAATTCACATATTTTATTGATATGGTTATCTACAGTTGATATTAAATGGTGTTGAGATGTGTGGAGGCATTTACATGATTGTAGGAGATCACGGAAATTGTGATGACATGGTGCAACGTGATGCTGAAGGCAATCCTCATCTTGATAGTTGTGGAAAGCCCCTTCCTAAAACATGCCATTCTCTTGATGAGGTGTTTAAATCAATTTAATGACCCTTCTTTTCTTTAAAGATATTAATATTTCATATATATTTGTTTTATTTAATATTAAAAAATTATCTAATAATATTATACTCTTAACTATTGAAATTACCTAAAAATTATAATAAATAATTTCAAAATTTAAATGTCATTGTATTCATGCTTATTGTATTTTTTTTAAATCCCATTGAAGTTTTATTACATGTATTTTTATTGAAAGACAATTTTATATAGATATTTTTATGAATCCAAACTTTAAAAATGCATACACGTAAAAACACTGATTTTTGTTAAAACAACCTTTTATTTATTTTGTCATTGTTATGAACAAGACTTTTCCATTTTTTACTAAAAACTACTAATTTTTATCCAAATCAACATATAACTCATATTTCAAAATTTACATTGTACTAAATTTAATTTTGAATAATAAAGATATATTTAAAAAATAGCCTAACTCATACATTACATTTTAATCTTTTAATATAATTTGCATGAAAAAAAAAGGTGCCATTTGGAGTCGGTGGTCCAGGCCTAAATGCAAATGCAAGATTTCGAGACAATATAAGGAATGCTGGTCTAGCCAATGTAACAGCCACTTATATGAATTTATTAGGTTTTGAAGCACCATATCATTATGAACCATCTCTTCTTACTTTTGATTATAATCCTTGGCAATTTAGCGGTGTACATGAAGATTACAAGCATCCAATGGATGATCTTTGAGCTATAATAAAAAAATAATTATTCAACAAATGTAACAACATGAAATTTTGATTCAATCTTTGTTTTCATTTAAATGCAGAACTGTACATATAAGATATATTTCTAAATGTCTTCGTATGGTGATTTCTATTAAATGTGACCAAATTTTATATTTGAAATATATTTGATAGATCAATAATTTGAGGGTAATTTAAAAAAAAAATAAAATTCTATCATCACATTACTATTTTTAAATTGATAGTTTATACTTTTATAAATATTGTAATAACTTTTTATATGTATGATTTTTGATTTTTTGACTAAAAAAGTTTCAAACTTATATCAATAAAAATTTAGTTTATTTGAAAGTTTATTGTATTTTCTAAAGAAAATTTAATAATTTATTTATTATAATACAATCCAAATTGAAAACTCATAATCTCAAAGCTTGCTCAATAGTTGTCATTGAATATCAGTTGAATCTATTTAACAACTATTGTTTTATGATATTTATTGTAATTTTAAAGGCATAGTTGAAAAGAGTATTTTAATGACTTGTTTATTCCAAAAATTCTTTACAATTTCAACACTATTACTAGCATGTGAGTCTAGGATCTTGAGCCATGAGTCCAGAAGTCTAGTTTCCTATATTATAGGTACCTTCCATGCTCATAGATTATTTATATTCTAGATGCCCATATTTTAGGTGTTTATGTTATAGGTACCTATATTATAAACACTTTTTGTGATTATAGGATAATTGTGTTATAGGTACGTATATTATAGACACCTTCAATAGTTGTACTTACATCTAGGCTCAAAGCTTTTAGGCTCACATTTATAGGCTCACATACTAACATTGTTGCAATTCCAATTCCAATAGTTGTTTTGTCATCAAAATAGTAGAAAGTGGTAGGCCAATAGTCCAATGAATTGATTGAATGTAAGCACTGGAAATTGTATCTTACAAATACTTTGTCTTCAAGTGGGATATAATTTAATAAATTGTGTCAAATACTAATGGTAAAATCAAACACGCACATTTTAAAGTTAAGGTCTTTTGTAAGTTTTGTTCATTAATTCAAAACATGTTTTAACCCCTAAAGGACCAGCATGCAGTTTTTGGCAATATAAAAAATTTGGGCAGGTACTTGTGACTGGAGATTTTCATACTTTTGGCTGAAATTTTAATAGAAGGTGGGCGCGAGGAGTACCTTTCATATGCACTAAATTTCATGACATTTGAAAATAGGAGTAAAAAGTTATGGCCAAATATGTTACTTTTTTTTAACTGGGCAGTCTGGACAGATAAAAAAAATCACTTTTTTCAAAAATAAAAATTTGAAATTGGTTTTCTAGAGTTATATATACGTGGCAAGATTTGAATCATTCCATTTCGACCAATGAATTAAAAGTTATGAGGATTTTAGTTTGCGGGCAGTTATAGATTCTCTACTCTGAAATAAACTTTGAAGTTGTTTATTTAACTCAATTTTTAATATTTTTTGAAATTTTTTTTTTCATAGGATGTAGTTTGTTTATTACAACATTACAACCATTGAGATTTACATTTTTCAATTCCATAATTCAATTCTTAACAATTTAGTATTCTGGATCATTCTCTACTTCTTGCTACTTACTATTTTTTTTGGATATGTTGTACAATATCAAATGATTTGAAATTTTTTAAGCATGTAGAGAACTTGTTTAGGAAAAAGAATTCAAAGATGCACCACCATTTTGGACATTTTTTCATACAAATGTGACCTTGTGCAGTGCAGCTGCCCTGTTTTTCACAGGGACAAAAAAATGATTTTTGCCAAATCAAATGCTAATATCTTCCAATCCGCATGGTGGAAAATTCTGAATTTTTTTCGACATCTTCTAAAACTACTTTACTATAAGATCCTACGGTTACACGTGTCAAAAAAGTTAGTTTTTCAAAAATTTGGTACTTATACTAAAAATGGCAGTTTTGAAGTGTTTTTGGTGAAAACATAGTCATAGAACTTTAGGGATTAATGTAGTTTAAAGAATACTTAAAAAATACTTAATACTTAAGGCTTAAATTACTATACCTAACATAAAATTAGAAAATTATTTATTATGGTAAGGTATAGTTGTACAAATTCATGATCATTAAAAATAAAATTTTAATAGCTAAAATTTAAAATCATACCAAGGTAAATATATGCAATGAGATTTATAAATTTATAAAATAAGCAATAAAACAACACAACCATCTCTAAAAATTGCCATGAAATATATTTTTTTGTTTTATTCATATTTCTTTCTACTACATTGAACTCAAATCTAAACTACAGCAAGTAATAGTTTGTTTTCTTTTGATTTTTGATTTAAAGAAATAAATAATGAACGATTTTTTTATAGTCCCTTAAAGAAATATTCTTCTACTTTAAAACAATGTAGCAAAATTTTGAATCATGTCAAAAATTAACATTTACTAGTATATAATTTGTTTAATCCCTAAAGTCCCAACGTCCTTGTCGGGGACTCTTGGAATTTTGGGCAGGCTTGTGTGATTTCAATTTTTGACGTGATTTTATTTTATTTTTATTGAAGATAGAAAATCAGATAATTTTTTTAGGAAAAAAATTAAAAAATTAAAAAATTAAAAAATTAAAAAATTAAAAAATTTAAAATTTAAAAAAAAAAAAAAAAAAAAAAAAAAATTTAAAAATTTAAAAAAATTTAAAAAAAAAAAAAAATATATATATATATATATATATATATATATATATATATATATATATATTTCTTTCTTTTTTTTTTTTTTTCCAAATGGTACCCAGGAGTAAAAGTTATGCTATCCTAGGTCCAAAAAACAACTTGAAGGGTAGCCCCAAAAAATCACAAAAAATTGATTTTTTTTTAAGTTTTAATTTTTTTTCCAAAGATTATATATATATTTTCTACATCTGAAGCTTTGATTCATTCTATTTGAACTAGTGATGGGAAAGCTATGGACAATCTTATTTTGGGGGCAATCTAAGTATCTTCTTGAAAAATTGACTTATAAAATCCATTTTTGAATGCAGTTTTTACAATTTTTCAAAAGCAATTGTTAGAAATGGTTAAATTTGTTTTCTAGAACAATATCACCCTTAGTATTATTGTGTTTCAATTCCATCTTAGAAATATTAATGGTTTACTAATTCCTTCAGTATTGAATGTACTTCTATTAATTTTCTAGTGAGTGAAAATTAAGTATTTTAAAATATAAAAAAACTCTTAGATCTTCAACTCAATTTTTTACCATAAAAAATTAGAAAATAAAAATTAGTAGTGAAAAATTTAAGTTAAGAAGATTTAAAGTTGAATCTAGTCAAGCACTCAAGCAAGGTGTAAAAACACTTGTTTTTTTTGCTTTAAATGTAAATATCTTGCAATCTATGCGGTCAAAGTTTCTGAAATTTTTTTCACACATTTTTATACTAGTATAGTGCAATATCCTATGGTTAGATATGCAAAAAATACAATCGCAAAAGTTTTTTTCTCTTTGCAATAGAAATGGTAGTTTTGAGTGTTTTTTGATTGAAAAAAGGCCTTGGGCCTTTAGGGGGTTGAAAACATTTGAAGTTGATTTGTATTCCTTTACAGAAGAGTACATAGCAAGATATTTTGCTCATATTTGAAAAACAATGTAGTGTGGTTTGCCAAAAGTTAGAAAGTTGTGCTAAAGAGCTCTGCAAGTTGTTATAAATGTAATAAAATATAAAATTTTGTAACACGTAAAAATATAGACTCCTATGTGAAAGTGTATTTTGCAAAATGATCACTTAACCTACTAATATTTCAATATCTTGTTCATCTTGTCTTGTAGTTGTAAACAATTACAACTTGACCTTGAAATTTGCCTTTTTATGTAGACTTATCCGCCATATATATAGAACAATCTTTAATATTTGTGCATTTCCTAAGTATTTCTTAGATATTTCTAGTGCCTTGTATCTCCTTGGATGGGAGACAAAATTGATATTTGATGAAAATTATTTATTAGAACCTTAGAATGCAATTTTTTTTAATATTATACTATTTGAAGGCAAAAATAAACAATCTACTTCTTTGATCCCTCAAATGGTGCCACTCATTGGATTATGAATGATTTCAAAAGCTTTTTGTGAGAGCTTTTTGTAATTCTATGTATGTTAAGAAAATAATTTTTGTTCATTCTTCAACAATGTGATTAGCATGCACATTTTTGATTTTATGATATATGTGAAAGAATCTAAATTATACAGGGATGGGAAGAATTTTTTTTTGCCAAAATGAAGATCTCATGTCTAAAATGCTTCTTTGGCTATAATTTTTTTTTTTCTAAAATGCTTTAAACCTACATTCCCCTCTATACCAAGGACTTGTACGAATTAAAAACTTTGTTCACAAATTTTGAAGCATGTTAGGATTGT
This sequence comes from Antitrichia curtipendula, assembly GCA_951230915.1. Taxonomy (NCBI): domain Eukaryota; kingdom Viridiplantae; phylum Streptophyta; class Bryopsida; order Hypnales; family Leucodontaceae; genus Antitrichia; species Antitrichia curtipendula. The sequence continues at coordinate 21,369,938 of OX579638.1, read as the reverse complement.
ACAAGTAGAAGTTTGAACACTAATTTTTAATCGCTACAAAGAAACAAGGGTATAAATGACTTGTCTACAATGACTCTAGTAGTCATTTCTTGTCTACAATGAGTCAATGACTACAAAACAGTCATTTTGTAGTCATTGTTGTGCTTGTAATCATTGTAGACAAGTACTTTAGATCCTTGTTTCTTTGTAGTGAATAGAATTCATCTATGTGTTGTTTGTGTGCATCAAATTTACAAGAAAGAAAATTTAAGAGTTTGCTATCATGGTAATGAAGCCTAAATTACTGCTTACCAGATGGAAATTCTTTATTCTAGATGATAAACTCCATTTTGTTTCCCCGAGTATACAACTCTTGTGTTATACACAGGGGTCATCAACATTAAAATAGTTTAGAAGACGGCTTTTGTAAAAGTTATATTATATTAAAAAGACCAAAAAATTAGCTGAAGATCATATAAAATAAACTGAGAAGTAAAAAATATTGGGTTGCATATTTCTTTTTAAAAAAACTTTACAATATATATGAAGAATTGAAACACTTATGCATAATTTTAAAAAATCTATACAAGAAGTTTCCAACAATTAAAATTAAAATTCATTCATAGTATACTATTTATTTTTTTAAATCACATTTTTGAATTCCTTGTTAGAAAGGCCAATAGAATTTTTTAAATAAAAATAAATTAAATCCCTTGAGATTGGATTAAAATGTATCATAAGTTATTATAATCAAGGCCATATAACATGGGAGTTGAGAATCCAAGTTTGTTTTTCCATCAATGGTTAAATAATTCTTAACCCATAAACAACGTTGAATGCAACTATTCATCTTCAATGCAACTATTCATCTTCAAAATTTTATGTGAAAAGGGAAGGTTTTCTAGAACAGTTAGACTTCCCATGAGTGCTTTTGCATTTTTTTAAGCCGACAATACACACGATTCCAAAACAAGATTTGTTAGTGATGATGATCAAGTGATCAACTTGGTAGATGGTCCCTCTACAATTGTAGGACCATCTACCTTGTGTGAACATTTTGCACACTAGGGATTCAATGACACATCCTTTGGCACTTTGATATTCTATTTCATACACTACCAAAAACATATTCAAAACAAGTCTAATAACAAAAACTCTCCAACACAAACAATTTTGGGACGATTGTCACTAACCAAGAGCCAAATGTTTATTACTTGTAATAGATTTTCGTTTGTAGAATGTACACATACTCTCTCATCAAACAGGGCACCTATCTGATATCTCTTTCAAAAAACTAACTACTAATTATAATCGTCTAAGTAATGCACGTCTTGGAACACACTGTGGAATTGCTACTTAAGTCATTCTCTCACTGAGCAAAACTACGTTAGAGATCTTGGAATTAAGAAACGGTTACTGCATCCATCCCACCCACTCAGTTCCCATTCCCCCAAACTCCAAATTTATTCTACCATTTCACAGTCATTACACAAACTCAAGCAGTAGCTAGTATCAACAGCAGGTCCGGATTAGATGTTTACGAAATTTTAGAAATTCATATGGTCTTCTAGTTGGTGTAGTTGGGCGACGTGTGGCCAGGCAGACACTGCTGAGCCTCGGGCGCTGGTGCAATAGACGGAGAAGGAGCCACGTGGGGCTTGGTCAGGGCCTCCGGAAGCTTCTGAATTCCTTGCAAGTAGAAAGTGTAGAAGAGCTTGAAGGGGAAGATGATCTGGTGCAACTTGGCCTGGCCGTAACAACCGGCAAAGATCCCTGACCCTCCCGTGATCGCCAGGTAGGAGTCTTCGTATGTGATGTAAGCTCCCTGTGCAACAATAACGTAACATTAAAAAAAATATTTAATAGGATTGTTGTTACAAAAATGTTAGTCTCCATTCAATCTCATCAATCCAACCTTATCAAATTAAAAATGAAATACTTTTGGGAAGAACAGCAGTAGTTCCAGATCTCTTTAATTATAGCATCCTCGGTGCTCTTGCCAAATCCAAAGGAATGGCCGTACCCAGTACAACACTCAAAGAGATACTCTCAATCACGCTTTGTTCTATTTCCAAAAGTTGAATACAAATGTGATAGAACGGAGGTTTTGGATTATCTTCATAACTCTTGTAAGGATCCAGTTCAAAACTCACTTCGAGCACTTGCTATTATGGGTGTTAGTTATATGTCAGAATTAGTTAGATACGAAAATAAGAAGTTTGATAAGTGTAAAAAGGATTTTGGACTGGCGTCATACCCCTTGCAATGTACTAGTTTGGAGCTCACTCTGTCTCTCGCTATCACAGTTTTTTATAGTTTAACAAATAAAAGAAGAATTCTAGATCAGTTTCCTGACTCCTGCAACCCGAATTACTTCTTCAGTCACTTTTCCATGCAACACCAAAAAACTCTATATTATCAAACGCCTGCAATATTTGGCACCTAGACTAGCTGTGACAATAACAAACGAGGTCCGGGTGCACAGAACAACCTCGGGTCAAACTCATAAAAACGGGAAATGCATGAACTTCAGTCGATGCTTCGAAAATGTTTTTTATAAACTGATTGAGATTGTATGATTGTGATCTGTTGAGGAGGTAAGCACCTGCACAGAGATGTGTCCGTAATCGCCGAAGTAGAAACTATACAAAGCCTCATAGCGATCCCCGTTCTTCTCGCTATTGTGCTGAATCAAAGTGCACAAGCCAGCCGTCATCCCCAACCTCGTTTGCAACGATCCATCATAGACCTGCCATTCAATCACAGCACCACCAAACCAGCCGATCAATCCCCTGAAATCGATCGAAACCAACCAGTTCTCAGTGAAAGGAATCGATGCAACTTATTCCAACCTACAATCCCTTAAAACTGACACGGTAGAGATCGATTGACTCTTCCAACGGCACGTAATAATCAGGTCACAACAGAGGGCTCTACTGTGCGCGCGATTCCTGTATGAGTCTCGCTTTCCTCACCAACGTCCAAAACGAAACCTCTGTCCAAAGCAACCACTCCAAAGCTAGGGATGTAAATGCATGCGGAAATGCACACAGATTCTAACTCAGCAAGATGAAACCACAACACCCTGAGACTTCAGTCTTACTGTGCGTAATGTTGAAAGGGTTCCGAAGATTTGGAATGAAGAATTGAACCAACCCACCTTGTTGCTGAAAGGCACGAGATCGCCGAGGCTGCTCACATGCACGCCGGCGTCGTTCTTCTTCCCCCCGAACGGCAGCAGCACGGGGCTGCCGCGGTCGCGCTCGTTGATCTCGTACACGCAAAGCTCCTGCACTCCAGCAAGGGCTTCGTCTCGCGCAGTAGACGAAGCCATCTCCGCCTTGGCACCGCTTCGGTTCCCCAGCTTGCCTAGTTTCAGAAACGTCGACAGCCCCTTCTCTAGATAGCAATGTAACAAAAACTTTTTAAAATCAAAATAAGCTTCTCAAATCATACCAAGCTTCTCAAATGAAACTATGCATGCATTTGAAATCCAATTCATCTACCCCGGTCGATCACAACTGCACTCACCACAACTTCTCGATCGATTCACTACCCACGCACACTAGCAAGTGAGCACACAAGACATCTGTTGTCCCGAGACCTGTGAACACGAGGGTTGAATGGAGTGGGCTCGTTTGCCGAGGATCTATTTGTAATGTGGCCGAATCATGTGAAACTATTAAACAATAGTGCGGTTGTGGTCCCAGAAAGCGAAATCCCGGAGAGAAGGGGAGGTAGGTGTGACGGAGCACTACAGTAGTCTTGCTTGCTTGCTACTACAGTAGTTAACTTCTCCCACATGGGCTAGCAGCAATGCAGGTCAATTATCGAGATTGCGGGGATTCAGGGAATCCATGCAGCACCTCTGGCTCCAGTTGCAGTGTAGAGTATCGATCACTGGAAGCTCCAAATAGATTGGAGTTGCAGACAGTAGGATAACCGTAGTGTCCGACTCGACCTTCACGGACGGTCCGTTCGCCAGTAGTGCCTGTTTCTAAATTTGGAAGGAGACGGGTTTGACAATTATTTGGATGCCGACTGCCGCGGATGCTTCGTGCAAGCTTACTACAGTAGTAATTAGCGGAGAAGATTGGGAGGGAAGACCTAGAGATGTACAGTAGAGTAGTTTCGGTGAGGTTGCCACCAGAAGCATGATATGGCATTGCCGTGCTCCAAGTGGCTGCTGGATTGAAATCCAAAATCCAAAATCCAAATTGGACCATTTCTTTTATTTCTTTGGGTGCAAATGAAAGGAAAAGGGCATTGCAAAAAGGAGAGGTCAAGCCAGACCAACTGAAGCCAGGAGTGTTTTTAATCCCAGGGAGACTCCAGACCAGACAGACGACAAACTGAGACGCAACCCAATCAGAGACTAGGTGGAAGAAATTTTCCACCTACCAGTAAGATGAATTGGACAACTGTTCCTTGTGTGTCCAAAATTCCAATCCTACGCGAGTAGGAATGTATCCTATATTCCTATCCTATCATCACTGAGCATTGACTTACGGAATTCTTCAGAAATTCGACAGATGGACCCTTGGGATTTCACCTGCAATTTAAATCATGGATCGGGGAGTGGAGGAATGGAGGACCTCACTTTCTAGAAAGGTTTGAGTCAATAGTGGTAGTCACAGCTTGTTCAAGGTGCATGTGAACAATGGAGATTCAATAGTGGAGCATGTTTGTAGTAGCCAATGAGAAGCCACGTTTTTAGAAGAAGCTATGACCACCTTCTTTGAGGTAGAATGGAGAATGGATAATGGAGTGACCTTGGAGTCCTTTTTGGAGCCAAAAAGGTGAAATGAAGACGAAATTAGAAGTCCAAAGGTCAAAGTGGGAGTTCAAAAGGGAAAGTTAAGAGAACAAAAGAATATTTTTAGCGTGATATTGATTGTTCACCTTCAACATCCACCTCCAGAGGTGGATGTTGAAGGTGAACAATCAATATCACACTAAGAATATTCTGGTCAAAAGAAGCCAACCCTACATCGCCACCACATAGATCTCCATTGTTCACACGCACCTTGAACAAGTTGTAACTACCACTATTATTTGTATCTGTATTTGCTCGTGCTCCAGTTTTTTTCGACGGACTGGAACTTGTTTGTGCGCTGCTTTTGCATGGCCTGCATCGATATGGAAGCTTATCGTCCTCCGTCGGTTTCTTCAGGGCTCTTCCTCTGAGGAAAAACCTTTCCCCGAGACAGGACTCAGGTTTGACTCAACCCGGAAAGGCGGAGCACGTTCCGCACAAATTTCAAAGTTTCAACTTTCAATGACACGCGGAATGCGAGTCAACAGTCAATACCTGAGTGTCTATTTTTAATACTACAAACTTGGTGGTAAAACTTTACTAATGCAATGTAACAATGGGAAATTTCATTAAAATCAACCAGTATTCCATTCGCCATTTTTCCATTCATTTTTTTACTTTGGCCCTAAATTTTAGGACTAGTATAGATTTTAGAACACACGTTGGTCTGAATGTAAAAGTGCCAAGTTTGTGGAATACCACCATTATAATGAAGTTTTGGTTACTGCCAATTTCGTTAAATTGATGTTGGTTTTCGAGATTTTGTACAAAACCAATCAAGTGAGAACCATGGATTGAAACAAATCAATTTACGATAAATTTATAGAAATCAAGTAATTGTAAAGTCTTTATACTCATTGTTGATTTTTTCAATTTAAATGGAAGGTTGTATTAATTGATCAAAACATTGGATTGCCAAGAATCCAAGCAAATTATTAAAATATGTCAACCCCAATGGTGATAATGTTTTAGTAGGCAATCTTCATCTAATACTTTGTTTTCTTTTATTAAAAATGATAAAAAGTTTTTTTTTGTGGTAGAAGTTTATATATTAGTTTACAAAAAAAATTAAAAAATGCTACAAGTTGTCTGCAATTAAAAAACTTGAATTCATGCTTTTCTCTATATCATTTTAGTTTTAGTTTTAAGACCAAATTAATGGTTTTCTACCATATTCTTGTAGCATGTGTAAAGTTGCAGTGTGAAATTAGTATGAGATGGAATAATGTTTTAAGAGGTAATATACCATAGAATCGGCATAGATGTAGCCATGTAGGTTGTCTAGTGGAAAATAATTCTAGAATTAGATGTGAATTTTAGGAAAATTATTTTGTCAAAAAGCAAGTATTTTGTGTGGTAAAAAACAGAATATTGGCAATGTATACATAAATATATTTTGAGCATGTGCCAACTTATTTTTTGGAAATAAATAAATTTTTGACCTTGACATATTGATTGTTGACCTTGTCATATTCTTTCAGGAGAGATTGTATTTTCATCCACATCTTCTTCTACTTTAAGTTTTCAAAAAACAATCATCTAATATTTAATGATTATCCATGGAAAAATATAAAGTCCATAATTAATATCACACACATATGCAAATGATGAAAACATGAAATATATAGTCCAAATGTAGACTTTTGAATTTAACTCTTGAAAGGTCCTTGGGGTCCCTCTATACAATCTGTATTTAGCTTTATAACTCTTCAATTGTGGTTTACAATATGAATTTTGATACATTGTTATTTACATACTATCATGATCAATAATTTACTTTGTATTGGACAATATTTAGTCAATGATTTTTAGCTCAAATACCACCATATTTGTAATATACTATACGGCCACAAAGGGCTTTTAGGCCCTTCAAGTTAGGGTTAAAAGTGTGTGGGATGTACTAGTATGGGCGTGGATGCAAGGGTACGTATGTCTTTTTTATAGGTTGGGATTTGAAGTGGATGGGGCATACTAATATTAGCGGAGACATAAAAACAAGCATGAACGCAAGGGCACCAATTTGTAATGAAAGAGGTTTTTGTAGGTTGGGATTTGAGTCTACAAGTGTGGGGTATACTCATATAGATGTGTATACATGGCTATAGTTTCCTTTTTGTATACGTTGGGAATTGGATGTATATTAGTTTTGTGGAACTAACTAGTATGGGCATGGACCCAGGTATGGGTAGGGTGTAATATATGTCAATCTCAAGAACCAAAGTAATAACATGCTAATTCTAATATACATCCATTTTCATGTGGGGGAGCTATCATGTGAAAAAATTCACTAATTCTACAAAAAAATCTTTCCCAAAGACATCCACAAACAATCAATACAAGAGTTGAGATGTTGCTACTTCAACCTTTTGACAATAAAAACAATCAATAATAAGACTAAGAGCACAAACAACATTAATGTATATAATTTGTTTCACACTCAATTTAAATGCCATGGTTCCAAATGACAAAGTAATGACAAGGAAAGCTCAACAACTAATTTTTTATTTTAGAAAAAAAAAATGTACAAAATTATAGTTGAATTTTTATGGAATGCACTGAAATTGGAAAAATTGGAAAATTTGACTATTTAAATTGCAAGATCATAGCATTCAAAATTAGAAAAAGTTCACTCTCTACGAGTTTGGAATTTTGAATCCTCTTAGATTGGGATTCTTAAAGTTTTTTACACCTTGATCAGTTAGATTTTTTGACTTCAAATCTTCTTAATTTAAAAAATTGAGTTGAGAATCTAGGATGAAAAATTCAACAAAAAAACACTTAATTTTTATTCATTAAAAAATTGTTAACTAGAAGTAGGTTCAAGATTGAAGGAAAAACTAAACTATTAATAGTTCCAAGATGGAATTGAAACACAATAATTCTAATTGTGATATTGTTCTAACAAATAAATTTAACCATGTCTAACAATTTTTTTTGAAAAATTATAGATATTGCATTCAAAAATGAATCCTATAAGCTATTTTTTCAAAAAGATGCTTAGATTGCCTACAAAATTAAGATTGTCCATAACTTTATCATCACTAGTTCAAATAGAATGATTCAAAGCTTTAGATGTAGAAAAAAAATATAATCTTTGAGAAAAAATTAAAAATTGAAAAAATTCAATTTTTGGTGGGATTTTTTGGGCTACCCCTCAAGTTGCTTTTTGGACTCATGGTGACTTAACTTTTGTTCTTTGACATCGGTTGAAATAAAAATTACATTTCCAAAAATCTAATCTGAGTTCTTTTTTTCAAAAAAGTTTCAAAAAATCATGTCAAAAATTAAGATCATACAAGCCTACCCGAAATCCTAAGAGTCCCTTGTAGGGACTTTGGAACTTTAGGGATTAACCCGATTTAGAATTTTTGGGATTTCATTTTACAAGATTTGGAATATTTTATGACCTTTAGCAAGGTCATTATAGCTTTACCGCAATACTCCGGGCTTTACTGAATCTTTTGTGACGCTTAGCAGTAGAGAAACTTAATAAGTTAGCAAAAGTACTAATTAAATTTCAATCCCTTTCAAAGAATATAGTCTCTCTTCAAGGGAAGAAAGAATATAGTTTCTCTTCAAGGGAAGAAAGAATATAGTCTCTCTTCAAAGGAAGAAAGAATATAATCTCTCTTCAAGGGAAGAAAAAGGACTAAGCTTAGTAAACTTATTTGTTCTATAGATTTCTTACATTTGTATAGCAATCACCTAGGTATGTATATTATTTTTCATTTTTTTTTTAAGGATACAAATTATTTTTTAAAATATTTTCTACACTATTCAATTATGCCACATTATAATTTCTAAAAATTTCATTACATGGCATATTTAATAATATTTTGAATTATTTCTTGACAAATTTGATCCAAGCATAGGGTACATGTAAAGTTTTTAAAAAATAATAATAATATCTCTATAATTTTGGCATTTCTTTTTAAATTTAGTTTTTTCCAACCTTGATAGATGAGCTAGTGCGGTATATCATGTTACTTAAAGTAGTCTGCTCTAAAACCGACCCTCTCCTTCAAATTGACCCTATTTTAAGCTAGAAAATGGAGGTGCGCACATCTCTTTACAAATTGCAAATGGACAGATTTTGGGAGACCTATGATCACAAATAGGTGTCTATGCCCCAAATCTTTTAAAGTTCATAAGTAATTCAAAAATGCTTACAAAAATATAAAACCACCTGTATTAGGTTCCACATCTATTTTCCTTTCTCTGAAAAATGATCTACAAATATTTTCGTCCATGAAAACCTATGAAAAAGGCATACCAACCCTTAAATGGTCGCTTTTAGAGCATACTACCTTAATTGTATCCATGTCAAATTTAAGAAGTAGTAGAAGGGTGTAATACATGCTGTCCAAAGCTGCTGACATATTGACACTTTATATGACATAACTTTTGATCTGGACATGTGATTGGAGAAAATATTATATTTCATTACAGTTAAATTAAGTAGACCCCTAACAGCTATGAAGGTCATATTTTGGATGATGACCACAATTCTCCTAGGCAATGTTTTGTCTAACTAATCTCTCATTCATCTTGAGTGATATTTGCATGTTCAAAAGATATCTTTTTCTTATGATGGATCAATTTGATGGAGTTAAGATAAATAATATATTTGTAATTTCGTACTCCCCCCCCCCCAAAAAAAAGGTTCACAATTCAAAAAAGGATTCAAATGTTTTTAAAGCACAATTTTTAAATTTGAACACCAATACTTGGGTATCACCTACTTTTGATATAGATGTTACTAAATATCATCCAAGTATCACATGAGTATTGAAGACATAGCTAGCTACTTCTCCAAAATGATTTAAAAAAATTGGTTTGAAGCAATTTAAGCCCATTTAAGACCGAAATCATTTGACCCCTCAAGACCCAAGACTTTTGAGTTTAAAAACATTATTGCTTTTGAAGTTTTATAGTCCAAAATGTCACTAAAGAAGATAATTCTCAACCATACAATCTTGTAGTGTACTTGTTGTAGATGACGTGAATCAAATTTGGAGTCATTTGGTCTCATGGATTGCAAGCCTATTTGTTTTAGTGTAGAAAAACAATGTTGAAATTTTCCTACTAACACATTTGGAGGCGACAATCAATTTCTAAACCTACTCAAATGAATAAATTTTAATTTTGAAGTGCTTCAAAACCAATATACAAACACATTGATAAAAGAAAAATATCATATTTAACTACTTCTAGACTATTCAATGAATTCTAAACAAAACGTCCAAAGATCTCCAAATAATAACATCATGAGATCTCATGATGTAAGTTTGTATAAATCTCTTGATGTTTGTATTGATCTCTTGATATTTTGCCTAGATCTCCCGATGTTTTGCATTATTTTTTGTTGACCATTTTTTTCTCCCGATGACCAATACCAATTTTGGACTTTCCAAAGTCCAAAAGTAGTAAAATGTGGCATAAAATATCATTCAATTGATTCATTGTGTCTGCAAAATGACTTTGGAATGTCAAAAAATAGTGAGAAAAATTCCAAAAACACATCTAAGGTTGAACCTCCTACTAAAATTCTTCTCAATCATTCATAACTTCTTGGATTGATATAAAATTTTAGCCCCACAAACTAGATTACTTGCACAACTTTACCAAATAAAATAAAATTGGAAACGGACATTGTATGAAGAAGATTCAAGCCACCGAAGTTCATTGTAATCCAAAAATGTTGGGATTTTGAACTTTGAATTGCTCCCAAACATTCAAACAACTTGGATTAACATGAAATTTTTTACCACAATAACTAGACTGCAAAGGAAACATAATCCAACAAATTTTTATTGAAAAAAAACATTGGATGAAGGAGATACAAGACCCCAAAGTTGCAGCCATCAAATGCAGTATGGTGAACTCAAATTGAACCTACAAACTCTGATTGGCTTACAAAAAATCAATACATCTTGGATTGATTTGAAAATTTTACCCCACAAACTAGAAGAGAGAGAGAAAAAATTTCCCAACAAGTTTGATTGAATTCAGACATTGGATGCAACAGTTACAACACTTGAAATTGGACTTGAAACTATGGAAGGACACTTTTGGTCCCCTTGGGCGGTGGGGCCAACATGCATAGCCTATTAAATTTTGATAGGCTACTTGGGATTCAGGCTCAGACTATTTATAACTATTGATAATCACTGTATTTCCCACAAAGTTTGGAAGCTAATTTTAGCAAAGTCGAGCTTGATTGTTGGCATGCCACATTGGAACCACATAAGCTTCATATCTCTCCTCAAGTCAAAATTCTTATCATGAGAACAAACGGATGAGGAAGCACATGCCTACATGGTACTCCATATATTTTTTTCATGGAAATTTATGCTCCAGTAATTTTGTGGGGCAAAAAAAATCTCGCCATCTTGGCTAGTTCATCACAGACATTTTGGGTTCACCTGTTAGCCAATTTTGGTACCAAGTAAAAGTCAAAACAAGTGAAAAATCTACAAAAAAAACATTACATTTATATACATTTTCAAAAGGATATGGAATATTCTTATTTTAAAACTATCAAAGGGTAAAGGCTCACTGTTGATAGCAATTTGTTTGGCTTCACTCGGACTTGGATGAATTTCACTCTAGGATGAATTCCACTCTGCTCATCCAGTTGGGAGACCCTGTAAGTTTTGAGGGTTGGTCAGTTTCTGAAAGATATGCTCCATGCCATGGCAATTTTCAAATTTTTAATTCAGAAAAAATTCAAAATTCAAAATTTTTTCTACTGTGAGTTGGAATGCCACGAAACAAAGTTTGTGCACCCTTCCTTGTGAAGGGCTTAAGGTAGTGTGCTGTTACAGCGACCCTTTAAGGGCTGATCTGCCTTTTTCACAGGATTCCATGAACATAATGATTTTTAGCTCATTTTTCAGAGAAAGAAAAATAGATGTAGAACACAACTTAAGTGGTTTCGTGTTTTTCCAAGCATTTTTGAATTACTTATGAATTTTCAAAGATTTTGGTCATAGGCACCTATTTGTGACCCATAGGTGTCCCAAAATCTGTCCCTTGTGATTTGTAAAGAGTTGTGCGGAAATCAAAGACAATGATTGGCTCTTGGAATAAAAAAAACAGTTTTTCTTCAATTTGTTAATGGACAAAAGAAGTCCATTTAAGGACTGCCTCCCATCCATTCTACCCCTACCTATAGGGCGGTCTCAAGAAGCGGGTCGCAATTACAGTCCCTTACCGTATCAATTGTACCAAGACCATGACCAGGGGACGTATGGTTCTAGAGATGTTATCATAATAAACAAAACAAACAATTAACCACCCCTGAAAAGGATCATTTGTTCCTTTGGGGCAATTTGGGTTTGGATAGGTTCCTATTGTCTCAATCTGTAATGAATGTTTTTGAAACTTTTTGAGGATGTGCAGTTATACGAGAACTTTGTGGATATATCATTTTTATTTCAATTGGTACCTAGGAGAAAAAGTCATGGCACAATAAGTAAAAAATGGAGGTTGGCAAGCAGCACAAAAAAATCACAAAATGTCAAAATAATTTTTTTTAAAACAATTTTATATTTTTGTCTCCATTTAAATCTTTGATTCATTCTATTTGGACTAGTGATGAGAAAGTTGTGGACACTCTTGTTTTTTCAGGCAATCTAAGCATCTTTTTGAAAAAATAGCTTATAGGATTCATTTTTGAATGCAATGTGTACAATTTTCAAAAAGAAATTATTAGGCAAGGTTAGTTTTGCTTGCTAGAACAATCTTACTCTTGGAATTATTGTATTTCAATTCCATCTTAGAGCTATTAAGGGCTTAGTTATCCCTTCAATATTGAACCTACTTCTACTTAATAAATTTTTAATGAATAAAAATTAAGTATTCTTTTTGTGAATTTTTTTCCTAGATTCTCAATTCAACTATTCAATATAAAAACTTAGAAAACCAAAATCAATAGTACAATTTTTTTTTTAAGTTAAATAGATTCAAAGTCAAAAGTTCTAGTCAAGCAAGGTGCAAAATTTTGAGTGTAAAATTGCTTAGGAGTTGTGAGACTATAAAAAGAAAAATGTAAATTTTTTTATTTTTAGTATGTTGTCCCTCCCTACAATATTGCAATAAGTTGCACGTAATTTTTTTTTGGATTGGAGGTGACATGAACAACTACAATTAGTGTTAGCACACTAAAATGCACTTTCCAAAAACTTAATTTCACATGAAAAGCTATCAAATTCTTTACACAATCCACCTTGCAATTGTTGTAATGTAATTTTTTTTTATAAATAGAGATTGCAAATAACTCCAAATTAGCACTTGCATGTTTAAATTTTCAATGGTGAAAATCATGAAAACACTTTATTCTTTCCATTGTAACCATTTTCAAAGTAAATGAATGTCTATAGTTTTTAAAATCTCAAATTATGTGAAATTAGCAAACTCTGCTCAAAGCCAAGAAATGAAGTCAAACTTGCAAGCTTTACTCTTCACTAATGGTACATATATGCCTTTCAGGACTTCTCAAAAATCAAATATTTAACAATGAAAGATTCCAATAGTTAACCTTTAGAACTACCTATAAAAAAATTTAAAACAGTCAAAAGAATTTAACTACCCACACCAAAATGAGCTTGAAATTTCAGATCAACCATATATGGTTGGTTGAGCATTTAGAGGTTAAGGTATAAGGTAGGCACCTCCAAAATGGCACCTGACCTTAAAGTGCCATCTACAGGATGTGTACATTTCTGAAATCAGTTATGTACCTATTTGGAAGGAGCGCTTTCAGAAACAAACTTTGACCCTTAATAACTTTTGCATACGGTGCCCAAATGCCACGTTCTCTGGTGCGTTGGAACCTCCTTTCACTTGCCAACAAGAATATATGAAAATTTGACCAGTCTAATAGTCGTAATTAGGCTCAGTAGCAAAAAGTGGCGGTTTTGGGTGTACCCACCTTAGATGTTCTAGATCAAGAGGTAAACTCTTTAGCACGTATTGCTGGTGGACAACTAAGTTATCCAAATAGTGATACTATATCCTACTGACTTTTATGATTAGTATTTCAAACATAATGTGGACAAAGTGGGAGATTTTAATTTAACCTCCAAAGGATTGAATGACTGTTGAACTTATACATGTGATCTTGGGTAGGTGCGTATGAACTCATTTTTTAATGGATGTTCTTTAAACTTTGACACAATGCACCCTCTTAATTAGTGGGAATATGATTTTTTTTATCAAGTATCTAGATCCAAAGTCATGCTTTCCTAAACCTTTGAATCAATATAGGCAACTTTGAGCAACATGTGCCAAACTCCTCCTATAATTTTGGAAATTGGTAGGCATGTAATTTACATGATAGAAGATGCAAATGTCAAAAAAAAATTGTTTATAAAGTAAATATCCTTTTCTTTTAACTTCAAACATTATAAAATTTTAATTCTAACTTGCAATTAAAATTTTTGAGTTTTTTTCTGCACATTTCCATAGTATTCTAGTACAAATTTATACAATTGGATTTTGAAATTTAAAAAAAATCACTTTCCATTTTTTCCTCATTGCCCTAAAATGTGGTAGTTTTTTTTCACAATTTATGTCCAAAATGTGCTTTAGTCCTTTAAAGGTTAATTTTGAAACTAAGGGTATTTTGAATTTTACAAGAATCAAATTATAAAATAACTTTATATTCTTTTGGTTTTAATTCAAATAAAATGTTATATATTTTTATTTATTTGATGTAGGATAATTTATCCAAAAAAATAGAATAGCTATGTAATGTATGTCAATACATTAAGTTTCTGTCTAAAAACTTGATTTTAAAATTCAAAATGACTTATTTTACTTTTAAGCAAGATTGGCAAAATGAAGATTTTGATGTATAGTTTCTACTCCACTTGAAAATTTTAGAAATTTTTAGAAAATATACAATTTTTTTGAAGTTTGAAATTTTGAATTGAGGATGTGTAACACTTTTCTAACTATAGAGTGGCATGGAAATTTTCTCTATATTATATTTCCTACACTATAATACACTTCTAATGTGAAATTTTCAACTCTTTTAAGTATATTCTATTTTTATATAAATACTCTTGCCTTTTTCTTCAAAAATTAATAGTAATTTGGAAATCTTTACAAAAAGCTGAAAATTTGTATAATGTATACTTTACATGTGATTTTGTCTCTAAGAAATAAAAATAAAAAACTTCACTCATTAAGAATGTCAATCAATGGATTGGATATCAAGATGGATGATTTTGAGGTTTGACACAATTCTTGGATTCAAGGGTTGTAAAAAATTGAGATCTTGCAATTCTTAGCTCTCTTTCTTAGAGAATTATTAAATACTGAATCTTTCTAGGATGTGGTTTTCTTAAAGGTTTAAATATTGATCAGTTTTTAAATTTTTTTAAAATGGTTCTAAATTTTTTAAGTACATCCAAAGAATTCGGCAATAACTAGACCAAAATGTGACATATAGTACATTCTTGTAATCATTCTGTTGATATTTTAGATACTATCTTGTCTTTGGTATTAACATTGAGAAAATTGCTCGGGGAGTTCACTTAGAGTATCCATTAGAAACCACGTGCAAACAAACTTTGAACCCCCTATATACTTTTTGAATTTTAAATAAAACAAAACAAAATAAATATGAAAAGATTTTCCTAGTTTGAAAGTTTATGTTTTTGAATATTGATATTTTTATTTGTTAATAATAATTAGTTACAAATTTTAGAAGTAAAAAGATACATTGTAGAACTGAAAAATAACTTTTACACCCCTATATTATATAAGAAAAAATTGTCTAAAAAATGAACAAAAAATTCCTAAAAATAACTATCTATTGAAAGTTCATTTTGAGTTGAATATTGATTCAATGGTCATCTAAATGTGTTCTCTATAATTATTTGAG
Organism: Antitrichia curtipendula; assembly: GCA_951230915.1. Taxonomy (NCBI): domain Eukaryota; kingdom Viridiplantae; phylum Streptophyta; class Bryopsida; order Hypnales; family Leucodontaceae; genus Antitrichia; species Antitrichia curtipendula. The sequence goes on along the minus strand of OX579638.1, from coordinate 21,354,249 downwards.
TTGAAAAACATGTCATTTTAGTTCATTTTCAACCTCTTATAGAAATCATTTCATATTTTATTTGAGTTGGAAATTTTGGCAATACAAAGCTATAGTCATTATCAAATAATGCTCAAAATTTTAGGTTGAAATTATAGTTTATTAGAAACCACTAGAACTAAGTGCACCCTCAAGAAAAATTGACATTGTCTAGTTCAATGCATGAATTGAATATTGTAACAAAGTTGGATTACTACAATTTAACTAAACCCCAAACATTTCCATAAATGTTGCTATCACCAAAATAATTTGGTTGGATCCATTTTGTAAGATTCTCTTTGTTAACATCCATATATTAAATGAAGTTGCTTGTTTTGTTTTGTTTGTTTGCTTGTTACAATGGCCCATGCGTCAGCTAGTTGAGTTTCTAATACCATCAAAAAGCTTTTTGTAAGGAGGGGTGCATGAACTTTGATAATGGCATTCCGACTTGTAGCACATAAGACATTGAATTTTGAAGTTTTTATGAATTAAAAAATTAGAAAATTATTTTAATTTTAATTTTATTATATTGTGGCAACGACATAGAATATACTATGTAAACCTTAAATTTATATACTGTATATATACTATACCTTAAATGAAGCTATTTATTCTATTTGTTTTGTTTGTTACAATGAGATCTCTAAAATTGTAGTACCGTATGTCCCCTAGTCGCATTTTTGGTATTGTTGGAAAGCTCTTTGCAAAGAGGGTGCATAGATTTTGTTTTGTGACATTCCAATTCACGGAAAAATATATTGAATTTCAATTTTTTTATGAATTAAAAAAAAACAAAAAATTACTTTTTGCTTTTATTCTATTATACTGAGGCAATGGCACAAGACATGGACTACACTTGCCACTCACTAGATAAAATTCAAATCTTTCCCTACATAAATATAGAGAATAGCATGTTTTGAAATTTGGCATGATTATTAAATGTCATGTTAAGATTCACCTTCAAAAAATAGAATGAAAAAAGATTTTTTTTTACAAATTTTATTGCAATTTAAAGGCGATGAAGTTGAAATCTAGTTAAAAATTCCTTGCAATCTTTCACTACACAATGTGCGGTCATTGAGTAGTGGTACAAAATTTTGTTTACATCACAATTGAATTGGTAGTTGAATTGTGTAGTAATCGTTTGCAAATTCAAATGGTTGTTGTCAAGTTTCTAGATTTGTGCAATAAATGGCAAGTTTACTCTGTTAGGTTGACTTATTATATATATGTAGAACTTATCTTGGTGCATAGTGTTGGGACTATGCATTAAGAGAGGATTATGCGTTTTGAGAGGTGTAATAATGGCCACCTAACTAATGTCAACTCTAAGTACACTACTTTCTTAAAAAAATGCTTGAAATTGGACCCACCTATTAACTGCATAAGTAACAATTATGCACTAAGAAATGATGCATTGAGATAGGTTCTACATGTTTAGTAGTGATTTCCAACAACAATATTAGAAGATGCAAATTGTGGTGAATCCTATATGATGAACTAATGTCAGTAGTAAAAAATACAATTGTTGTATTATTTTTAGAAAATTATAAAATAGAGGATAATTAAATTTTATTTTTTATACTATAAAATTTTTTTTTTATCAATAATAATTCATCTCCACATATATTCAAACCTTCAATTAATTCAAGTATTGTATTTATGGGGCAAGGTCAATAAAAAATAATTCTAAAAATAAATGCCATGGAATTATGTTTCAAAAAATATTTTTTGTGTATGGAAAAAGTATTTTTTGAAGAATATTATATTTTTAGTGTATATTAAATTTATTTTACAAAAATAATTAATTATTTGACAATTTAGCGCCAATTCTACCACATATTTACAAAAGTGGAAGAATTTAAATAATTTAAGACCCATTCCTTTGTACTAATTTAGACAACTAATTTAGGACTAAACTAATCTAAGTAGTGTGAAATTTTGGATTAAATTCAAATGGAAAATGGATGAAAGTAGATTAAATGGATGAAAGTTAAATGAAACATAATATTTGAGATAATATGAAAACATTGTGGATGACAATATATTAAATTTATCTAAAATATTATGAACTATTTGTTGATACTCTTCAAAAATTCAGATAATCTTTCAATAGTGCAAGTTAATATAATAATTGAATTGACATGTCTACAAATGGTGCCACTCATAGTAATGGATACAAGATATTGGACTAGTCCAAGTAGACCCCCCAATAGAATTAGTTGCATAATGCTTTGTTCTAGTTTTCACCCAAATTTTTTTGGTGAGCTTTTTGCAAGCTACACTAATATTGGGTATTGTTTGAATTAATCCCACAAGCTTTTCAAACAGGGGTGAGGTTTTTTTCCCCATGCTTGTCCAAATACGTAAAAACATGCCCTCTTTGGGGGACAATTAATTTTGTCTTTTGTGACCTTTCAATCTAGATTTGGGGTCTCTAATTTCAATTATGGATTCCAAATTTACAAATTTTATCATCCATGATAAATAATTTGTTTATACTTTTTCACCAAGATAAAAATTTGAAGTAAAATTCTAAATTTTTGCCCTCTCAAAGGACTTGTGTAAGGAAATTCCTAATTTTGCGTCCTTACAAACAAAATAAATCAATGTACACAAACAATGATATTTAATATTATGTTACATATAGTGTTACTTATCCATACCTAATTCACTATACTCTTGATTTAGTTGACTAATATTGTTCAGATTGACTATTTATTTAAGTAACAATAGAGGTATTTTAGACATTTAGTGCACTATTTGACAATATGAACATTATTAAAATTTACAATAGCTGACAAACAATGTTCATGTTGATACCAACTGAAGGCTTTTTTCTTTGGCTTTCTGTTGCCAGGATTGCACCATGAAAAAATAATTTGGCTAAAAAATGAAAAAAAATTGCCAAAAAACCAAGGTTGTTACATCGGACAGGCTAGGGTGAAAAGACGTCCCGGACGGATGGTCCGTCCAAACCAGACATCTTAAGGGCTGGAAATTTGGCAAGTAAAAACAAAATTACCATGATTTATCATTGATAATTCTACGTTAGAATTGAGGTGCGGACACGGGGGGCGTGGATTTAAAAGGGGCAGAAACATCTTTGGGTTGGTGCAAACACTAAGGGGCGAGGACATCTGAGTTTGGGTAGATACGTCTGTGTCTGGGCGTGGACATCTACAAATGGGCGTGGACTCACATTTGTAATTTGGTATGAAAAAATGTACAAAATGGTGGTGTTTAGGGTGGAGTTGTTCTCCTAGGCAAGTTGGTTACTTGGTTACATGCTTGAAAAATGAAAATTCTGAGATCATTTGGAACTATACAACATACATGAAATAAATAAGAAGTACAAAAATATAGAGAATGATTCAAAATAATGAATGGTTAACATTTCATTTATAGGATGGAAAATGCTCATTTTAATGGTTGTAATGTTGTAATAAATAATGTACACCTAATCTTAATATTCTTTTTCAAATATATTAAAATTTTAGTTAAATAAAGGACTTCCAAGCTTATTTTAGAATAGAAAATCTATAACTAACTAAAAATAGAAACGCCTCCTAATTTTTGACTCATTCATCAAAATGGAATGATTCAAATCTTTCTATGTAATATGTACATGTGAATCTAGAAAAACAATTCCAAATACAATGGCTCACCGGGTTTTTTAAATTAAAAAAAAAAAATTATTAATTTTTTCTTTCAAAGTATGGTAATGTGAAATGACCATTGTTGAACTCTTGTCTGCTTGCATCCGTGCCTTTAGAGTCCGCGCCCAGACATTTAGTCCACGCGCTAATGCATGGTTTCAACAACCAAATTTGTCCTTCAGCCTATGCCCATGCCTTTCATCCACGCCTTAGAGTCCGTGCCTAGACCGTGCATTTACGCATTAAAGTCCATGCTCTTCAGTCTATGACTAGACACCAGGCTACCACCTGCCCTTTTTGTCCTTTCGTCTGTGCCCTTAGGTCCGCGCCCAGATCTAAAGTCAATGCTCGGCATCAGACGCCCGAAACATCCAGCGAAGTTTGCACATGGGAAGAATAGAAATTGAAGGTGGCATAGGATACTTCTTTCTCTTTCGAAATTGGTCAACTTAAATAGATGACAACTCATACTTTCATTACAGCTCAGGCCTTGAATGGCCAGTTAAAGAACTTCATGTATTGCAATATCAAATAGGCATTCAAGAAAATTATTTGGCTTCCACATTCAAGAATACCAAGTATACCCTAAAACCCTAAACCCTAAACCCTGGATTCAAAGGGACCCGTAAGCTTGTGTCTCCATTTAATTGAAAGCTTTGGGAATTAAATGGATGCACCATGTGGAAAAAGAAATGAGATTGAATATGTGGGGTTCCTACATCATTATCTATATTTTCAGTTATCCAAAGGGACCCGTAAGCTTGTGTCCCCATTTAATTGAAAGCTTTGGGAATTAAATGGATGTACAAGGTAAATTGTATTGCTTAAATAGAAAATGGTTTATAGAGTTTAAGGTTTAGAGTTTAGGGTCTAAGATTTGCTGTTTATAAAACCACTTCTATTAGTAAAAAAATTAATGAATGGTTTAGGAGTGCTTCCTTCTTAATTAACAGGCTAAGTTCTAATGAAACTACATAATGCCTTGTCCTTGTAATTAAATTAAAGAAATTAAAATAAACATGCTCTGCCATCTAATTAATACAACCAATTTGGAAGAGGGGAAGGAGTATCCTATGGCAATTTGAATCTGCATTCCCCCAAACTTTGAAAAGCAATTGGCTGCCGCGTGGCGGCTGGGGGCTTGTATTCTTCCCTTGCAATAAATATATTCCTTTATTTGTGTCAAAATAAAACAAAAAAACGGCTAGCTGGCTTACGCATTTGGGCGTAGATGCAAAGCGTGGACCTAAGGTCCAGGCGTGCATTTAGGGTGTGGACTGAAGGTGTGGGTGCAGATTCTAGGATGCAGGGCATGGACCAAAAAAATGACAGTCGGTTGTCCGTGCGATGACTTTGAGGCGTAAGCAAAATGTGTAGGCATAGACATTTGAGGCGTGGACGTAAGGTCCAGGCTTGGATTCTAAGGCGGATACGCATGGGCTAGAAGGCCGTCTTGTAAGAGCGAAAGTTTGAGGAGTTTGGAAAAATGTCCAATCAGGCAAATCATACAACTTATCGGGCGAATCGGACAACGTTTGACTATGTCACCCATTAATTAGTCCTCTCGGTGTTCTTGGAGATTGAGCGCTCATTTCGACGCGTGGACCTAGGGATTTGCAACCGTGTGCTTCTGGGCATTGATTGTTAGGCGTGGATTGTTAGGCACGGACATAAACTCCGCATGCAGACTTGAAGTCGTGGACTTCTGTCGAGCGCGGACGTAAGGATGTGGACGTAACATCGGGTGTGGACTATCGGGCACAAACTCAATGTCTAGGCGCGGATGTAGGGCAGAACCGGTCCTCTTTCACTCCTCAAGTCCCTGAATGACATTGGAAATTTCCTCCTCCTCCTAGAACATGGGGCTGACTTTCAAAGTTTAAATTTGTTGAGTTCCTTCCTTCCTCCATGTTTGGACATTAAACAACCCAAATCCCATTAGAGCAAAAATGGGCCCTCCAAGTGCCCTTCACTTTGTGCAAGCCGGAATAAATCAAGGCTATGTCCCGTGGTACTAGAACTGTACCCAAAGGGTTACTATCTTGTATAAAAATGTAGGCAAGGACTACCTCTGTTGCCTAGGGCATGGCAGAATGGTGGTACAAATGGAAAGGCTTTTTAATTAGGCTCGCATGCTTGAGACATGCAGGTACTGCCTTGACTACAAATTTAATAGTCATTCTGGATGTACGCGTGGTCTGACTAATGCGGTTGAACCACTTCTGGGTCATCTTGCTGCAAGCACATTCAGTGACTTGTATAAGTCCTTCAATATAATACAGGATTCAACGGATATCAACATTCCAGGAAAGCCATGCACAATATTACCAATACTAGTAAATTATTTGGAGGATAATTTGTGAATTCAAAAGCAAAAATAGAGTATAATGCAAAAATCACTGATATCACTTAACCCAATCACATTAAGTGCCGCATCGTCAATTAAACTTGTCAAACATTGTATTGTAGTTTGTCTCAAAAATTGACAGTGACTGTTTGAAGCTTGTGAGCTCAAATGGAGTGATACTAAAGTGTTTTTCTAAAATCATGTAGCCTGACTTAGCAAGGCTTAGCACATGATATAATCTACTAATACCGTTATGAGAGGCAATAAAGTAGAAAATAGCCTCATGTAATTTCAATACCAGTACTTGTCAACGACAATCTGAAACTATACGAGAGTCAAATGGTCCAGCCTGCAAATCCTCAAGACTTTGGGGGGGAGGACATCGTGGACTGTTAAGTTCTTCTCTGCACGCCTGTTTACCTTCCTATCAAGCGTTGTAGGATCACTAATGTAGAATGTGAAATCCGTTGGGGCCTCGGTTCCCATGGTGATCTGAACTTCATGCCTCAGGTGATTTAGAGGCCAATCAATCCCAACATTGAACATGAGGGGGATCTGTGGGTCCGCGTCGGCTACAACACACCGTAGGGCTACCATCTGAACAGGCTCATCTTGGTCAAGTGGAACCCAGTCTCCAAGTAGCCGCTCTCTCGTGAAATTAAAGTTCACATAAAGCGTTTGCCGGGCAATGTGATACCTGCATCCAATGAATTGCCACCCAACTCATGAGAATTTGCACGTAGAAATCAGCATAGCACATTAAAACAGGCCAATGAAAAGAAACAATTGAGTTAGAAAGGCGTGTAAGTTTGCGTAGTACCTGAACACAATGCTGGGCAACGACACTGTGCAGCGGATAATGTCTGCTCCCACCGTCACTTTCTGGTTCTAACCAGCATCCATCAAGTCTGCGAAAACAGACTGGTCTAGATTCCGGAAAGAATACAACAAAGGAGTCCTACTCTGGTTTGGTGCGGTAGCAAACAAGTCCACAAAAACGCAAACTGGCATGAACCACTGCACATGCGATCGTCGCGACCCCGTGCTAGGCTTCATGGCACCCAAGAAATTTGCACGCATTTTAGCACGAAAGCATTCGGAAGTGGACATGTCGGAAAGGGGCCAACCTGTAGAGCTGAAACTTGGCAAGGGAATCTCCTCGAGGCTCCCGTAAAGTTCGGCGCCTGCTGGAGGGATGTAGTGCCACTTGTAAAAAAATACGGAAGCCTTGAGCAGCTCCCGGTGTGATTGGTCGTGATGAATAGCTTCTCCAATATCTACATGAAGCCCCACGACCACTCCCACAATAGCTCTAGGATCGATCCAGTCCTCGTAGAAACACGGGTACAAATCTGTAATTCCAAAGCGATAAACTGTAGTTAGCGTCATATTGTATGTCACTTAGTTGGTTCACTTGGAATCTATTGTATTTGAGTGTATGAATTCCAACTGTACATCACACCCCAATTTCAAAACATGAAAGACTACAACAGTATCAAAATGCACGCATTAGTATCTTCACTTCTAGTCGGTGCAAGGCTTGCATTCTACAGTAATAGAGAAGTCTCAAATAAGACTTGAAAACTCTACTCCTCTCAACAATGAGACAAGAATTAGAAGCTAAAAATTTTGGCCAACTGAACAAGTCAAGAAATACTTACAGTTGCAACGGAGTCTCATCTGTGCAACATTGGGATCCAATCTCAAGTGCCGGGATTTGTATGCATGGCGCACTCGCACTCTAGATACAACCTCTGTTGAGTTACCTGATACCTCAAACTCCTTTATTTGAGCCTTGTAAAGGGACATGGGATTGTCCTCTCCGTAACGCGCATAGTCCCAGCCCCATGCACTTGCGATGTCTGGCTGCAGAGTCACCCACGAGTTGATCTCGAATTTGGTTGGAATCCATCGCCCCTCTGTGTCTTGGGAGTTATGGAGGATGACTGATTCTACCTTATTCTTGGGCGGCATCTTAAAATGAACACATGCAACCAACAGGCAAGTAAGTGTCTAAATTACATGGCCCAGATGAGTTTGTGTAACGGCTTTAGTGAAAACAATTGGCAGCAAAAGGAGGTCTTAGTCTAACAGAAACCGAAAGTGGGGGAATCAATTTCATACCTTGGGGAGTTGATGATCTGCCTTTGAATCGACCACATTACTGCTCAGGCTAGAGCGTTGCTGGATCAAAGGGTTTAGACTCTAGTCAGACTTGAATGGGATAAACTTTGAAGCCAGCATCACATACGTTCTAAGGGCAATTACTGAACAAGGAAAAGAATGAAACTTTCACGACACTGTATATACACAATCGAGTTGGCCAACAAAACATGGATGAAAGACAAACTGATTCAAGGGCACAAGTGTCATGTCATGAATTCTCAGTACCTTAAGCTGCTATAAGCTCCAGCAGAATTGGGCCACATGGGTCAAAAGCTAGACTCACTGCTCTGAGTACCTTGGGGGGGCACAGAAAACAACGAAACATATATATGAGACTCAACTATTATAACTGCACCTTATATGAAATTGGAGTGGTGTCTTCATTGTAACTACTCAACATCATGTCTTTGGTACAATGGCCCCTATTGATTCACATAGTTTAACTGCAGAGAAATTGTAGAAGGCAGTACGTTTTACTAAGTGTCATCGTTAGCCACTCCCTCCCAATCGACATGTGCATGTCCCTTAGATACCACCTTTGAATTCTACATATAAGTAGGTAAAAATCTAGCCGTTATCTTATGCATCATATACTGTGTTGCTCTGAAGACTACTTAGTGCCTACTCCCGAGTGTGTGGCCGTTCTTTTACAATTCTAAGAAACAATCAGTGTTGAAAATGCCCAGGGTGGGAGAATATTAAGAATCCGTCGCCAAGTACAAGTGATTGTTGACACTAGGGGTTTAAATAGTCTATTTGTACCACTATAGGGAGTTGTTTTTCAATTTTTTTAATTTCTAGTACATAAATTATAGTTAATTTAATGTATTACTCACTCCCGCATGATTACAATAATCTTAGATAACTTGTCCTGAACGGACTCTTCCTATTCATTGACAGTTTTTTATTACCATGGTAGCTAATTGTGTACTTTTTATTTTACTATGCTAGAAATTAAAGGTATCCAAGCCCAACATCAAACAATAAGATCGTCCAGTCCTTTCAGTTGTTAAAAACAAGAGCTATTGAGTAGAGGGATATCATTTGTAGAACAAAGTCTCTTGCACAATCCACCTTTCAGATTTGTAGGGTGAAATTGATGAAAGCTAAATTGGGGACAAAAATATTAATAAAGTTATGAATGCGACTCAGAGAGTAAAATTTTGGTTAGAATCATGTGAAGAAAGAACCACCGGATTCTTGTTGACTAAAATTCAATGTGGTTGTGACTCACCTCAATTTTGCTCCACCTTCCTGTTGCCGTTCTAGAATCCACGCTGCCTGCCTCAGTAGATTGAGGAGTGCGATTGACTCAGGTATTCTCATTTTCAATCTCTGTACGTGATGTTGTAGTGACCCATTGGTCATCAACTCGGGCCATGTATGTGTACATTGTAGTAGGCTACACTGAGGATTCTTTATCACAGACAAGTCGCAACAGTGAATGCATTGGCTTCTCATTCACTGATTTATAGAGATCAGTCTTACTTAGCGTACTGAAAGTATAATTCTTTTTTCAAGTTGAACTTGACTTTCAAATCTAGTTACGGTTTAATGGGTTGTACATCAGACATCCCTTGGTACAGAGTACAAAATACATAGAACGGCATTATATTATGCATGGTGAAATTTATTCACTGGTGAAGCACAGTGTCACAAACAAGTCAAAGGGGACATTCAATCTCAGCCTAAAGCGCAAAATTGTAGCCCCCGTGATCAACAAAAAACTTATCTGTCTCACCTGGGTACTATCATCCGACTATGTACAATCGGCTTCAGTCTTTCACTATAGAGGAACAACTGGTAAAAAGGACCAAGCCGTATATTTTTTTGGTACCTCAGTTCCTACTATATTCTATCCTAAACTATCCAACTATTGTACCTATACTTCCTTTGTAGAGTATATTTACACCAAATTGGCCACAAAGTAAACTATGCATCTAATAGTTTATGAAAGCAAACCGACTGAGTGAGGGATCAATCACATACATTTGAGATGATGATATCTATATTCTCAGTGATACCTGCCTTAGAAGAGGCCCCTGCAGCAAAGGTATTGGGTTCTATTACTGGCTGAAACAAAGACTTTTTATACATTGGAAGACTACAAAGAGTGGTGGGAAGAGGTGTGTAGCCCAACTCAGCAAGGCTAGTAGTGCTGGCAGTGTTACTAGTCCCCTCACTCTGGACTCTATCATAGACTCGGAAACCCACATCACTAGGAGATGCTGACTTGATGCACACGTTGATATTAGTACAAGGGGTCTGAGGTTTTCTGTTTTCCACCCATGCTGACGAAGCCTGCTGTGAAGCACGGTCCAGATCAGTTGGCGTTGCTGGAAGACGCATGGTTCTTTGCCGCTTTGTGATCGCTGTGTGCTGTTCCGTATTGCTTGAATCGGGACGCATGCAAGTCTCTCCAGGATCTGCCACTGTGCCTGTCACATGAGCAAGTTCTACAAAGTTACATTTGGTCCAAATATAAACCCAGTCTTCATCTGCTGAAAACAAACTTAGACATTTCTACTGCAAATTCCAATTCAACAATCGGGAGCCGACTAACTCCAAGTACAGTTCATTGAATAGGACTCGGATCTTACCTGTCATGAAACCGTTCTCAACGGAGACTGCTACGCTGGAGACTTCAGCCTTCATCTTCTCCGTCAGGTCATAGCCCCATTGCGCAAGCATTCCACCGTCGAACTCAGAAGAACATTGTGGACAATTTAGGACCTCTTCATGCAACAAACTAGCAAAGCAAGTTGGATGAAACACGCATCCACAACTAGCAGAGATAGAAGACCGAGATATGAAGCCAAGATTGCATTTACAACACAGTTGCAAATGCAGAGGCAACATACTGGGAATCGACTGTTCTGCAGGCCACTTTGGAACGACCTCCTTTGGCCGCAGATGGAGATTTGCAAGGCGAGCCAGGCGCAGTTTATCCTTGGCCGCAGAAAGATTGTCCACTGCCTCCTTCAAGGTCTGCTCTACTCCAGGCAATTCTTCATCTTCTGCTTTCTTCAACGCCAATTGAGCAGTTTGTTGTTTGTCGCTGTGGTCCTTCATTTGGCAGAGGAGAATGTGAGCCTCCTCTTTCTTGTCATCTGCCTCTGAGGTCAGGCCTTGCTGCTTCAGGAGTTTGAAGTCGGCCATTGCTGCCCCCCACTGTTCACCCAACGGCTCTTCTTCTGAGCACAGGATAGCGTATGCATTCTTCAATTGCTGAATGCGGCAAACAATCTTTGTGTACGCCTCCTCAATCAATAAATGCTTATCAGCACAGATCTGCGCTTCCTGCATCGCTTCCAATTCGGCGCTGGTACTACTAGCAGAATTCTAGTTGTCCTCAGAAGCTCGAGCGTACCTTTCAATTAGATGACAGAGGCCTCTGACTTGCTCACGAATTGCCATTGGTCCCAACTTCCTTGGATTATGAGCGGACCTCTCCAGTCGTGCCTGCCGTCGCTTTGCTGCCTCTGCTGTCCAATTCACATTCTCCTTGTGCACAAACCAAGCAAACCAAGCAAGTAGAAACTTCATGGAAAATGCCTCGTTGTTTGGGCGTCCCCCGTAGACCCGTGAGAAGTGTCCTGCAAACAAAGCTACCTGCTCTCGATCCTTGCAATGTGCAAGTGGGAAGCGGTGCTTATCGCGGTTGCTTGGCTTCCACTTCCGAACGACCTCCTCTTCAGTGACTGAAGTCTCCGCCAAAGCCTTATCAACCTTGCATCCCAAATTGCACAAACCAACCACCTTGGCAAAGAATTCTGTGGAGTAGATTGCATCTCGCCCCCGCAACATTGGCGCCACTTCATACAACTTGTTGCGCAACGTGCTTGGAACTCCAGGCAAAGGAATAGGTTTCCAGAAGTCGGCCTTGCCCTCTTGAGGCTCTTCCGGCAAAAGAAGCAAGTCGCCCTTGTCCTGTGGCTCCCAACCCTCCGAGATATTGCTGGCACCACCTTCCCCCAAGCCAACACCTCCGCCATCGTCCGCCAGGAACGTCCCAATCTGAGTTCTCTCTAGTAAAGCCTGCAGCGCCTTGTTCTTTGGCGGCATCTTCACAGATTGTTGCGGTTCCAGTCGTTAGTATATTCAATCCTACTTGCTGAACAGCTCACACTCTCACAGCAAGGGCACAAGTGTCAAATGCTCATGTCAATTGGCAGTTGCAAGCGTGGGCCCTCTCAATTCCTTAGTTAGCGGCAGAAAATCAAACAAAGCCAGGCGGTTTTAGCACCTCCGTCCAATTACTTTGCAATTTGCATATTTTCTGAATTGGCTGTGAAGTCAAAGCTTGCACTCTTACGGTCAGGCAAGCACGGGAACTAACAAGCCATAGCTGACCTGCACTCTCGAATCTACCAAAAGGTGCCCTAAACTCTCAGATTCCCAAACTGCCAAGCAAATGAACTGTAAATTTAACACAGATTCACCCCTACCAGACATAAGATACTCTAAATTTAACAAAGTGCCAGGCGGAACAAATTGACTAGAAGATGAATAAAGTTTCACTGCAATGGATTCGCAACCTCTGAATTGCTCTGACTTCCGTCACTCTCGTGTGCAGTGCACGGCTCTCAGCGGTCATTAGAAAGTTATCCAAGCTAGGCGAAAACTGAGTAAAACTCTGCAGGAAGCCAACACGATAAACACAGACTGAGTAAAACATTAACGGGCATGAACAGTATGAAATAGTCTTTGACGCCGGTGCTTGTCTCTAGTGAGGCTTGGTCGTTAGGGCTGGGAAGGGCATGTGGCGCGTGGCAGCCTCAGAGTGAAAGCCCAAGCCTCTAAACCAGGCTTGGTACTAGGCATGGAAGATGACTTGGTACTAAGCGAGAAATTGTGCATAGAGGTATTTTAGAAAGTAGGCTCGGAAGTAGGCATGGAACTAGACATGGAACCAGGCTTGGACTCTTCGATACGATGGAGTTAGATTTTGAAATCTTGGATGTGATAGATTGAGGTTGTAGGCTCTTAAATTGTATATATAATTAGACTTGACGATTTTGAAACTCTAAGATGTGACTGACTGAAGCTTCAATTCTTAAATTGTAAATGTAATTTGACTTGCCGATTTTGAAATCTTAGATGTACCCTAAACTAGGTTGCACTTGCACTTTTAAATTATGGTCATTTAATTTATAGTTCACAAAGTTTCATTTATTGGTTTTGGCAAGAACAACAACATTGAGGCTAGTCAAAAGGCCTATTTGTTGTGGTATTTTTGCCATACGGGTGCCTTGGATTAGTTTGTGAATAATAAAAAGCCGTATTGTTCTAATGCACTTCATTGAACCCCTAACTATATTCTAAGCCATTGTTGTGCTTAATTTTTTTGTCAAACTCCAAAATAAACAAGTGATTGGATCCCATTTTAATGTAATTCAAATTTTCATTAGATGTTTAAATAAGTTGCTTTATTATACATCTCCTAACCATTGGAATTGGAGAATGGAATTCATTTGAAGTGGGTTACTACTGTTTAGAAATTAGAAATTTGACTATCCAAAATACAAATGGCTTAGTAAAAATCATTGATATCACTATAGGTCTTTTATATTATTGGCACTTTGGATTTTTGGGAACTTGCAAACATAAAATTTATCTTTGATAATAAAGTTGACAAAACAATATATATTTATTGTTAATTTTTATCTTTTTGCCATGATACAATCTATAATTTTAGGCCCCAAATGCTACACCTGGGGGTCCCAAATGTCTGGGGCCCCAAGTGTTTTATTGTGCAAACTGGAGGCGCTCAGGGGTTAAAGACATAATATTTAAGGATTCAAAATTCTAAAAATAATTATTTCAAAATAGTAAAATAGAACCTTTAAGAATATTTCCAAAATATTTCTATTGTTGCTTTTCATTTGCTTTCAAAGTTCAAACCACGTTGATAAATTACTCCAGCCCACCTGCCAATTACATGCTCTCTTTTTGAAAGCCAACCAAGCTCACTCATGTAGTTTGTATTGCTCCCCGAACAACTCAAAAAATGACTTTTAAAAACAATATACTAAATTTGGAGTCAGTGCTCAATATTTTTGGAACAAAATCTAATCATTAGATGAAGGTTGTTTATTATAACAATATAACTATTGGAATTGGAACTTTTCAATTCTATAAGTTAATTCTTAACAATTTAGTATTTTAAACCATACTCTACTTTTATTGTTTTACTACTTTTTTTTTATATATATAACATAAACCCTATTTCTTCAGCATATTATGGTGAAAGTGACAAACTGGCATCAACGTATTATGGAGGATCCATACATTTCTATGTAAAAGATATTTATTTCTGAAACTTCCAAGCATCATGGTCTTGCAATTGACAATGTTTTTTAATTTTGAACTTACAAGACTTTATGCTCTAACAAATTACTGACTGAAGGCTCATTCGTTTGGATTTGTAAATGAATAAATAGAAGTGAAGATTTTAGCCTTGCTTTGGGTTTGAGGGTTTGAAGCAACTATAGACCTAAGAACATTGAATTATTTTAGGGGTTAACTAACACTTCTTTGATTAAGCTATGAAAATATTTATACAATAAAATATTATTAATAGTATTCTAATTTCAATAGAGATAGTTGTACAAAAAAATGACCAACAAAATTGTAGTTTCTATATAACCACCTAGGCAGGTAGGCTTGAGTGGAAAATGAAGCCCATAAATTACTAATATGTTAATTCCTACAAAGTATTATAATGATTATGACTTATCAAATTTCCTCAAAACTTGCAGCACAATGGAATCCAATAAGTCTTTCCTACACCTCAGTAGTTCTATCTCAGTTTCAGGTTAGGGTTTAGGGTTTGCCAAGGGTTAGGGTTTAGGGTTTGGCTCATTGTTCATATCACTCACTACCAATAACATATTGCACAGTAAGCCAGCCAAGCAGTCACTGAAATGATGGAATTTTGAGGTTCACCGTGAAGGCCCAGACCCTCCAGTACAATTGGAGCATTGACCTGTCTCTGTGTCTAACGGGCATTTTTAGGTACCAAAGTACTTCCGAATGTTACTGTCAAGGTTAAGTACCTCTGAGATATCCATTTCTTTTTGGACTCTAAACCAGTTAAATTGTTTCCCACCTCCATGTCACTTTTCCCGCTACTTTGAAGAGGCAGTTAGTCTCTCCCATGATGTTTTCAACAGTAAAACATTGTAAGTCACATTGAGCCAACTTACCCTAGCCATTCGGTACAAGCACTACTAACAATAATATATGGAAAAAAATACATTAAATTTATTGAAGCAGCCAATGAAAATGTTTCCCACTACCGTATATTACTTTTTCCCGCTTAATTAGTTTGTCCTTGGCAGTTGGCACACTACCATTCCTGCCAAAATTTGCTTCATCAGGCTCCAGTGCAGCATGAGATGGCCAATTTCATAATGGAATGTAGTAGGCGAGGGGGATCTTGTCAAGATGCTATGCATTGACCTCAGTTTTGTAAGGGCAGCCAATGACTAATAACTTGTATTAAAATACTAAAGCAACCAATGGAATTGTTTTCCACTTACCTCCACATCAGAGTTTCCGTGTTCTGTCAAGCTCTTTTCTGCCCTGTTTGACCCTCACAGTGGTTTTGCTCCACGAAGCCGATTTCTGATTGCAACAGCAGATGGACACGAATGTTGAACCGAGTATTGGGCATGAATGCCAGATGGTGTACACTAATCTTAGTAGTGGTTGAATTAGGTTACATTGACACTGATTCCACACCCTAACTGCTCAATCGGCATGAAGAGAATAATTAATTAGTAAACTCTAGTATGTGCATGGCCGGGTGCATGGCTAGTCAGTTCCATCTCCTTTGCTAAGCTAACTTCCGCCAGGTCTTTCAGATCGAGCTCACTGTTGCATCTTGGAGTGGCAAGTATGTTGCTTAGCATAGTAATAGAATGCATTAGTGTGTGATCTTGCAGTTCTAATTGACTGCTTAAACTGTAGCCGCTTGTTGGCAATTTAGCCGTCATGGCCCTGCATGATAGAACAAATATATAGAACAGCCGGGAGCTATACACCAAGTTGTATCCTTCCGCCAAAATACAGGCCAGTAATATGTAGAGGCCAAAAATCCATCGATCAGCCTGCCAGGGTAGACTTTGCAGCCATGCACTTAGCAGGGAATTGCAATATAGACTTGTGGTTAGACGGCTTGATTTATCCAGAACATCCGGTAACCCGAAAACCTCCACAATTCCATGACTTGAAATCATTCCTGTGCTTTCTTGGTGACGGGCTTACCGGCTTCTATGGCTATGTCCAATCTCTACACAATGGGACTGATGTTCGCCTGAGAGAATACATGCTACGATGTTCTGAATTAACACAACAATTACAAGAATTGGTCATGGAGCGGAATTTGAGTATTTTACAGCTGCAAGCCGACAAGAGTGCCCTACAGAATGTTGTTGCGTCTTCTGAATTGCAAGTGTCGTTGTTGCTAACTAATATGCATGAGGTGGAGACTAGCCGTGAGGAGCAAGTAAGGCAATTACGAGCTGAAATTGCTGCACATGTTGAGGATAAAAAAAGGCACATAGAAGAAACCACTGCGGAGGTCAATACCTTGATAGATACCAACACGGAGCAAATCAACCGCATAAAGGTTTGTCATGAAGACCAACTTCGAGATCTCAATGTTGAACTTCTGGAAACCAATAATAACTTGAACCAACTGCATCTTCGGTTTCAAATTTTGTCGAATTCTCCCATCCAACCAGCAAGCGGCCGAAAGAGGAAGGACTTGAGTGATCTGTCGTCAAAAGGGAGACACGCACGTCGAGTGAAGCAAGCAGTCAGGTAAATCTTCTTGTAAATTACTTGCACAATATTATGATAGGCTTCGATCATTCTTCACATGTGATTGAGGTCGCATTGTCTCCCATATGAATGTGCTCATTGTGTGTTTACATCTTGTGGTTGATCAACTGATTGTTGTGGCAGATACCTCCTTCAACCTGCCACAGTGAGATCTATCCAGAACACTAATGCGAGCACAGGAGCACGGAAGCGCATTTGCAGTCCCATTGGCAGCCAATAATCTACAGCCGCAGTATTTGCTAACATCCTGACGAAAGGAGAGGCTGCAGCTATGATGGCGGCCCCTAAATTGCATGCAACAAGTACCCAGATTGCAGGCAATGTCCTTAAGTCAATTCGCTGTGAGGTTGGTCCTCATGAAATCCTCGCAGTTTGTGATCGTTCTGGCGTTTCTCACAAAGGCTACACCTCAATCTACAAGACATCTAGGGCTGGCATTCGGCATGTAGATTCCAAATTGACTCAGCATATACTACCAAATCCACATCAAGTACGCACACCTCCTTCATGTATCATGCTTATTTTTGTGATATTTTATGCTGATAATGACGCTTTAGCGGCATGCCATTGTAAGTGTCTAAAGTAATCGGTATTGACAAACTTGCCAGGGTTGAACCTATTATTTGGATTGATTTAGGAGTGTGTTTTGGGTCATAGGTGGGACTTCTGAGAACTGAACTGAATTCAAACTTGAGGAAGTATGTGGGAGACTATTACCACATCAACAACTCTATGGAGCTTCCACATGATTCCAACAGGAAACAAGACCCTAAACAGAAACATGGTCCCACTCATTTGCATCTCAATGAATCAAACACCTTCTTTGTAGACCTGGAGACCGTGATGAAATCAATGGTGCACTTCTACAAATTTACACCTGAAGGTTTGCTCACTTCTTGATCATTGAGTGTTATCAATTTATCTTTCATTTTGTGACTCTCTGTAATGTTAGCCTGTAGCCTGAGTGCGGAAGCATTCCAAATTGCCTGATGTATTCAAGTTAATTTGCAATGGACTTATTGCCGCACTACCTCTCAGAATCTTTTAAAACTGTACCGTGTGCATATATGGCCTAATTGATTTGTTTTTTCTTTGATGTGCTCCAAATAGAACTAAATGGTGCCCTGCTGATTTTCGTCCTCAAAATGGACGAGGCAGAGATCATCAAACAACAGAAGCTTGAGCGGCTTGGCATTTCAATCATGAATCGAGCTGTCAACCCTGATATCACTCACGACAATCCAAATTTTTTCAGTGTACAGTCAGATACCAACATTTGGCCAATTGCAACATTTCGTGTGATCAAAGAGTCTCATGCATGCTTGAAATGGGTACTAAATCAAACTAGTATTCCTATTGTGATTAAGGGTCACTCAAGTGGCCAAAAACTTGTTATTGAACACACTGGAGAATTTGCAGTGGAGTGGCATCTGGCTTGTGACATGAAGACTATTAAGTGCTTATATGGAATGAGTCATGGGCCCACGGCAAAGCATCCTTGCATTTATTGTTGGCAAGAACGGGTCCAAACTCAAGTCCTGACAACCACTCAAGCAGCATCCATCGAAAAGGCCAAAAGAACATGGGACGGAGGGTTGTTCTCCACGTCGATTGGGAATGCGCCTGTGAGAAGATCAGATGGCCCAGGACTTTGGGACCCCATACTAGACATCCCCTTGAGCCGGGTGCACATCTGCATGTTGCACGCACAGTGTCGAATAATGGAGAAGATTATCCACTTACACCTCTGCTATGTTTGGAACTTGAAAGATGCCAACCTGAGAAGAAAAGCTATAAGTGCCATGGAACATGCTTTGTCCAAGGCGGGGGTGGCTGGAGGATCAGTTGTCCTCACCAAAGATCCTAGACTTTCTGGCAAGAACTCGGACTTGCCGAACAAGCTGTCATTTAATGGCGTTGCTTGTCGAAGGATGTTTAAACCTAGTTCGTGGTCCAACCTGGACCAAACATGGAAAGACGTTTGTGAAGCGGAGCGAAATACCTCAAATCAAGGTCGAGCGAAGAGAGAACGCCAGAATATGTGGGCTGCATTTGCCGACCTGCAAGTCTATTTCAGCAATATGCAATTATCTGTTAGGCAGAAAACTGAATACAAGGGAAAAGTGGAGAAGTGGGGCAGATTATTTCTCAAGGCATTCGGCGAATCTCATGTCACACACTACGTGGTTAGTTATTTCTTCCCTTTCCTTTCTGCTAATTGCTTATTTCAAGTTACATGTACCTAAGACTAAAATTACCCAGTGTCAGTTTAGTGCACCAGCTAAGGATTCGCACTAGTCGTTGACACATTGTAATTTATGCTATTCAATTTATCCTATAGCCTTCACTGCTTTCTTTAATACATTCCCCTCATATTGTTGCAGCACTGCTTGGTGAAACACTCTACATGGTTTGTAGATACTTATGGTAGCCTGGCTGCTTAGTCTACGCAAGGGATGGAAAAATCCCATTACACCGCCAAAAGTGCCTTCCACAAACACACGCAGCACTCCGGGACATCTGCTCGTAGAAGCCCAATCATCCAGACATACGAATGGTGGTTTTGTACAATTCAACACAGGGAGTATGAACTAACAGGGAGGATGCTCCAGCCTGCTAGTGATCCTACAATTGATCTGGCTTTAAAGAAGAGAAGACGCCAAAGTTCTATTTCTTCCTCAGCTCTCACCAAACATGCAGAATGGAGGCAGAGGAGGATTCGGATTGGCAGTGTATGGGCCCCAAATCCCCGAGTAGAACAGCCTGCAGAAGCCCAAAGCGATGAGGAGCCGGATGAGCTTCCTGTCCTAGTATAAGTCCAACAAATATTTGAATGTTTCAATCTTATTCTGATAGGAACTCATCAAGAGTAACTATGTTCAATTTCCAATTTTGCACTTCTCCACAGATCTCTTAGCACTGTCCTTTGTACTAGTCATCCAATCCCAATCTAGTTACGCAAAGTATTGCCTTCATTTTCATAAATAAAAGCCAGTGTTCAATCCCGCTACTTTGTGTGACCAACAATTTCTCTTCAAACCACAGTCTGTGCTGCAATGACCGCCACAGCAAGTGGTGCAAATACTAGTACCACATCATGTGGTGAATTTTATATCCTGTTGTAAGCTAAAGGACGTGGTGAAGGCAACACCCGCAAGTACCTGCTTTTCAATTAAATAATACCTTGGTATACCAGATTGCAGGGTTGACAGTGAATGGCCTGCAAGTTTCTGCCAATAGGAACAGTAGTTCGCACAAGGAGCCATCATGTTCCAGTGAGCCCCCCTGAGCGGGAATAGGGGATTTCTTCCGTCCTTGAGGTGTTACTATTAAAACGTATTACTTCTATTTCACTAAAGGGGTCTCTCTAAGGGGCACTTGGAGGGCCCATTTTTGCTCTAATGCAAGGTTTACGTTCTTCCACTTCCAAGAGTTCAATGCGAAATTGTAGTTCTCTAATTTTGAACAACTTACATTGTGATCTCTCCCCAAGAGCACTTGCTCACGTCATTGTTGACTGTGGTTGGTTATATTTTTTTTCTTCTAATAGGACCCAAAAGCTTGCCTTCCAATTTAAAATTAATCCAAATTTAACAAATGAAAAAATGATGCAGTATATTTTGGGATTTACGATTGGGGACTTTCCAGACGAGTTGCGGAAAAAGAGCCGTCAAAATATGGTTTTCAAACCCAGAAGGAAATCCAAGAGGTGAAGAATGCTCAGAAATTTGCTGCTCCAAAACTGTTTTTTCAATACGGAGACCCAGGCTCTGAAAACTCATTTGAGGTGATGCAAAAACAACATTTATACTCTAAAGCAATTGATGCCTATGCCACAAGGTGGATAGCTTCTTACATTTGGAGAGAAGAGTGGGATCTAAGTTATTTTTGCAAAAATGACACGTGGGCAACTTTACAATATGCAAATCTCTAAGTGAAATTGGATAGCCTCCAGAAGGAAAATTTGCTAAAAAGGACGGTAGTTCTGGATGTTCTTGATTCTTTGAGGATAGCATTATACAATTGGGTTATGCCTGAGCGCTGTTTTCGAAGATAATAGTTTCTAGTCTATATTTTGAACGTTTTGTATATCTGCATAAGATAGTTAGGTTGAAGGTAAGGATTATTCACCTATTATCATCAAATATGATCATGTATATTTGGTATCAACCAAACATGAAACATGTATGTAAATAAAGTCCTTTGGATTTATTCAAAACAATATTGTCTATAGATAATTATTATGTTTATTAATTCTTGCACCACGTAGAAGATGATGATCTATGCATGTTTTATCCTATTTGACCTGGGCCTTGATGTTGCAGTCTTAGTTCTTCAAACCCTTATCATCATGTTTTGTTTCATTTTCTTGCACAAGTGTATAGGTGGGGACGCTGTCTCAACCAAGCGGAGACGTTGTGGGAAAACCAAGGTATAGGCGGAGACTTCATAAGCTTTGGGCGAGAATGCTATGTGGTGGGCGCAGACTATCCAGGCACAGGCGTTGTCGCCCGGACCGAAAACCGTTCCTGCCCGACTACAAAGTCCGTGCCCAATTCAATAGCGTCCAACAAACCGCCTATGTCTGCGTCCCATCCAACTTACGTCCATGCCCTGTACTGAGTTCGCGCCCTGCATATTTTACGTCCCCGCTCATCCTAATTCCACGCCCCAACCTACTTGAGTTCACGCCTTGACTCGCGCTAGCAGCCAAATGGCTAAGGTAAATCCACGTTTGCATTTTTTTCCACATCTGAAAGTCAATTGCTTGTTGACTACATTAGACAGGCGAGGACCTCTACCGGATGGACAAATCGGACGGATGGGCAAATCAGACAAATAGGCAAATCAGACGGACGAGCAAGCGGATGGTCCATCCACTTCCACAACCTTGCAAAAAACTTTAAATTAAAAAAAATCTTGGATAAATTGCCAAATTATGGATGAAAGCCAAATTATAGACATGTAATGTGTGTTAATGTGATATTTTCTATCCAATATGTGGATGAATGTTGAAATTTAGAGCACCACTATAACATTTTATATCACCACTGAGGCACCTCTTAAAAATGGAAAAAAAGAAGAAGCTGTGGGTGACACCAATAGTGTTGTTGACATTTAGTGTCAAAGTTCGTAATTAGTGTTCCCAACTCTAAATACCGGTATCATTACATTATATTAGTGTAGTGGTGATGTCGGTGATTACCACTGATTAGCGGTGGAGATGCCTTGCACTCCAAGCCTGTACACCGACGTCAGCGGTGGCCAGCACTTTGGCATGTGGCCAAGCGAGAGCTTATCTGCACCAGTCCCCTCGCCTGCTCCGTCGGCCACTGCTATCGAACTTCCCTTCTCGCACCATCAGCAAGCTTCCTCACTCGTAGATTGCCAATCGCCAATCGCTGGACACTCACAAATCCGAAGGCAACATATCTCTCCACTTGTCCTCACTCATTCTGTCGCTTCCGACTTTTGAAAATTTGAATTTGCAGCTTGTTTGGTGCTATGGTGATGATGTGTTTCCTCTTGATTGCACAAGATTCACTGTTTCATTCCTCTGGACTGAGAGTTTGCTGCTCTTCTGTTATGTTTTCTGAGACTGTTTGATGGAGATCTGACGCAGATGTGGAGCTTATGGAGTATTGTGGCCGTGGTGGTGGCCGTGGCCATTCCAGTTGGAGTGGGGTTCCTCGGCAATGCCGTTAGTGGGGGTGGAGTGGATGGTATGTGAAGATTTAGCTGCTGTGTCGTGTATTGGTTGTATGAGATTTCTTGTAGGTTTTACTAGAAATGGGTTGAGGTAGCGACACCCAGAATTTGCCGCTGGTTTTAGTTCCTATTGTTGGGTTAGTCAAATTTTTGTATGTTCTTGGGAGGAAATGAAAGAGGTGTTCGGTGTATCAAAGAATTCGGTATTTGGATAGTGTATGCTTAGTTATGAAGTTTTGTTGGGGGATGACCTAATTTCGACACTTTGAACAAATGTTTCGGTGCTTTACATTCTCCTCATTACCTCGTAATATGTATCATTACCCCGTAGTATTGTCTCAGAGTTTTTAGGTGGAGATTTTTGGTCAGGGCGATTATGGATGTCTTTACTACTTGTTGATTTTGTGAAGTCCAGCTGTAGTATGCTGGAAGAGTTCTGATGAATAGCTATGTTTTGTTGTGCAGAGTGGTACAGGAGCCTGAACAAGCCTTCATGGACTCCTCCGGTACGAAACCTGAATCCCCATTTTAGGTTTCAATATGTTTTCTGATTGGAGGATTCTGTTCCCAGTATGCTGCATGGTTTGGTTACTTCCTCAATTTCACAGGGTTGCTTTACCCAAGGAAGCCTGAAACGGGTCTCATGTATTTCTGAAGTATTTTAGAAGTCATATGGGGACTTTCTTTGTCCAATTGTATTTATATTTTTTGACCAGCACATGCTATGCTCTGCACTGATTTTACTGATCTAGAATTTGGCCCCATTTTTCACGATATGATCAATTGAATTTGGTTGTTTTAGCCACAAATCCTTGGTCCTTCAGGGCTAAAGAGTGATTTTTGTTATAGTGCATTCTGTCTTACAAATTACTGGTGGCACACAGGATTTGGTCTTCCCCATTATGTGGACAACTCTGTACATCTTGATGGGAGTTTCATCGTGGCTAGTGTGGAAAGAAGGAGGTTTAAAGCTTACTACTCTTTCATTCCCTTTGTGTTGCTTGTGAGTTGGAAAACGATGCTGTGGATCGTATTTAGAGTAGCACTGTTACTACAGTGTTACAGCCGGTGACATAACTCCTGCTGAACCCTTTTTGAAGCTTCACACACAGATTTCTAAATGGCATGATGGTTCTTTAACGGCTGCAGGTTTTTCTGTACAAGCCTACCCTTTGGGAGCGTACATCTTTCAGGTATGCTTCTGTGTTTGGACTAGGAAGAATGTGAAATTTTATTCGCGCTGGTGCCGTTCTAGAGAGTAGGCTGAGTTAGTGATCTCAGTTCATTGAACTCGCACTTATCATCAGTTTGATCATTGGAATGATTATTGTAAATGATTTGATACTGCAGCTGGTCCTTAACTTTATTTGGAGTCCGCTATTCTTCGGCATGCATCGTATTGTAAGTCTCACGAATTCTTTGCAACAATCTAGTTTACAGTACTCTGTTATTTCAATTTCTCGCAGATATTTTCGGTTTGACACCCGTGATTACAGACGTAGAATGTTGTAGGTCTATGTCCTCTAGCTATTTCTTTGTGCACACAATAGGCAATCTGCTCGAGGTTTTATCGGGTACTGCGTCTTCTGTGGAGTTACTAGAATTGTCAATGGGGACTTTTGTTAAGCTTTCATCTTTATCTTTCAGGGTTATGCACTTGTGGAGATAGTGATCCTCTGGTTGGCAATCGCTGTGACGATTTATCTCTTCTTCCCCGTCAACGCCATCGCTGCCTATTTGTTGGTGCCCTACATTGCCTGGTACGTCTCTTAATATGAAGATGCTTACCTTCTTCATCCTTTCAATTCCGCCAGAAAAGCAATTGAAAAGTTTGTAGATGCGTGCGATGTGAAGATTGACTCGTCGTATCTTTGTGATTGTGAACAGGGTTACCGTTGCAACTGCTCTCAATGGGTACATCTGGATGTACAATGGCGAAGTTGGCTCAGAAGTCACACAACCATTGCAGTCTAGTTAGAATTCATCATCTTACAACCACCTGCTATTGGTATGAATTGAAACGGAACGGAGAATGAGGTGTAGAAGAGGATCTTTCCACTTTAACAGCTCTGTAGTATAGTGGCAATAATGAAAGAATTTAAATATCACAGTGCAGCATCTGTATATTTTTTGGTTAATTTATTGGTGCAGAAGTTGAAATTTTGTAATTCTTGCAGTTTGGAAAAAAATTCAATTTTTTTCAACATTGTACAGTTTTGTACTGTTCCCACTACCCATATCATTTTAGAGCAATTGAGACTACTTAAACATTAAAAAAAAATTTAACACTGTAGAGAACTATCACATGCCGAGCTAGCAAAATTATAAACAATTGGGCGAGACCAACTGGATGTATTTAAGCCAACCAACCAGCTCAATTGGGCAAGGCAGCAGCAGACCCTCGATTCCCTTGACTGTTGGAGGCAGTAGTATAATCACCTTCAAATTTCGCCATCGCCCGAATGGGGGCTCTGGTCTTCAACAACATTTCCTCGTACTCGGCTTCCGGGTCGGAGAGCGCCGTGACTGCTCCTCCAGCACCAATGCAGACTTCTCCGTCCGAGAAAACCAGTGTCCTAATCACTATATTCAAATCAAAAGCAGAATTGAAGGAGAAGAATCCCACGGTGCCCGAGTACACCCCTCGCGGCCCACTCTCCATTCCATCTAAAATCTCCATCGTCCGCAACTTGGGCGCTCCTGTCATGGAGCCTCCAGGAAACGCAGCCTTGATGCATTCGATGGGCGTCACGTCGTCTCGCTTCTGGCCCCGAACTGTGCTTACAAGGGTGTGCACTGTGGTATACGACTCCACTTCCATGAGACTGGGCACATAGACAGAACCCGGAACTGACACTCGTCCAAGGTCGTTCCTCAACAGATCCACAATCATCAAATTTTCTGCGAAGTCTTTTTCACTGGAAAACATGCAAACACACAGTTCCCGTGAGTCACTTGAAAAAACCACTTATAGCAAATAAAAATAGAAACACAAAAACAAAGGAACCTTGAACCGTGAATGTCGTGCAGGACATATTACTCCCACTCATCACATTCAGCAGTTGCTTTAATCCAATAGGAAAACATATTGAATACTGGTAGACTCAAGAAAGGGTTGGCTTTCTCATTCTTGAGGACCAGTGTATGCATTTTTGAGAAAGTTCCAAATTACAAGTATGTCAATATTCTGTTCATACAATTACTAAATAAAAAATACGTGAAGACTTTGAACTCACAAAAGAATAGATTTTGTAAACTTATTATAGGAAGTTGATGGTCCTACAATCTTCACTTATCATACCCGATTCTCATGTTCTAAAAATGGAAGTTGAGCTTTGGTGAATTTTCAAACTGAAGTGCTTCTAAATTGATTTGACAAAGATTGTGAATTGAATGTTTAGTTTCTTATCATCATACTTTTCTGATATCAACTTCGAAAAGCTGTGGAAGTCATCTATTATAATACATGGAAGCTTCATCCGAGAGCTAAAAGGCATTCAGGGGTTAATTATCATACCTGTGTTGCAGCTCAAAACGAAGTCTTTCGTCTTCAGCTGGTGAGGTCCCACGAGGAAGAGTTCCCTTGATGGGTTTTGCTTCCAATGTTCCCCCACGATCAAGGCGCAGGAAACGCTCCGGAGACGAGCAGCACACTTGAGGGCCGTGTTCACCGAAATGAAGCCATGACGCATATGGGGCAGGATTCGTCTTGCGAAGGGTCAGATAGAGCCCCAGAGTATCCAGATCTTGCGTTTCTCTCCGGAGCTGTGTTGTCAAACAGACCTCATAGCTCTCCCCGTCATAAATATAACGCTTGCTTTGATTGACGTCTTCGATGTACGTAGTCCTAGATTTCTCTAATGTGAAAGGAGGAGTGAACTTCTCCTTGCCAGTGTCAACGACACACGAGAATTGAGAAGACTTCCTCCTCTCAGACGCTAGATCTACACCATTCTTGCCCAGGCTTGAGATCCTCTTCAGGGTTGTGGCAACCCATTCCTCTGCAGCGCTTTTCTCACAGTTGAATATAACAGGCCAACTTCCCGGCTTAGGTGACGAGCAATTCAATTTCGAAACACGTCCATTGGTCGTAGAACCATTGCTAAGTTCAGTGACATGAGAAGACCCATTACAAGAACTCCTGTCAGCAACGGTCCTTCCATTGTGTGTGGGCTGGAATACGGCCAACACATAAACATCATCGTTGCTATGATCAACCACCACTGCTCTGTCAGCCAAGAAGAGCGCAGCATCAGGTAGTCTAGACTTATGCCGATTAGACCGAACCCCACACTCCACTTTCAACTCATATCTGCAAACAGGGCAAATCGGAGCTTGAGTATATTGAGTATAAATAAATTGTTAATATAGGGACCAATATTCAGTAGTACACTGTATATGAATGAACTCTCAAACACTTGCCAGTAATGATCACAACAACGCAAGTTTAACTATTTATTCCTATATATTTGAAGACTATCAAGAGACCACTAGAAAAAAAAAAAAAAAAAAAAATATCCTTGCAGGGACAACAATTGTTGCATGTAAACACCAAGTGAAGCCTAGGATTTACAAGCCACAAACATGTTCAAGGTAACCCACCCTAAGTAGCCAACAAAGCCCCCACAAAAGTCGAAGGGGAGATCCTCATAATCAGCTTGTGCACAAGGACGCAACTCCATCTCCTGGAAGCCCCTTATCAAGTCAAAATCAACTCGCCAAAACTCATTATCTATTTCTTACAATACCTTGACTACGGTACCATAGTGAGGAGGGGTTTGAATAGCAGCTAGCACAATACAAACCTGTGGCCTCAATCTCCTTTAGGATTGATATTCGCTAAAAATATCAATTACATCCCTTACAGCAACAATCCTGGACAACCCTGCAGCAATAAACTCTCTATGTTCTTAATCAACTAAAATGGTGAATACCTTGTTTAGATAGTCAAGAAAGCCGTTTTCAAGAAAATGATCCTCTTTGTGGCCAGATGCATCTTCAATTTGAACAACTCCACTTGCCCCTGCACCCTCACTTTAATCCTACGATGTCAGAGATAAAGCTGTTTTTCAAACCTTCTGAATTTCAAGCCTCAGACATGTGCATCGAAATAGACCACGAATCACCATCATAGGATCTCTTACAGGGAGTATGTCAAGCGCCTCCACAAGACACCTCCTCTGCCTCCCATATAGGAAAAGCGCGCTCCACCCTGATTCAGGAAATGGATTTAATTATTCCCCATTAAGCAGAGAATAGGTTCATGATCGTAAAAATAGAGTAACAAGTTCATAACCCAGTTCATGAACTAGCTCATGCTTCAATCTTCACAAGCAACTTGTAACAAATTTAAAGTATCTACCTGATCTCTAGTCGAACTGTCAAGCCAGAAAGTATCTTCAGCGGCCTCCTTCCCAAACAAATCACAGAAAATATTTTCTGATCCTCCAGCCGTTCCAGCGTAGCCTGGAAGCTTCTCCCAGTAAACTCTCAATGGAATAGGGCTTGAATCATCATTAGATTCATCCCGAAATTTTGTAAGATTCACCTGATTAATTGGCAATGCAGGTTTCCGAAATACTTGAGAACTCTGTCCAAACACCATAACGACAGTTGAGTCTCGTTTCGTAGTCAAATGGCTGAGTCCCCCACTCAGCAAGATGAAACGTAGACAAATACGATATGTATTCTTCAGCTATCACACTAACTCTTTAAAAACTCAGAGTCCCACTGCAGGTTTACAAATTGGTACTCACACCAAAGGTTAACTATCAAACATCACAGAAGCATACGCAGACCAAAATAGCATACCATATTTGCGGGTTGCCAATGCTGTTTCTGCCAATGCTCCAGAGTAATACTGCGAAAATTCTCCAGAATTTGCTTTCCGAAAGCTGTGGCTACACTCTCTGGATGAAACTGCAGAGTCAACCCAAGTCAAGAATTACGAACACAACTACATCCACATTTATCATAAAGCATAGAGGATTCAATGTGTCATAGAGCATTTAGGAAAGAGCGGAGGTTAAAAAATCTCTGAATCAGAACGTCTCCTGAGAATCTCAAAACTGTCAGAACTGTAACGAAAGTGTACCTGAACTCCGTGATGTGGTCGGTTCTTATGAGACATACCCATGAGCACAATCTCCCGACTCCTACCACTACTACCAGCTGGGCGCCCTGTCATCCAAAACCTCCCGTCATGAAGACCAGACGAAGAAGATTCATTTGAGCAATCAACCCCAGGGGCATCTGAAAGCATTGTCCAAGCTGTTGGAATCAGATCCTCCGGAAGCGAAGCTGCATCAATCACTAAAGAGTGGTAGCGCACCACCTACATGAAGAGCGTACCAATTTAGAAGTCCACTCCTCTTCTTCTCAATTTTCAGCCACTTGGCATGAGCCACCAGAGTAAGCACATAAAAACTAAATCTAAAGGACATAATGGAAACAAACAGGAATACCACCACCATTCATCACTCAAGATGAAAAGCAGACAGATTGGGTGGGAAACGTCAAGAACTGTCAGCAATCTGCAGTTAACTTTATGCTGGCCTCTCTATAAAGGGGACACCGGGACTAAGACAAGTTTGTGATATTGTATGGAAAACCTTAAATCCATTGCCAACACCAGACGGAATCTCTTTGAAAAGTGGATGTCCATTGTGTTCAATTTCACTGCCAATGTCCCAACAACCCAGAAGTCGTCAGCCGAGTGAACAAGCCCTTCCAAAAGAATCAGAAATTCTAAAACACTTCTCCTGCCAGGCTAGATGATGTACCGGCAAAAGTATTCAATGCTGCAAGCCGCAACTACATGAAACACACTATATGCTGTGGTGTTCAATTGCATTAGGTGAAAATAAATGAAGGCAAAATTAATTACGTCCAAGGAGGCTGTAAACTATTTTGCAGCTTCCATGGTGGTCAAAAGTGCAACACTAAATTGTATGCACTACTGTGACCTCTCGTAATCGCTGTTTTACACAGCATATGGTGTATATGGTGTGCCATATTTGGTCATCCTTCCACGTAGTAGAAGAAATAACACAGCGATAAATGACCACGAGTTGAGGACTATACCTTAAGCGCCCGTGAACAGGTTCAGGAGCATGCACCACCTTGCCACCATGGCAAAATCCTAGAGCCTACAAGCCAGAGAAACCATCCAACATAATCAGACGATATGAATGTGCCTTCAGAAGAACTGATGCCACCTGCATAAAAAATAATCAATGAACCTAATCCTCGTAATTCATCAATCAGTAGCTCTACATTTCAGCGTGTGAGAAGATTTTGCACCTGATGACCCAAGCAAACTCCTAGTATTGGAATATCTGGGCATTCTTGAAGCAACCGCATACATATCCCTGTGTAAAAAATAAAACACGATGAAGTCAAATCAAGCGTGGTTCCAAGATCTGCACGCTCAACCTACACCTAAGGTGACTAGGACGAGTGTTGCTCAGGTGACCCCACCCCTGAAATATACACATTTGGTACATTTACTCCACAGAACACAGCCTGAGTGTCGCCTCTACCCAAGTGAATCTTCTCTCGTCAAAGCAGGAAAACAATGTGCCTTATTAATAGAAAAGAATACAAAAATGGTGCATACCAATATCTTCGGCACGTGCGGGTGACCCTGGACCAGGTGAAATGACAACATTATGAAACGCCCGCTCCTCATACAGAAGTGCCCGTAACTGCTCAAAAGTAATCTCATCATTCTTCAGCACAACAGGAACAGCTGTTTTCACACAAAGCAGAGCCTTAATACAACCCAATCTCCTACCTCTACAATAACTACTCTACTGCAATTGAAATCGACATGAGGTGGACTGAACGGATATCCAAAAATAAGTGGACGACATAGATTCCTAACCCTAAACCCTAGATGGCAGATCTTAAACCCTCAACTGCCAGATCGCACACGCATGGAAGCACTATTAAAAAAAATATATATTCTGAAGCGATCACTAGCTCCAGAGAGGAGTAAAAATCCGGCCAGACACCCTTACTTGAAAAGCACTAAAGAGATGAGGAAAACGCACTAAACTTCGCTAAAAAAATGTGTGATCCAGGATAGAAGTCTATTCAAATAAGTAAGAGTTCAATTGGACTTGCAATTGAGGAAACGAACCTCCGTTGATGACTGAGAGAAGCTGGAAGAGATTATAAGTGTAGCTGTCGTAATTATCCAAGATCAAAGTCCGAATGGGCTCCCGGGAGGATTCCCCTTCGCCTTCCTCAACCCTTGCCGCACCGTTAGAATACTGTGCTCGACAAACTCCACCAAAATCACGCAATCGCACTTTGGGAGCAACGAGAAGCGAGCCTCCTGAAAGCATCGCCGTCCACGACCAAGAGGACAACCTTTGCACGGGAGCCGACGGCGGGTTCAACAACGAGGCGCGAGGGATCACCACCTTCACTCGCAAAGAATTGGCAGCCATCTGAGCCATCCTCTCGTCCAAATCTCAAGCTCCATTCTCCGACTTCATCCTCACACCCTAAAACCCCTCTACAAGCTACAAAATCCCCTTCCACAAACGCAATACAAGAGATCGCACAAATGAAAAGTGTCGAAATCAGACTAAAGACTATGGCGATCCGTCGCGGACACGAAACCCACCACGGATTTGTTGCATCGAAGGCTTCAGGTACTGGCTTTCGTGTGAAGGGAGAAAGATTCGCTACCGAGGATTTGGGAGGGTAGATTCTGGCCCACGATCCACGACAGTCACTCAAAATTGGTGCACATGAGCTCACCACGACAGCCGCGAGCAAGACGAACTGTTCTCTCTTGCCCGCCGAACATTCTAAATCTGATTTCCCTCAACTTGCGTTCGCCTCCTGGTGGAAGGATCTTGCCATCGAGACTATGAACCATGTCCGGCGAGATCCATCCACCATTCAAACCCAACCGATGGATTCCTTCGCAAATCGCTCGCGCAAAGTCCCTAAACCCAAATTCATTCTTTACGCTAGGCTCACCAGTTACCTGCCGTCTCCGGCTGGCCCCTGTTCCGGAGGCACCGCGGCTGCTGTTCGATGCACCAACGGCCCCGATCGAAAGATCTGAGTTGAACGGTCGAGATGGGACCTCACGTCGCGAGGGCCTTCCGCTATTTTTAACCCCTTGGGATTGCCGAAACCGAAACAAGGACCCTTCTGTGTGGATTCCTGGACGGGAGCCTTTCAAGCTCAAGATATGAAGCCAAATAATAATAATTCTTGAACATATCTCTATTATTCTAAAATGTAAATGTAAGGTGGGTGTTATTTCTTCTTTCTAGTGGTATAATTTATAAACTTCTTTGAAGCTTCCTACACAATTCATTTGAATTCTAGCAAACACATCTCAAACTTAGACCATGACACGATCAAGGGTGTTTTTCAAGAATAGTTTTAATACATTAGCCAAAATTAAAAATAAAAATTATTTTTTGGAACACCAACCATATAAAAGTGTAGTAGACTATTACGAAAATGCGTGGAAAAAATTTCAGCCCATTTGACTGCATGGATTGAAAGATTATAATGTTTGAAGTGAAAAAAAAACTTCTTTTCACATTCTTAAAAAACAAGGTCAATACACTTTGATCCCTCTTAGAATAAATTTTGTATCTACAAAAACTTGAGCTTTTATACCATTGAACACTGCATCTTGTTAGGTGCACTCATGCAAAAAATTAGAAGCAAATAAGGGGTCACCCTCCAATCAAGACTTTGGGGAGGGAGGGGGCTTTATAGTGCTAGATTGCACCAAAAAATAATAATTTGACTAAAAAATGACAATAAACCATGAAGCTGTCCTTTTTTCACTTTATAATACCTCTGAAGACCTTGAACTCCTTGTGTCGTTTTTTGGAAGATAAGTCTTGAACCTTGAGAGATGTTCTCCATGGCCTCTCAATATCAATGTCCAGAGGGCTAAATTCGTCCCTCACTTTGTGCGTCTGCAACCCCTAAAATGCCAAAGTGGGGTCTTTATGATAATTCATTAGAGAGAATTTGGGGCCAAGGGAGGGCCGGATGAGTTCTCCACAAGTTCTGTGCAGTCCGTGACTGCTGAAACTGCGCCACCGCAGCAGGGTGACATGGCCGAACTTCGGCCACATCAGATTTTCAAAAAAAATAAAAAAATAATTCTTTTTTCTTAAAATGAAATTTGAGAAACAATTTTTTTTTTTTTTTTTTTTTTTTCTTATAAATATTTTTTTATAAGATTGGATAGATTGGGACAGATTGGAGAATGGACCTGAAACGGCCCTCCTTTGGCCCCAAATTTTTTCTAATGTAGGGTTGGCACTTGGGAGGCATTGAAATTTGGCAATTTCTAATGAAAGGGTTCTGTCGATTCTTGTTTCTGCATGGAACATATTCAACAAATGTTTGAGAGAAATCAGTGGCTTGTTCAAAGTTAGCCAGTAGAATTGGGTCTATTGCAATTTGAAAACATTGGGAAAAAAAAACTAGTGAAAAAATTTCTCATTGAAGTAAAAAAATAGAAAAAATGACCAACTCAGAACTTGAAAAAGCAGTTGAATATGGGAATTAAAGGAAAATAGCTAGTAGAACTCAAAATATGTCTTTGACACTGTACTCAACATAGGACGGTGCTAAATAATTGTCTGAGCATTTGGAAGGTTGGAATTAATTTGTAAGTAAACTAGGGACTGTTTAAGGTAAACCATCCTATTCCCGTCAGCTTCCTATTTCCGACATCTTACTTTTGGCCCCATTACCACCCTGAAATTCATCTAAGTCCATCTATTTTTCTAACAAAATCAGCTCATTAATTTCAGCTTCGGTAACGTGTCTACCATTGATTGGTGGATATCCAAGTACTTATAGATACAATCTATGGCAGTAATGGGTTGTTGATCTGACTTTTATAAAGTAATCCATGGGAGGATTTGTAATTTCAGGGCAGTCAACTTCAACAATTCATAGAAATTTCAGTTTTCATCTGAAAATTATAATTCCACTTGGGTCTGATTTGTGAAACATGCATACACCTTTGAAAAATAGGTGACCCCATTGAAGTTGACTCCAACATAGTCAGATCACAAATCAGGGTGGTAATAGGCTTGTCTACCTTAGAATCTAGTGTAACCTTGGGAGACAATTGGAATCTGTCGGCTACTCCTGGCTATGGTTCCACAGAATCAAAGACAGCTCATGGTTGCTTCACTTGGTTGAGTATTGACGTAATGGAGATCACCCATTTCCGACCAGCGTCCCATTTTAGTAGCTTGGGCTAAAGTAAGAGGCTCAGAAATGGCACATCTAAGGGCTGTTCTGCCTTTTTTGTGTATTTTATTGGACGGGATAATTTTTGCTCATTTTTCAGACAAAGAGAAATAGACAAGGAATCTAACCCAGGTGGTTTTGTATTTTTCCAAGCATTTTTAAATTATTTATGAATTTTCAAACGGATTGGGTCACAAACTACACATGTCAATCTCAAAACTAAATCATGTCCATTTCACAGCCATTTGTAGGGTCCGTTTTGATGCCCGCTCCATTTCAGAGCCTTCTACTTTATCCAATTTTCGATCAGCTCTCATGTATGTGACAACTCATGTATAGCATGATTAACAAGAGCAATAGAAATGTCCACAAGGTGTACATTGAAAGCCTACAATGATTACAACATGTACATTGAAAGCCACAATGATTACTTACATCAATTTTGTAACCATCCTAATATGGTTGGAAATGGATTTGTCAATATATCAAGAACGGAACAAATAGAATCTTCACAAAAAAAATTCATAATAATTTTGTTTATGAAAGTGAAAGTCTAGACAAATATGGAATCCTCTTTATTTGTATTTTTGTAGATGGGGAAATTTTTCCCCAACCTTCTCTATGCTACATATGAGCCCAAATGCTTAAGTGGTTGAAAATGGATGATCTTCTATTGTTAGCAAGTTCATTATGGTGGATTATTGGTTGCCAAGTGCTTTGTATTTAGGAGTTCTCCCTTGTGGACAAGCACTTTCTATGAGATTCTTGTAGCCAAGAATGTTGGTATGCTAGCCGACCCATTGTACATTGAGAAAAGAGATTCATAGTATCAAAACGTTTTGATACTATACATATTTATGCTTTAAAAATGCTAAGGATTGCTACTCAGCCAACTATTGTATCTATGCCAACCGTGATGTCTGCTACCATAAATACTACTCTGATCTAGAATATTGTGTTATTTGAATGAATAGAGAGCAAGATGCCAAGATACTAAGGAGACCTAATTTTAATACCATAGGTACAAAAAAAAGACTAAGGGAGTTGTGCTAATTAGGACACAGAAACCTAGATAGCAAAGATAACTAACTGACTATGCCAGACAAGGCACAATTATCCAAATGGCAACCACCCAACAATCCCTATACATAATTGCACAATACAATATCCAAGCTCCATCTAGCACGTGAAAGATAACAATGTCACCATAATATAATACTTGTAATAAGAGAGATCAAATCATGCAAATTATACCACTGCAAGTTCTAGAGTGCAATTTCAGACAACCATGATTCAAAAACCACCAATAGTTTCATGTTATAGTGCCATTGGAGCTTTCACTGAGCTCGTAAACATCTACATCTACACATTGATATACATCGTCAAGTTCAGAATCTGCAAGTTTTCTCATGGAGAAGTTTGATTCTCCAACTAACCTCATGAAGGTCACCTCTGCTTGCCGGTTGCGTCCATAAGACATAAATATTGTTGTGTTCTTCCTTGAAAGAGTTTGTAATGTCAATAAGAACGGCTCCATAGCATCATCGTAGTACATGACATCTGTGGCTAGTATTATATCAAAAGTGGAGATTCCTAGCGCAAGTTCGTGGCCCCATGTTAGAGGCACTGTTGAAGCCACATTCGTCAACTTGTTGACAGAGATGTTGCGGTCCAACAGAGGGAGATTTTCTAGAAAATCAGTGAGGATCGATTTCTTGGCTCCCAAAGCAGCTGCTACAATGCCTGTAAAAGTTGAAGTGAATAATAATACGTGAAACAGTGCACATTCATTAGAAGGAGAACAAACTCCCACTACTAACCTTCTTGTGAAGCTAGGATCCTAGTTCTCTCACAAACTTTTACTAAGCTAGAGGATATTTAAACCCATACGGACCTAGCCCATCTCCTACACTGACACCTATTACCAAAAAATACATCTATTCATACGCTTGGCCTTCAATTAGCAAGTTGGGAGTAAGCACAATTGGCTAAGTGTTTGTGGCCATTGATCTTGTCTACTATCACTTACAAATAGAGGTCTACAACCTCCCACTTAAAAATTGTATAAGAAATTTGTACATAGTGCTAAAGATTTATACAAAAGGTTAAGGAAGAGGATACAACAAATTTGGCTCTTGTCCCCAAATATGTCTCCACAGCTTTATTCGTCTCCCAAAAGTCACACTACTTCATTATTTATATAGTGTCTTCTACCATAGACTATTGCAACAGTAAAAAGAAATGCAAATAATTGTAAACCACAGCTGAAACTGATTCATATGATCTGTGAGGACTGTATAGCTAACTGATTACCTAGAATGACCAATAGTAATTCAGAGCATAATGTTCCTGAATCAGTGTAGACTCTTAATTAATGAAATGAAAACATGGCAGCTTCAAAAGCTAGTCCGCACCTGCTAATCCACAGCCGGCCCCCAATTCAATGCATTGTTTTCCAACCACAGTGTTTGGCCACTTCTCCAGATATTTTGCAAGCACAATTGCACTATCCCATACTGCAGAAAGAAGTGATGGAGGTTGGCTCAGATACAACCACAATGCTCCTTAGCAACAAATCATATACTGGTGAATTTGATATAAGATCATATGTAACTCCATTATAGAGTATTAAACCTAACGAACAATCTATAACCACAAATACCTCTGCATATACTTTAAAAAAACCTGTAAGCCTGTAGACAATTGCTCAATTCTAACTGAATGAAGGTGGAAATCATTAAAACATCACTATTGAGTGGTGATTACTTATTTCAAGAGGCTGAGCTGTTATCAAATTTTAAACCGAAGATTTCACACTTCCATCTTCAAAAAGAAATTCATAGTTCTAGGCCTTTCACAAAAACGCCCTCCTTCCAAAAACTAACTTTCACTCTTAATGCAGAACGATTCAAAACATTCCATCAAAACTGCCGATGTTTGATCTTTGGTTACCTACCTGTTGAAGCAAAGCCAGCAGTAGAAAATGGAGCTTGATGAAGAACTAGGGTTCGTGACTCTCTAGCTACTGCAATGTTGTGATGATAAGGATTCTTGAAGCGGTCCTTGTCAGGCCTGCATCAAAGCATAGACATCAAACTAAATTTGTGCTACAAGAGAAACCATTTTTGATGCTAGAATGAAGGTCAGTCTTCATCTGCGGGTACCATCTAAGCATCGGCTCTATAGAAAAAAACCTAATAAATAGAGAAAAAACTCTTGCAACGAAAAATTTGGGTTCCTCTCAAAGGTCCTCTATAGTATAAACTAGTTGCTTGAATGAAAGAACGCAAGGCATTAGCGCCATTTCCGCCATGCATAACCAAAACCTAACTTTTTAAAATGTAACGGACAGCGAACCAACAATGTTAAACACTAAAACCGCAAAAAGAGAGCAATTTCAGAATTTGCTTTCAAAAAACACACAAGGAGGCTACTACTCTGAAAAAACTTGTATTGTGTCCAATTCGGTAACAAATCTGCAAATCATGGAACAGGAAGCACGAGGTCTGCCATCCCTAACCAAAAACTCGTAAAATTGATTTGTTGATCCTTCATTCAAAACCGCCGGCACCATCCATCCTCATCAGCAACAGGGCAAGAAAACAACAGTGCA
Source organism: Antitrichia curtipendula (assembly GCA_951230915.1). Lineage (NCBI taxonomy): Eukaryota > Viridiplantae > Streptophyta > Bryopsida > Hypnales > Leucodontaceae > Antitrichia > Antitrichia curtipendula. Next base: position 21,316,625 of record OX579638.1, on the reverse strand, counting down.
CAATTTTCCTTCCAATTTTTTTGGAAAACTCATTCTCAGCGTGTCATAAAACTCCTCTAACCCTTTCATTGATCTGTCGATTGTCACTAATCAAACATTCCATGCATTCCGCCACGAAACTCCAATTTTCTAGAAATCAGAAGCAAAACGTGAAAACTTCGTCACCTGTGCTCGCGCTTCCACGCCCAGGAACGCAAAAAGGGGTTGACTGCTCTCTCGGGCCGGGCGGGGATGTCCTCCTGCACCTCGGCCCTGCGTTTCTTCCGTTTTGAGAGCTCCGTTTCAGCCTTTCGGCCCGTCGCCATCTTCACTGAGGCTGGTGGGGTTCACAGCATAAATCGAACATCAGCTCTGCGAGACGTTTTCAAGGTTTAGGGTTCTAGGCTGCGCTTTGCAAATTTGCTACCCCATATAGCGTTGTTCTTACACAACACTAGAGCAAAGCCTATTACAATGCAACAACACCTAAAAGGTTTCATTAACGCCAATTGTTCCTACTATTAAATCACCTAATTTTATTGTTGGAAGATAGAAAGTGTACTTTAGATTCCCTTCGTATATTTTTTTTAGAAACTATATTCAAATAAATTATGAATTTTTACATTGTTACATTGCTAAAAATATATGTACCCCATTGCACCCTTCTTTCTCATGAATAGAGGCAATGCATTCTAGGCAAAAATTTACAAGGGGCAAGTTTAGAAAGGAATCACAAGAGGTGGTTCAATTACCTTCTACACTTTGGATGTATGTCCATCATACTCCATAAAAGTTGTAGATAAAATTCACATTTTTATTCTCATAAAATCTAAACTCAAAAGGTTATTATTATTGAAAGTGCATTAAAACATCATTTTAAATGGACACAAGAAAACTTGGATTAGATAGTGGATGAACAACAAATGTACACCTTTCCTACATATATACTCTTATTAAAAAAAATAGTGACCATTAAAAAGCTAGTATATGTTTTTTTTGTTAACACTGTAAATTATTCTTGGATAACTATTTATCAACTCATTCGAACTATATATTTGATGCGAACATAATCTCATTACATAATATTCTGGAACGGAGTACGCTTCGATCATTAGAGGAATCCATACCTTAAATGAAGTTGTTTGTTTTGTTTGTTTGTTATAGAGACATTTCCCAAAACCATGCGTCCTCGGATTGCCTTGTTGGTACGGTTAGAAAGCTCTCAACCATGAGGGGGCCATGGACTGTGTTTTGTGGCATTTGGACCTATGGTGTGAAAGTTATTTAATTTTGAAGTTTGTATGAATTACTTTTACTTTTACTTTGGTTGTGGCAACGGCCCTTGGCCTGAGGGCCAGGGTGAATTGGCCCCCTCGCTTGTCTTGCCAAAGTCCATCCGGGGGTGCATATTAAAAAAAGCCCCCTATTTTATGCCGTGTAAATTTTTTTATGTTTCCCCCGTAGGTAATTTGGGGCCTCTGATTGCAAAAATGAACTCAGAATTTGCAAAAAAAATCATGCATGGAAAATAAAAAATTTCAGGGTTTTCCCAGGGGGACGAGCGAGGGGGTCAGTTCACCCCGGCTGGCCTGAGGGCACCCTAGTCCTTACTGTGAGACTTTAAGCCTTTTCCACAAAAGAGCTTCAGTTTCTTGCAGTTGCCATCCGGTGCAGACGGTGGGCGAATCCACGAACGGCGAAGAGAGCAGGCTCGGCAAGCAGCCCGGAAAGATGTTGCTGGGCGACGGTGGAGATGCTCTCCCGCAAGATTGAGAGCGCCACCAGCGACCTTTAATCGAGGGGGTTGACCATTTCAGTTGGGTCTGGGTCTCAGCTCGCACTGGTTGCCTCCTTCAGTGGCCTACAACGATTTGCGTGGAGAGCACACCAACACAGGCAATCTCACAGAATCAGGACGAAATCCAAGCACATCGACAACCAGTAAGAAGTAGCACGCCAATTGATGCTCCAATTGCTTCCCCTAACATACAAATCTCCACATACAAAGTGTAATCTCCACATAAAATTTGTTGTCCTGAACATAAGACTCCTATTGCAAGGATCCAAAAAACAACACATTCGAGCCTGTCATGCCCCTGGCCTGAAATCGAACTCATGGCCCTGCAAGCAGGAATTCTCGTTTCCCGACTTGCAGAGTCTGTGTCGAATTGTGGAAGCTTCGTCACCGTGCCAGTGAGTCGCAGGGCAATTGGGAATCGGCAGCGGAGGTGCCGGCCCTTGTCGTCCGGGCTTCAAGGTGATTGCGATGGCTTGGAAGTTGGTGGAAATCTATCTGGAAGAGGGTTGATTACGAAGTCGAGTGGTTAGAATCGAATTGTTGGTTGCATGCATTACAGCTTTTCGTCTCTCTTGATTGATAATCCTTTCAGATTGGGTAGAATGGTGGTGGAAATCCTTGATAACGGCGAGTACTGCGGGGTTTTGTCGTTTCGGTGTAAATTCCTCTGGTCTGAATTTGATGGAATTTAAATTACTAAACTTTCAAATTTCATGGACTCTCTGGTCGACTCAGTCCACGGCACTCTCTGATGTGATATGGCGATCACTGAGTTGTTTCTACAAATTGTGGCATTTTGATGAAAATTCTTGTGATCTGAATTTGATTGAATTTGCTTGCTGCTTTTTTCACTTCTTTCGAATTTCATGGACTCTGTGATCGACTCCATGGTACTCTTTGATGTGATTGATATCCCATGTGTTGCAGCGAAGCTTGTGAGCCAAGATGCACGAGCACGGATGGTGCGTAGTGGTGAAATCCTTGGAAGCTTGCCCAGTACAAGTACTTCTTCACCTGTCCCCAACACAAGTAGCACCTCCAGTAGCAGAATCCATCGGATTCCGAAGGAGAAGACGCGATCTTGGCAGCAGCCAGATCATCTCCTTGTGCTCGTTCATGGAATCAATTCAGGGTGGGTGTTTCTGTCTGTCCGTTTACATTGAATTTCTTCAATTGGATGATGTGAGACTTGAAAGGTGTTTTCCGGAAATTGTGGTCACTTTCAATTGTATTTCGTTTGAGAGGAAACCCTAATGTTGCAAATGTGTTTGTTGTTTCACAGTCCTAAGGATTGGGATGATGTGATAGAAGTGTTTCGAAGTGAGCTCGGGAGCAGGTTTTTAATCCATGGTAGGTTCTTCTTCCCTGATCAATTCAGTTACATTAAGGAACGCGGTTTGTTTGTTTTGTTTGTTTCTCATACACTGCGAGGTTTATAAGGGCACATGAGGTACGGTTGGAACGGCCTTAGTGATGAGGGGTGTTCACGCTTAGTTTCACATAATGTAGATCTACAAATTAAGAGGTATGAAATTTTGAAGTAAATTTTAGTAGAAAATGGTGCCAGGAAGAAGAACAACCATCAGAGTCCCTTAGGAAGGGGAAGTGCATCAACTCTGGTTTACTTGATTTGAAATCTACGTATCTGGAGATATTGAATCTCAAATCAAAATTTTATTTGAAAAAAGGTTGGATTTCTTCCCAAGTTGCTCTTCTACTGTAGTTGTGCTCAAGAGCACAGCCGTAATAGTTTCTCAGTGAAGGATGCAACTGCTCTATGATATTTGAATTGAATAAAGCATGACCATTTTTTGGGTAATACGTGTCTTTGCTTTGGCATTGCAGCAAGCAGTGCCAACCCGACATTTCAAACCTTTATTGGCGTGGATTTGGCTGGCAAGCGCTTGGCGGATGAGGTGCACTACCACTGACCGAATGTCCAATCTGGCACAATCTTGTGTTGCATCTTAGTGAATGTCAATCGTCTTTGCTTGGAGTATGGACGAGGATTCGGGGTATATAGTTTTTGTCATTCTCAATATTTTGCAGGTTTTGATTTGGGAACGTGAACAATCACACTCTTAACCCTAATAAAAGTCTTAGGTTTTCAAAATACACTGTATATTCAACCTCAGAAGCTTGGTGTAATGTTTAAGGGTGAATGTATGCTAGTTCCACTTCAAAACTAAAGTTGATTCTCTCTCAATCATCTTCTAAAAGTCTCCTGGTCGACACTGCAGGTATGGCAGATCGTAAGATCTCAACCTGGATTACAACGGATCTCGTTTGTGGCCCACTCTCTTGGAGGCCTTTTCCAGCGTTATGCTATAGCCAATCTCTACAACCTTAATGACTCCACCATTGCTGGTCTGGAGCCTGTACAATTTGTCACCATTGCCACTCCACACTTGGGTATGCGTGGGAGCAAGTCGGTATGTTACTGTCTCTCCATTTTTTGAGTTTCTAATTTGAAAACAAAAAGATTTACCATTCGAGAATCATAAGAGTTGAGAGTCATGTCGATCGCCATTATAGTCACACTCTGATTGCTAGTTGCTACACTTACCTTCGATAACTGACTAAGCACAAACATTTTCATTCTTGAACTCAAGATGTGAGGGAAATCTAAGCATTTTAGAGCATTTCAGGTACCCTAACTCTCCTTGAATGTTCGGTCTCAGGGGTCCTCTCAAGAAAGTTTTGGAAGTGCATTCTCCCTTTAGATTTGGGGAACAAATTTTGGTTCGATGTTGTAGAATTAGTTGTGCCAGATACTATAGAATCATGTGAGTTCTGTTGATATCAATGGTGAATGGGGTCAATTTTCCCCTTCAAACAGGTCGTGTGCAGCGTATTTGTAACTACGCAGATTGCTACAGCTACCAATGGCTTTTGGAATGCCGGTTCTTGAGGAGCTGGCGGCCATTTTCACAATTGGTAGGACGGCGACTCAACTTTTTCTCACGGATGGAGAGCCAAGGGAAAGTCCTCTTTTGTTACGCATGGCCACTGATTGCAATGAAGGTCAATTCATGTAAGCCTCCCAACCATGCGAAACCCTATTTAAGTTAAATCCAGAAAAAGTACTATGTTATCAATTACAGACAGTAGCTTTCCATTTCTATCATCCAAAATTCAGAGTATGATTTTTTCTTTCTGTTGGTACGGTCATTGAAGCTTTGATATGGCAGTCATTTCTATAGAGATGGGAGCGGACACTTTCTTTCATTTGGCGAGCACTTGAGGGTGAATTTGCTCAAACAACTCGTTCCATTTGGCGTCTTTTTTCTTGATTTTCTTAATGCAAAGCTCCTGGCTATGGACTAAGCTGTCTGGGGAGTACCGTCCTCAGATTTTCTGATTCTCTTTGTTGGTGCCATTGCAGATCTGCTCTGGGAGCCTTCCATTCAAGAGTGGCATATGCGAATGTTAGCTTTGATCGTATCCTCTTGAACCGGGTCTTGTCAATGTGTGAAATCACTGATGAACTCATTAATTTTGCCTTCATTTTTCTTAATATCACTATTAGATCTTAAATGAGACTTTTGGTTTGAAGTTGTGTAAGGAAAGGTATGCAAGTGCTTGAGCTTTCAACATTGGAAGTAGACTTGACGGTCTTTACAGAGATGGTGGGTTGGCGGACCTCGTCAATACGAAGAGAGACTGAGCTTACCACAGTATGTCCCTTTCCATTTGCTTCTACTGTTCGTACTTGTGATACCACGACAACAATAATGATATTTAGTGTTTGCAACACTAATTACAAACTCTTACACTAGCGTGGTTGCTCGATGCTTGATGGTTATTGTGCAAGGTTCAGAATGAGTTCACATAGGGATGGAAAGAAAAGGAAAACTTAGGAAACATAATATTTGATGTTTAGATTTTACTCACGCCATAATTTATTTTTGTTAGAAAAGCTCAAAATTTAGATCCTCCTTCCTCTTAAGGACTCTTAGGGGTTAAACAACATCTTCAAGAGAATCACTCAAACTTTTTTTTCCTTGAGAATGATCATTAGGAGATCTCCCTTTGCATCATGAGACGCCCTTTGTATGATCATAGCAATCATTTAGAGACTTGTCATGGATTGTGACAAACATCCTCTTTGTGATGTTGTCTAAAATATCCCCCAAAATCTAATTTTATTGAAAACAATGTTGAGAGAAAGGATGACTTTCATCTAAATTTTTCTCCCTTTTTGTTCTCTTGCTTCTACAGCCTTCTAACAAGTCATTAGAGGGCTACCGACACATCATCAATGAAACCTTTTGTCCTTCAATAGAGACCACAAAACCAAAATTTCAGCTAGAAATTGTGAAGAAAAAAGTGATTGCCCAAATTGCACCTTGGAGTTCAAGTCAGGTCTCCTATCACCAAATTGTTGAAGGTAAGTCCCACTGATATTGATATTTTGCTATAAAAGTCAAGTTTATAAACAATAAATAATAGAAGATGTAAAGACCTCATGTTGGGGATGGATGCAAAGTCCTTTTTCAAAACACACCAACTACTTTCAATCCTTGTTGGAAGAGAATGTAGATTTGGAGCTCTTTAGTCAATATAAGTCATGGTCTAAAAAGAATTTAATCACAAAATCTTTAATTTAGCAAATTTAATCCACCTCAATCTACACTATCTAAGCCAAATCTTTGTAGAAAAATTATGAAGCACCAAGTGACCATGCTAGCCACATTGATGAAGAATAGAAAAGAAATTATTTTGCAACATACTTGGATGTACTTCATTCGTTCCATACAACTCCTACAATAACCTCTTGAAAACAATAAATATCCATCTAGTGGATGGCACAACTCCTAGGGGTTAAAGAGAACTTGTACCATGATATCAAACCTAGTGGTTTTTAATAATTTGCACTAGAGGTAGCTCTTTGAAAATTAACTAGACAACTTAAATTGGTCTTTCTTCATGCACTAAAGAAAGTTGTGCATTACCAGAAGTTGGTTCCAAAGGTTCTTAGAGCATTATCAATTCAACGTCGTAAACAACTCCACGAACCTATTTTTGTCTTGTGATTGGTGTGATTGATTAGAACTTGAAATTATAGTCACTAGGAGCACATTGAAAAAACAAAATATATATTATAGACAAGAGAATCTAGATTTGGACTATGGATAATTGAAAAAGACCCACCCCATAGAAGTAAAGTTGAAAGACAAAATTATAATATGCCATGGCAAGTCATGCTTAAGAAAGAAAAAAACATGATGATGGCACATCCAATTATCACTAATACCTTGTTAAAAGGACTCCGGCACCTCTTATAAGTATAATCCTTGTGGAATTCTATGGAGTATTTCATTGGAGGATTCTTGCTTTTCACTATTTGGGGGACAGAGGAAATGATACGCGGATTGCAGCAAGTGAGCTGGACGAAAGTCGATATGAATTTCCACTCGGCCACAATGCCCTTTCTCGCACACAACCACTTTCATGTACGTTACCTTCAGTTGCATAAGTTAGTTTTTTTCTTTCACAGCTTTTTTGCAGGAGATGATCGATAGATACCATCTCGGTCCTAAATTTCTTTCGAAATTGTGACACTGAAAACATCAACTTGACATGATTTTCGTAGAATTCATTTGAGTCATTCTGCAAGCATGTAGTGATAGGGTTCTTGATGGCAGGTGAAGTATGTGTGGCCTGTGCAATTTGAGGGAGCAGGTCTGATCGCACACATCAAGGATTCCATCAAGCGGTTTGGGCTGGAAGAGCTTGGGACGGCTTTGCAGAATGACTAGGGCCTTGAATGGGATGCATGCTCAAACACTAGAGACATACAAAATTCATGTAAAATCATTTATTTTCTAATGGAAAATTTACCATCAGAGGCCTCTCAGAACATGAACAAGAAGGGGTCATGTCCCTTACATTCTATCCATAGTGCCTTCTAGAATTCGTGTTTTGCATTGCTGCAAAGATTCTGGGTGGAAAAGCACAATTATGGTGATAAAAAGAAAAAACATGACTGAGCAAGATACCCAAACCAAAGACCAGTGCACCCATTGACTATGAGGACTACAGTATTTTGATGGGCCAAGACTTTCAGCGATTTACGACTCTGTATCTACATGAACGCTAGCCTCCAAGACTCGAGTCTTGTGCTTGCACGACTTCATAGTCATTCTACTTCTAACTGATACTTGATGGTCCACAAGTCCTTCTCGATGTCTTTGAAATCTGGTCTGTCAGAGGGCTCCTGCGCCCAACACCTCGACATCAGCGCCTTCAAACCCTCGGGACAACTCACAGAAGCTGGAATCGAAGGTCGTTCGCCATCTCGTATCGCCTTCACCAAATCAGTGTTCGAAACACATTCAGGATAGGGAAGCAAGCCAGTGATGACCTCATAGCAAATCATTCCAAAGCTCCAAACATCTGCAGACCTTGTATATGCAGCCATTAGTCTTTCCAAGCCGTTGGCATCTGTACGTGCCCCCCAAACTTCAGGGGCCATCCAACGACGCGTCCCGGAGTCAGCTGTATGATTAGATATAGGAGCGTTTGGATCCAACTCTTTGGACCGATCGAAGTCAATCAGTTTCACCACTAGTGAGCTGGAATTTGAGGAAGACGTCAGGTTCACCAAACAATTTGTGGATTTCAGGTCACGATGCATAATGTCAAGATTGTGCATATGAACCGTGGCCCTAACGATCTGTAACAAGATATCAACAGTGACAGCCAAAGTAAAAGGGCCCCCCAAATGGCTCTTGGCACGACGGTCAATTACATGCCGAAGGTCCTCTTGCATGAGCTCCATCACAAGATAACCTGCCGAGCATGTTTCATCCTTCTCACTGCGCACTTGTGGAGTTGCAACATCAGAGAAAGCAAAACCAAGGAAACCCACAATATTTGGATGCTGCATCTTCAACATCAATCTTGCTTCTCTCTCAACAGCTGCTTTGCTGGTATATTCCGTTATGCCAATAGCCACGGCCTGTCCACACCACTCGCCCTTCCAAACCGATCGACCAGGTGAACTTCCAGAGAGTAGTTTACGAAGCTTCAAATCCGCAGTATTGATCCAAAAATAGTCCAAGATCGAGCTATAGTCATTGGATAAGTCAGCACTCTTCTTCATCTTCAGCCTCTTTCGCAATTCTGCAGCAAGTTTGTCTTTCAATTGACCAGCTGCAGATTTGAATCCTACATGCCGCCGTAAGGAATAAAGCAAAGAGTTTCCCGGAACTGAGATTGACCCGTTTTCAAGCTGAGATAGAAGATGCTCACGATCTTCAGAGACAAGTCTTTGAGAATACTCAAGTTCCATGTCCTTTGCTACCGTCACTTTTGTCCCGACAATCATTTGTAGTGCATACCTGAACTTCCTGTCATTCCACTTAAATTGCACAGCTTTTTTCAAATGCAGTGCATAGTGGATCGACTCAAGATTCCAGTGCAGCTCTTTGATGAGGATATCAAACTTGGAGGACATCCTCTCAGGGGGTGGCAGTGGTAGAGATACAACAAGAGCCATGCTGCCCCAGTTGCTCCCACAAGCCTGCAATAGGTCTTGAATGGACCCAAGGGTAGACAATAGTTTATCCAAAGAGCTAATGAGTTGCCCGAGCTTCTTGGAATTGTTGAATTGCCACATCTCATCTTCGGACTTCTCATCATAGGCCTCTTTCATCTCCTTTACGCCCTTGAGACAAGTTTGGACCAGGTTCTCGCATTGAGCAGGGCATATCTTCACTTCTTCCCGCAGCATCACCAACCTTGCCTGAGATTCTTCAATGCTTTTCATCCTTGAGGAAGCATCTTTTTTCACGGCATCAAAAGCAGCCGTGTCCTGGCATACATCAAGAACCATACACCATGAATCAATTTGAAACAAAATTCAGGCAACAGGCTTTCGTGCACACAGACTTCTCCATCAAAAACTATCTCAAGAGACCAATACTATCCTCAAAGGTAGGGTTTACGGTTTAAAGGTACCCTGATGTTGTCATTTGACCCATGTGTTGCGGAGACACGATACTTGTATTTCTGGGTGGGCATTTTGGACATTGCGATCTTTGTAAAGTCGGTCACATCATTGCTGGTGATTAGGATACGCTGGTTCCCCACCACCAGCCTGCGCTCCCTGTAGGTGGCATTTGGAGTTTTCCTCATCATAAACTCCTGCATTGACGGTACAAAAGCAAGATGTCTGCGCCCGAAACGTTGGATGTCCAAGACATGCGGAGTGGTGTTGACGAGCTTGGTCTTCATCCTTCTTGCCCTACTTGACTGCGCCCAAGTGGCGAAAAGAATTCCCCCCCCAATTTCTCCCTCCCCTTCAGTGTGGTTCGCGGTTGGTCAGCACACGGACACAGCACCCACACTCGAACTCAAATGACAAACACCACGACAGCTGCTCATCCAACCAAAATTGCAAACCATGATGGCGAGGAGAAGCTTTCCCAATTCCACACCCCACTGAAATTCGAGTGCCATGTCAGTTGATTACCAGCCTGATCTATGGCTGCTAGACTATGTTCATCAGAAATAGGACATTCTCAACTCAGGTGCTTAGGGATCAGACCTTCGATGGGCAAACAACGGCACAGGACACCAGTACCGACAAACTCGAAATCGGTAAGACCGTGTACTCACCTGGATGCAGAATTGCAGATTTCCACAGACGAAGTAGGAAACTCAGGACGCCCGAATGGCGAGCTCAACAGCCAAAAATTTGTTGACGATCGAGGGCCTTCAACACCGAATCGCTTGGAAAGCAGACTGTAGGTCGTCCCACGGACATGAAAGAGCTTGGAGTCGGACTTTATCGCCGATAGCTCACTCCGTCGTCCACTCAAGTCTGCCAGTGTACGCACGACTGCAGCGAAGCCGCTCCTACGGACGAAGCTTTGATGAATCTCGTCCACCTCTACAGTACTGCCATACACACAAAAAACATGCCTGCGTCGGGAAAGTACCCCTCATTTGCTTCAATAGTGCTGCAGTACCGTTTCAATGGGTTAACAGGATTGTATAGAAAGTATATTCCTGCAGTACTGCAAGTAATAATGCAACAATAAAGTTTCAATAGGAGTACTGCATTTTTTTTAAAGTATATTGCTTGAAGTACTGCAACAATACACTTTCAATAGTAAACTGTTAACCCATTGAAACAATACTTGCAATTTGGAAGCTCCATGTATTAAAATCAAAGTAACAAATTATTGTGTGTGTTTCATTTGTATTTCCTTTCTTTAAATTTATTTCCAAGTTTCTATTGTTTCTCATTCTATTCTTTATTTTTGGTCAATTTTTTCTAGATTATTCAATTACATGATCCAACTGATATAAATTTATGTTCACATACACTTTAAAGAATCACAATTATTTGATTTTTCCTCAAAAAATCTCAAAAAATCAATATCTATAAAAATGTATATAGCTTGATATGAAAATTATCAAGGGGAAAAACAATTTTTTTTTTAAGGAGCCCGTTGGGGGATCCTTATGCTCCCAATGTAGGGAATGGGAACTCGTTGCAAGGTTGCTTGGCATACATAGGAAGTGGGAACAATCAAATTGTTCATTTTTTAGTCCACTTCTCAAGGAATCATTAGACAATTGTAGATGTTCTTGTCTCAACTTTAGTTACAAGGAATTATTTCATTTGACTTCTATGACTAAAAACTTGGAATTTTAAATGAAAAGAATACCATTAATTATTGAGTATGTACTACAGTAGTAGGTTTGCATTCCCAAATCTCAATATTCTTAACCTAGAAAGGATGAGACTTATTATCAAGGGATTGTGCCAAAAATGATTTGTTTTTTGAACCAATAGGTACATTTTTCATTTCTACAATAATCTTGAAAGTCATCCATCAACCACTATCTGGCTTCAACGTCCTTGCAAGGTTATTAATAGCTAGTAGTTTCATTCTACAATATATTGCAATATTGCTAAGAATAATAGCATCAACTTGCATAGAGGAGAGTGAAGCACAACACAACAACCTACATCTTGGGCATATTATATAGAAGATCATTTACATTGAATAGGGATTTTAAGGGGACTTGTACTAAATAATTGACATTACACATTATTTAAATATCTACCATTGTTGTACATCAATAGTTATTGAAGTGAGCGGGGGTTGTAAGATAGGAGGTTCTTAAATCATGCACCAAGCTTGTAATCAAACGTCGAAGGACCAAACAGTGGACTGGAAGCGGGCAAAACTTTTATGTTGAAAAGAAAAATGCAAAAGCAGTGAGTGGAAATTTTTACCATAATATTTGGACTAAAATAGAATTAATAACCAAATTTCAAAGTCACATGGTTGTAGGTCGCTATTCCTGCTCCTAAGCTACAACATTGACAAAGTAGAACATGCCTTTGAATCGAACGACTTTGTCCAAAAAGTGATATAAAGAGTGTTTAGCATGTTCATGTGAGTTCTAAATCCTTCATTACTGCACTTCTTTATGCGCTCTTGTATTTTAGACTAAGTTAATTAAGATTGCAATTATGCTCATTACAATGACTAGTGTCAGCTCAAAATAGTCTTGAAATAACGCAAAAGTAATGGCATTTTCTGACTCCAGAAAAGAACATCTATTTTCAACAACATGTGCACACTTTTTGCCCCTTTTATAGGGTCAATTCAAAATGACCCTTGACAATTTGAGCCTCCTACCTTACATCATGTTTCAAACATCTACAATTTTCCACAATAAGTCCCTTTAATTTTTTGGTCCCTGTAATATCCCTACTCATTGTAGCTTTGAGGTTAATCACCACCAATAAGTTTAGAATTTCTTCAATCAATGCTTGACATATTGTCACCAAGGCCACTAAGATAACAGGTCCAGAAATTATCCACCTAAGAGCTGAAACTGAATTTTGGGAAAACGAAACTTCTTGAAAATATTTTTCAGTAAACTTATCTCAAAAGAAAAGTGGATTTGACATCTAACCTAAGTCGTTTCATATTTTTTGGAGCTTTTTGAGATTAGTTATGAAATTTTGAAGTGGGATTGGTATAGGGCTCCAGAATCGTCCACCCGTGAAATGTACACTTTCTGTACATCAGTAAAAGCTATGAAAAAACAGCATGTACAAATCGTGTACATTTTACTTGTGGGCGGTTCTTAACCCCTAAAACCCCGCTTGTCCCCTTGGGGGACAATTTGGGTCCGGGTAGGTTCCTATTGTCTCAATTTGAGGTGAAATTTTTGAAATTTTTTGAGGATGTGTAGCTTTGCAAGAGCTTTGTGGATATATAATTTTTGTTTCAATTGGATGCTGGATGAAAAAGATATGGCACAATGAGCAAGAAATGGAGATTGACGGGCAGACCCCCCAAAATGCCAAAATGTCAAAATTATTTTTTTGAACTTTTTTCCTTAAAGATTATGTTTTTACCTATACGTGGAGCTTTGATTCATTCTATTTGGACTAGGGATGAGAAAGTTATGGACAATCTTAGTTTTTCGGGCAATTTAAGCATCTTCTTGAAAAAAAACTTTTTGTTCAACTTTGAATGCTAATATCTTCCAATCCGTACGGTCAAATTTGATGAAATTTTTACTGCATGATCTCAGACAAGTTAAGTACAAGATCCTATGGTTGAATTCCCACAAAAACAAAAATATTGGTTTCCATAAGTGAACACAACAGAAGTGTTAGTTTTGAGTGGTTTTTGGCAGAAAACACCCTTAGGGTTTTAGGGATTAATGCCCAAACTATTCTCGAGCCTTCTATCTTGATTCTTTGAGCTGGTGACACTTGGCACTGGTTTCTGTCCAGATTGACTGCATGCTCTCCTCAAGTCAAGTCTCCAATCCGAAAGACTTTGAGCAAATACAGAAAACTTCACAAAGCGGACATACATGCGTACAAGCTTTTGATAGTGGGTTATCTCAAGTAATGGTTTTAATAAACAAAGCTTTTAACCTCTGAAGTTTTAATGCCAATGCAAGAACTTAACCCCTAAACATTCAGAGTCTGCTCCAAAATTGAAGATTTGAGAAAACTCATCATAAAGTACTCTTTGGAAGCATATTTTGGAATTATGAACAAATGAAAGTTGTAGGTTTTGAGTTTTAGATTCCATCCCAACGGTTAGATTCACCACTGCTATCACCAATATTTTTCTATAGATTTTGATAGGGAGATTTCAAAATTTCTTTGAAGTTCAATTACAAGCAAAATATTGCCATTTGTTGAGCAAAATTTGTTGGAATAGATTTGAAACAAGGTTCTCTTGAAATGGTGAATTTTTGAAATTTTTCTATTCTTTAAATCTATGACCTCATTTTTGCAAATCCAAGTTTGAACTGGAGTCAATGCAATTTTGACTTGGTCAACCACTTGACACACTTCTACATTTGTAATTTTAGAAAAATAAGGACTATAGTAATTTCAAATCCAACTAGTAGATAGGACAACAATTTGATAAAGTATCTCCACAAATTAAGATGACTTTCATCCAAGCAATAATGAGGACAAAAATTGGTTTTCAATTTGTTCATCATCCAAAAATTGAACACTAGAGCGCTTTAGAGTTAAAAGAGATATGATAGAACCACCCATTATCAACCGGCCATCAATAACCAACCTGTAGGGTGCAGCTATTTCCAACCAAGGTTGGTACAAATTCCAACCATAGTTTGGAATGTGATTTTTTCTCTTTTCCAAGGTTGGCACCATAAAGTCATGACACATGTCTTGATTTAGTGAGCAAGAAAGTAAGAAGTAGCAAACAAGAAAGTAAGAAGTAGTGAGTGGGAAAGTAGTGCTGGAATGATCAAAATTGAAAGACTCTATATCTTGGATATGGGTTGAGGCCACCTTTTGGCTTTCAAAATTCATAGTAAATTCAATGTAAAGAAAAAAATCATGAAAACTTGGCAATGCCCATCATTTCTATCTTCCTACAAGGTTGTAAATTCACATTGCCTTTTATTGCGTCAGAATATATGCGGAATTGCTTAAGTGGTCGACTATGGGTGGTTCTACCATAGATTGTTTTATTTCTGTGTAAGAAGTGAAAACAACTATTGATTATGGCACAACTCCCAACATAGTTGTGACATGTTATGATTGGCTATAAGACTCTCAATATTGCAACCAACCCTTAGTGGTATTTGCAACCACCTTGTAAATAAAAAGGTCTACTTGACTAGTATGGATTGAATAGAATCTTCAATTAAAAATTTATAGAAATCATGTTTTGAGAAATCTGAAAAATTATGAAAAACTTATGAATTCTATTTTTGCACATGGAAATTTTTTCCCACTATTGAAACCTACTTTGTAGATATAAGTATATGCTTAATTGGTCAAGAATAGGTTGCCTCCCTTACATGCTAATCTTTACTTGCGTACAAGTCTTTAAGAATCCATCGTATAGAATAATAGATGATTATGATAAAAATTGATGGAAGGAAGATTGCTTCTGCAAATGCATGTGGATGGAATCATGGAAATGGTTGTTTGGACCTTGTTTGTTCTTGTCTTTGTAGTGTACTTGTCACGCTTTGGTAGTTTAGCATTCAAGGGTGTTCAAAATTGGGAGGTAGGATTGAGGATGAAGCATATATGGTGGAGATTCATAATCATAGTACTTGTTATGTATTTGTGGTACTAGTAGATGCTCTTTTGACTAGATTCACAAGTGATATTGAAACCACTCTATAGCGAAGCTTGCATTTGCTGTGGATCTAGAGATGTCTTTTAGTTGATCCTAGGGCACTCCGATTGAAGTGTGAGGAACTTATAATTTAATTTTAAAGATGCAGAAGAATTGTACCTGTTCATATATTGGCAATGGCAATGTAGTGAGTAGGTCCGAATTGAGCATCAATTTAGTCTCCTAGAAAGTGTATTATGTGTACACCAAGATCAACTAGCATTAGGTTTTGTAGGTCTATATTCACCATGAGCAAGCAAAATCCGAGTTTTTAGTTGATAGACTTGGAATGTTCTTAAAGAGCAATATTTAAAGAAGTGCATCTATATCATGTTCAAATTTGAAATGTATGTCAAGATTAGGGCAATTAATTGAGGTTCTAGTTCAATGTCTCTTGTTACTTAGGTTTTTGCAATAGTTTCATTTTGGTTTTAGCAAAATTCACAGCTCAAGGTGAGTAAAACTTTGGGTCTTAGGCATTGCTCTTTGATAAATTTTATTTACAAGAATAATGTTCAAGTGCAACCCATTTAAAATCTATAACTTTTGCTCACAAGGTGACAATGACCTATACTCTTTCAACTTCACATTCACAACAAACCCTCATAAAACTCCAAACTCCAAATACAAATCAATGAGATCAAAACATCAATCCAATTTTCATATGTTCACTTACAATCATTTCATTGTATGCAATTACGCTTTCACTAGAAGAAAAACGTGTCTGCTACAACCAACTAAAATGTGACTAAGTGTCCTATACAACTATCCTGCAACTGTAGCCTTCTCTATTTGCTCCAAAGTCTTATATCAATGCTTGCGTCATTGCTTAACATCATTAGTACAAACAAGTCACAAATGAGTTGCAAACGGGTCATAAACAAGTCGCAAAGAAATCACAAATGGATCGCAAACAAATCATACATTATTTGCAAATGAGTCACCAATAAGTTCTACAACTCACTGACTAAGTGATCAACCTTGCGTGGCATCAAATACCACATAAGCAACCATTTCATTATGTGCATGGATGAAGTTCCAAATAAACTGCCAAATGAAAAACAATCCCGTTTTGCCTTGCAACTATGATACAACTACAAAACTTGTCCACCCCTCATTTTCTTTTAATATTTGTACATTGACAACTTTGCCACTTCAATTATAGATGTCTTCAACTTACATTATTTTGGTTTTGTTTCATCCTTAAATTCCTTCTTAAATATCACCTTTGATTGGCAACATTGTAAATGCATTCTTCCATCACATTTTTGTTGATTGATCATGTCACTTATTAATTTTTGAACATCCATTTTTATTGTTCCAATTGATATCAAAGGCTTTATACACTTTCAAGTGGCAAGGCTTATGCATGACCTAAACGCTTCATACATAGGGCTCTTTGACCTGACATTCAAAAGATTAATATTTAATTTCACTTCGTCAACCATTTGGAACATACCTACCACATGAAAAACATCTTATGAATACGCTTATGAAAATATTCATGAAGTATTATGAAAGTATGTATCTCCTAAAAATTGACATATCCAAAATACATATGACCACCAAACCAATAAGCAGTATACCTATATCAAATTGTTTTCAATGTTTAATCCCTGAAGGACCAAACATCGTTTTTTGACAACATAGAGATTTTGGGCAACTCACTACAATTGGAATTTTTATTTATTTTCTTTGAAATTTTCACACAAGATGTGTCCAAGGAGTAGCTTTAAGGCCCAACAATTTTTATAACTTTTGACTACGTGGTTAAAAAGTTAATGCATGATATGTCATTTTCATTGGTTGGCCTTCAACCCGGGCAGTTGAAAAAACTTCTTTAAAAATCATTTTTTTCTGTTAAAAATGAAAATTTGATATTGTTTCTTCAGATTTATATACGTGGGAAGCTTTGAATCATTCCATTTTGATTAAAAAGATGAAAGTTATGAGGAGTTTTAGTTTGAGGGTAGTTATGGAATCTCTACTCTATAATAAACTTTGAAATCCTTTATTTAACTCAATTTTCAGTATTTTTGAAAAAAACAAAAAAAAGTAAGATGTAGATTGTTTGTTACAACATTACAACTGTTGGGATTGGCATCTTTCAATTTCTTTATTTAAATTCTTAACAATTTTGTGTTTTGAACACTCTCTACCTCTTTCTACTTACTATTTTTTTTCTATACGTTTTACAGTTGCAAATGATATGAAATTTTCAAGCATGTAGCTAACTGGACTTGAAGAATGAATCCAAGGAGTAACCACCATTTTGGACAATTTCTCATACAAATGTGACCTTGTGAAGTGTAGCTGCTCAGATTTTTGTAGGGTCAAAAAAAGGATTTTTGTCAATTCAAACGCTATTATCTTGCAATCCACATGGTGAAAATTTTTGGAATGTTTTCTACAACTTCTCAAACTAGTTTAATACAAGATCCTATGTTTACATTTTTTCAAAAATGTTTATTTTCAAAAATTTGGTATTTGTATTAGAAATGCAATTTTGGAGCAATTTTGGTGAAAACATAGTCTCTGACCTTTAGGGGTTAAGAGATAAAAACTATTAGTATTAGAAAAATCTTTATAATAGATCTAACTTTCTTCAATATATAATTTTGTTGGTGATTCTCTAGGGCCCACACATCTTGCTTTCACCCCCTAAAGTCCCATTGTCCCTATGAGAGACAAAATGGATTTTGGGTAGGCTCATGTAACCTCAAGTTTTGATGTAATTTTGCGAAACCTTTTCTTGGAATAGAGATTCACATTAGATTTCTCGAAATATCATTTTTTTCCATTGGTGCTTGGGAGCAAAAAGTATGCCACAATATAAGCTCAAAACAAAGGAAGACCCAGTAGCAAATCAAATCTATAAAAACTTGAAATTTATTTATTTTAATTTTTTTTCTTCATAGATTGTATTTTTGTCTATATAGAAAGCTTTTATTCATTCAATGTGGATTAGAGATGTAATAGATATGGAGCTTCTTGTTTTGCAGACAATCATAGAAACTTGTTGAAAAAATAACTTATTGAATTCATTTTGAACTCAATTTCAAATATTACAAAAAAAAAGTTTCACAAGGTTGAGTATGCTTGCTAAAAAAATCTCATGCCTGGGATTAGTGCAATTCAATTTTTGCGTAGAGCTATTAATAGTTTTTTAAAGAATGAAAAATCAAGGAGTCATTTTTTAATTTTTTACCCTAGACTTCCACTTCAAATCCTCAATATAAGTTTTCTCAATCAACTTATTTAGTGCAAAAATTTGAAGTAAAAAGGACTCAAAGTCAAATCATATAGTTAAGGAACGTGTTCTAAATCCCACTTCTTCACTTTAAATGCAAATATCTTGCAATTTGAATGCTTGGGGAATTCACTTAGAGTATCCATTAGAAACCACATGTGAACAAAATTTTGGACCCCCTAAATACTTTTTTAAATTTAAATTTTTAAATTTTTAAAAAATATGAATAGATTTTCCTACTTTTAAAGTTTATGTTTTGAATTATTGATATTTTAAATTGTTAATAATAATTAGTTACAAATTTTTGAAGTAAAAAGATACATTATGGAATTGAAAAATAACTTTCACACCCCTATATTATATAAGAACAAATTGTCTAAAAAATGAACAAAAAATTCCTAAAAATAACTCTCTAATAAAAGCTCATTTTGAGTTGAATAATGATTCAATGGTCATCTAAATGTGTTCTTTATAATTATTTGAGTTAAAAAACATGCCATTTTAGTTCATTTTCAACCTCTTCTAGAAATCATTTCATGTTTTATTTGAATTCAAAATTTTGGCAATAGAAACCTAAAGTCATTATTAAACAATGCTCAAATTTTAGAATGAAATTATACTTGATTAGAAACCACTTGTTTGCACGTGGTTTTTTGTAGTAGAACTAAGTGCACCCCCCGAGTTTGAATGGTAAAAGCTTCTTAAATTTCTTCTCCATATTATTTTACTAGTCTAGTGTGGGTAGATGTGCAAAAACAAAAAATTGTAAAGATTTTTAATGTTTCCAATAAAAATGACAATTTTGAGCGATTTTTGATGAAAAAAGGGCCTTGAGGCGTTTAGGATTAAAGGTTAAATTTAACTTAATAACTTTTTCTATTAATAAACTTCAAATTCAAAAAAAGGTCAATTTTATGGCTAAAATTGGATTCAAGCAACTCCTCTAAATAATTAGATAAAAATATTTTTTTTCCATCGTTGAGGCCACCCTGAAATCATCCAAAGGACATGGAATGTCTTTTTAAGCATTTCAAGGTTAGCATCTATCAAACCCTACCACAATAATATTAGTTGTGATGCGCCAATCATTTATAGGATGGATGGACAATATAGTAAGGTATTATCAACATTGGCTTATTTTGTTTTGGAAATTTTGTATTATGAAATAGTATTGAGGGAAATAATAATTTGCAACTATATTTTGTATCTATTTATCAATATTGAATTTTTGTTTAAAAGATGCCTAAATTTTAGTAAAAATAATTAGAAAACATAGATTTCAAAAGAAACTTATTATTTTATCTTATGCCAAATTTGATTTTCTAACTTTAAATAAATATTGAGCATAAAATGTCAAACTCAATAGGTAGATATCGTAGTTTATGTTGGCATTCCAATACACGTCAAACATTTTGTACCAAGTCACAAATGACATTCTAATACACAAGTAGTTAATTCTTGATAAGCATTAAAATCTTGTATATGTTGCAAAATTTCAACTCCCTTTAAGATCCTCAAAAAGAAATGTTAGATGTTAAATATTACTAGCTCTTTAGAACATCCTTTGTGAAAATATCTTGCTATGTGTTAGAATACCAAAATAATAATACGTTAGAATATGTATTTTTATTAATTATAGACCAAAAGTTGGTACGTTAATTATATGTTATTTGCTAATAGCCAAATAGTTACCCCCTAGACTTCCTAGACTATGTTATAAACAAAAATGCTCAAAAACTGCCATTTCTAATACCAATACCAAATTTTTGAAAAAAAAACATTTTCAGATACATGTAACCATAGGATCTTGTTGCACACTAGTTTGAAAAGATGTGGAAAAAATTTCAGAAATTTTCACAATGTGGATTGCAAGATATGAGCTTTTGAATTCACATATATTCATTGTTTGGGAAAAAATTAGGCCCCTGCACTTCATAAGGTCACATTTATATGAAGAAATGTCCAAAATGGTATGCTTCTTTGGCTTCATTCTTCAAGACAAATCGGCTACATACTTGAAATTGATAGATCATTGGAATTGTACAATATACATGAAAAATAATAAGTAGAAAGAAGTAGAGAATGATTCAAAATACTAAATTGTTAAGAATTTAGTTATGGCATTAGAAAAAGTCTGAACCCTGAGGAGGGCTGCTAATTTTTCATTTTCAACCAGGGTTGTCATAGTGGATGGACATCTGGTTTGCCCGTCCGATAGAGGTCTCGCCCGTCCGATAAGGTCAACACTAAGTTGACTTTCTACCATTGAAAAAACAGGTGATGTGGCTGCCACTTTGACGCCACCTGGCTACCAAGTAGGATCCAGGGCGCGGACGTCACCGGTAGGGGCGCGAACGCCAAACAGGGCGCGGACAGAAGTCAAGGCAGGGATGCCAGACAAGGTGCGGACGGAAGTAGTTGAGGTGCGGATGTTTTTTGATAGAACAATCTCACCATTCGAATTAATGCAATTTCATTCCATATAAAAGATATTATTTTAGATTTTCCTACTATCTCCTATCTACTTCTACTTAACATTTTTTTTAATAATGAAAATGAAGCTTTTTCAAATTTTCTTTTTTTTGCTAGACTCTCAATTCAATTTTCCATTGTAAAGATTTAAAGCTCAAAACTTATTAGTGCAAAAATTTAAAGTTCAAAATGTTCAAAGTCAAAACATCTAGTCGCACAATGTACTGAAAAACTAATTTTTTGTAAATTTATAAGTAAAGAGGACAAACCTTGCTCCGTGGACCCGTATTTTTTTTCCTTGTAGGCAAATGAATTTAATTCATTCGCCATTAACGAGTACTAATGGGGCCCTCGTTCAATTGAACCATATTTTTTTCCATTGTAGGCGAAAAGATAATAATTTCTTTTGAATTTATAAGTAATAAGTAATAACTTCCAACAAGGGGGGGACCCTTATTCACGCGAACCACATTTTTTTAAATTAGACACAAATTCAAATAAGCTTTTTGGGAATGAAAGGGGACCCTTATTCAATCAAACCATATTTTTTTCCATTGTAAATTTCAAAGTAAAGGTAAAGGGGCCCTTGTTGACTTGCTCACTCACTCACTGCCTCACTTAGACCCGCTTTTTGTCGGAAGCTTGGTGAATTAAAACAATTAGGAATTCACTTCATTTTCATATTGAAGAGTATTATATATTTCAAAGTCATTCCTTCCTACATCTTACGGGCTACGGGCTACAATTCTTTCAAAATTTTAAGGTGCCCACAGCATCTACCATATGCCCATGCTCTTTTGCATTCAAAGTTGTTTGCTTACTCAACAGTCAGAAATTCAAAAAAGTCATACAATTGCCATGATGGAAGAAAGACCAAATTCTATATTACAAAAATTTTACTATACATTTGTGTCTTTATGTAGCAATTGCAAAATACATTTACTCTTCTAAGTACAAAAGTGTGGTCTTCCTATAAAACTGCCACATACTAAACCCGAAAAAGTACAAACTATATACTATATACGATAACAACAATCAGGCATAGTCCAACAGTGAGGTGCCTTCCTCAAGTGTCTAGAACGTCAGGTATAGACGCCCTCTCGCCTACATCTACTTTCTGGAGGCTCAACAGCTTAGTCCTCAAATTTTGATATTGCTCTGGTTTTTTGGTC